>MU827833.1:240835-326718 GCA_029204205.1 Desmophyllum pertusum | reverse complement strand
TTTATAGCGAAACTTCTTGTTTAAGCAAAATGCCTGTGTGTAAAGGTTATGAAATGCACTATCCGGTAAAAATTGTTTGGCTTTAATTTTATTTAACCGTAAGAAGAGTGCGCCCCAAAAGCCCAAAACGACTGACGTCTCTTTGAGCGAATTTATCGTATATCGAATTCGAGCACACAAACAAAACAACTGCATTATATCAATTACAAGGCGTCAATCTTCAAAACCGTGTGAGGCTTTCTCGAAATTCCTATTGGTTGCTTTGCAATTTTTCTGTCAAGTTTGCTTATCAAAAATTTACCGATACGTGTTACAATGAAGGCCATTGCGGGAGATCAACTTTGAAAAACGGAAATCCCTCACGCGGTATTTTTGTTTGATGTCTGGGAATCTTCGGGCCAAATTTCAAGGCAATCCGTTAAATTCTCATACCCTATAAATTCGTTCAAAGGGAACCACTCGCGTAAAAACGAAGTCAGTTTTTTTCGCTTCTAAAGGTTTATAAGCATTTCACGCCTTTGCTGCGTCATATGTCAACACTGTGGATACAGCAGATGCCGACAGCCAATTGAGATGCAGGAAACCCCGCCTGCGGAGTCCCCAGAGACTCTGCGCAAGATACCAGTTGAGTGCGTGACTATAGTTCAGGATTTCTTTGCGGTATGCCGGGCGAAAAAAAAGTCTTCGAAGCAGAGAGAAACAGAATGAGCAGCGGCATTAACGGGCCCGATCTCTCTCCATCCTAAAGAACAGCTGCAGGCCGAAATGCGGTCAACATCCGAATAAGACCGAATAATAGGCGTTGCAAACTAGCAGTTCAATGTCCGAGTTCTTCTACATCGGGTCTACATGTACGTACTTTGTAGCTTTGATGGAGATTTTTTACGCGTAACCTGGAGGCAAGCGTTGAGCGCAATATGTTATTCTATTGTTTTGATTTGTAGAACAAAGAAGTTGGCCCAGAAAACGCAGAATTTTCGTTTCCGGATGTTGTTCACGGGAAGCCCTGCCGTTGACATATTCTAATTGGCTTATGACACTCTAGCGGGTTATAGAATTGTATTTGAAAACACGTTTTTGTGGATAACTCGCGCGCGTTTCAAGATTTTAAAATATATTTTTTTGGAAAATGTAGCTAAAATCGTAATGTTTAGTTTGGCCTGAAAAATAAAATCGCAAAAAAAATCGTCCCTTGAAGGTCTGCGGTAACCTTAAGTTTACGTTGTTTTAGAAAAACAATGTAAAACGACTATTCTCTGTTTATAAAGAGTAGATTCGCATAAGCAACAGGAGATCGTTTATGATCTTTACGGCAAACTTTAACCAAAAGAGTTGTATATTTAGTTCTTCTCCGTTTTAAAACTATTTTTATACTAACATAGTCCAAGGAACTCAAGAAAATCACGATGTTTTGCAGCTTGTGCCCGAAATTGCCTCGCTTCTATATTTAACTGTATTGTTATGCAAATATTATTTTCAGGTTAACCGTGAAAAGGGCTATTAGAGCACAGAATGCAAACAGTACGCCAAAGGCAGAAATAAGCCATCGATAAGGATACTCTGAGAGACATTTCTGATCATTTTTTATCACAGCAAGTGCGCCAAGCCATCAGTACGCGCTTCTATATATGCATCTAAATGGATCTTGTACTTACAGGAATACATGTTATACTACCAAACTGCCTGTAACAGTTCTAGATCTCCAAGAAATGAAAGTCAAAAATTTAACCATGAACGGTCTATACAGGATTTGTATTGTTGCAGTTAGGTGATTGGTTGCATTGATATCAGGTGACTTGTGATTGATGGTTACCGTTTCGTGACTATCACCTCATTTTTCATTTGACACGTCTTCATTCGTCGCCTTGTTTACATTTTACTAACCTTCAATTACTAGCCTGCGAGCAATTAGCTTGCGTGCAGAAGTCTCGTATTTCCTTGCTACACGCGGAAGACGGACCGTGAAGCAAGGAAATACGAGATGTCTGCACGTAAACTACTTGCTCGTTTTCCACGTGAAGCAGTGAAATATGAGACCTCTGCACGCAAACTACTTGCACGTTTTCCACGTGAAGCAGTGAAATATGAGACCTCTGCACGCAGGCTAGTGAACAAGCTCTGCTCGCCGGACTATTAAGCAATTACTTGCAGTAGTGCACAAGAAAACACATTATTTTTTCGCAATTAAATGTAGCTGGCACGATTAAACGGTCTCAACATTTTTCGCAATATTTGTCGAGAACCGATGTTGACACAGCCTTCTTTTGTTCTCGAAATGTTGAAGCCGTTTGACACGGCATGGTCTCAACATCTCAAAACACGACTCAACAAATGTTGAGAGAATGTTGAGACAGTTTGATCGGGCCTTTAGTAGTCGTCAATTCAGTATTTTGATTTATTGTAGCATGTACCGTTATATATTGTTTGTAAGTGTAATTTTGAAAAGTTGAAATTATTCAGCCAATGCTACCCTCGTGTTTAAAGTAGAAAAACAGAGTGGTATGCATAATTACCGGATTTTCTTGTATTTTTCCATGCGGTGGTTGTGAATAAGAGTGAGACATTGAATATGAATGTCCCGGAAAGTAAAATGTCTTCGGAAATCTCTTCCGTACGTGAAAAAAATAAAAAAAAAAAATAAAAAAATCCTTCAAAGACATTCGTAGTGGAGTGTAAAAAAGGGGATAAAATCATTAAAGCAAGCATTGACTTTGTTTATTGGCCAAACGTTTCATTAATACTCCCCTCGTTTTTGTCCAGTGATTGCTTTTGGTTTGTATGATGTGCGCTTGTTATTCGCGTAATTTTGGAGCATTCGATATTGGTCAGGTTTGGGAGTCATGTATTTGTGATACTTTCCGTTCTTGTTCAGTTAGCTTTACTCGCCTTGTCTATGAACCTAAATGCATATGAAGTAAACTAGCCTTGACAGCGGCGATTGCTTTTACACGAATTCTGAAGGTAGCCAATGTCTTAAATTTCCATATACAGCTGTTTCGAGAAAGGTTGTCGTTAAAAAGCGCACGTGACAATCCCGAAAGGTAATCTGGGATATGATCAGCGAGGTACGTTCCTGACACTGTAGCTGTCGAACCTACTTTTGTTGCTTTCTTTTAGCACTCGCAAACATACTTCCATGGCGTCTCCTGCCATTTTCTCAGATTTCCCTGAAATGCTGAAGTCAAGGTATCGTGAACTTAAAACTACCCACAATACCTTTCGGATTGTCGCGTGCGCTTTTTCCCGACAACCTTTCTCGAAACAACTGTATTACTTGTAAGACTGGATGATAGAACTGAAATCTTGCAATGCATTTTGCTTCGTTCTGTGCTATTCGAGAATTAAGAATTGGTATTCAGCGTTTGTCATAATACATATTGTGTAATTCCGTGAGGAACACAACGTAACTGATTATTGATTCTTTAGCTTTCTTTCTGTTTACTCTTCATATCTAGTTTACAAATGTACTTTTTTTATTTTACCAAAAACAATACACTTTACATCGACATATTCCCATCACGCCGGGTCAGCATACACTCTGAAACTGCACTCAGGTAACTACTTTTGTATTTTTAATCCGATGGAGCTCAAACTTTGCAACATAACAGACATTGCAATTCCAAACAAACGTATGTTTTTTGTTTTTCGATTTTAACGGTTTTTGGCGGGAAAATGACGTCATACACCTAACAGCAAAATTTTATTTTCACTTTATGACAAAACTAATGCATGTATTTGAAAGAACATATTACAACATTCCCATATTCTCCCGCTTAACGTCCACTGGACGTATAGGTCAACCTCCCCCCCCCTGTATTTGACACCTACACAACATATACCCCTAAATAATCTCTGGAATTTAGATATTTCACGGTTGCACTTTATTTTGATACGTGTATCCCCTCCAATATGTATACGGCGATCAGTGATGTGTATCCCGTACTCCCCACTCATCTTAAACTTGAATTTTTCTATTTGCTGAGTTTTTAGTGCAAGAGGAAGAGTTTTATTTAGAAAATATGGTTTTGAACATACATAACTGTCTCCCGTCAGGGGTATATAATTATCATCCTGGAGCCTCCATCTACCTTATTGGGCCTATGGCACGGTACAGCACTTGAGATTTTTTTAGAATTACTTTTGCCGCGAAAATAACCCGTTGCGAGCATGAGGACGAGGTTGTCATTCATGTTTCCGATTTAAAAATAAAGCCAAGAATGGACGAGAGGAACGTGGAATAAGAACTAGAACGGCGGCATGTCGTTACTACGAGTTATCACTATTGTCCGCGGACGTAAACGGGAATCTTTTCGCGGGGAACGATTCTAAATATAGCCGAAGGTGTAACTACGCCGTTGTCATTAATCAGCTCAGATAGAGGCTCCGGGGTGATATGCTCCTGCTCCGAATAACACTGAGCGCACATCATACAAACCAAAAGTAATCACTGGACAAACAAAAAAATAAACAAAGTCAATCCTTGCTTTAATTATTTTATCCCCGTTTTTTGCACTCTACTCTACTACGAATTTCTTTGAAGGATTTTTTATATATATATATTTTTTTTTTCACGGAAGAGATTGCCGAAGACATTTTACTCTCCGGAAAATTCATACTCACTGTCTCACTCTTAGGCCCAGTTCAGACGCCGATGATGATGAATTATGAATTAAGTTCATGTGAGGTACGGCGTCTGAATCAATTCAGAACGGCTGAATGAATTCGGATCGGCTCAGCCGTTCTTCCCGCCTGGCTCAGCCGAGAATAACGGCTGTGGACCGGCTTTGATTCAGACGCCGAACTTCACATGAGCCGAAATAAATGCATGAATTATTATAATGTATTTTTCAACATAACAGCAATTTTCCCCTATTAAATTATAAGTCCGATCAAACGGTCTCAACATTGTCTCAACATTTGTTGAGTCATGTTGAGAGATGTTGAGACCATGCCGTGTCAAACGGCTTCAACATTTCGAGAACAAAAAAAGGCTGTGTCAACATCGGTTCTCGACAAATGTTGAGAGAATGTTGAGACATATGTTGAGATCGTTTAATCGTGCCTTAAAGCTACATTTTATAATTGCGAAAAAATAATGTGTTTTCTTAATTGAGCACTAAGTAACTGCCTACTGGAGAGCAGAGCTTGCTCTCGAGCCTGCGTACAGTCGTCTCATACTTCCTTGCTTCACGTGTAAAACGAGCACGTAGTTTGCGTGCAGACGTCTCATATTTCCTTGCTTCACGTGGAAAACGAGCAAGTAGTTTATGTGCAGACATCTCGTATTTCCTTGCTTCACGGTCCGTTTTCCGCGTGCAGCAAGGAAATACGAGACTTCTGCACGCAAGCTAATTGCTCGCAGGCCAGTAATGGCTTAGTAAAATGTCATCAAGGCGAAGAAAGAAGACGTGTCAAATAAAAAATGAGGCGATTAGTCACGAAACGTTAACCATCAGGATCAGTTTGAGACATGTAGTTGTTTTTCAAATGTGTTTCTTTGAACTAAAATACAAAATAGAACAAGAAACCGACCGTATATTCATTTCTGCAGGTTTTGCTGATCTTGAATTGAGTTAAGACGCCAATTGATACATTTACTTCACGAAGATCCAAGGTAGGTAACAAGTATTCACTGATCTCAATTCCCAATATTGATCTCAATATTGATCTCAATAACACTAGTATAGTCGACCGCGATGGTTAAATTTTTGTACTCGAGAGAAGAGAATTTAGCATGTTACAGCCAGTTTGTTAGAAGTATACATCTTCCTCCTATTTAGAAACACAAGGCTGATGGTTGGGCGCTGTTGTCTCTCAGAGTATCTTCTTTACAAAATTAATGGTCGCTTGCTTCTGCTTTTGGCGCACTGTTCGCATTTTGAGTTCTGATTAAGGGCCCGTTTTCACATAGTAGGCTGACAAAATTTGTTTGGCTCTACCAAAAATTACTACAAATTTTGTCTCCGCTAAATTTTCATTTTATTTGGTAAACGTGTACGCACTTGGAAACCATGACACAACATGTCTATCGCGCAGAAACCGAACACCTCTGTTGTTGCTGTGAAATTTTGCATTCAACTCCTCGACAATCTTGTAAAACCAGTATTTTCTAGCATTTTTACTCTCCTGTCTTCGTGGTTCGATACAAAAAGATAAACCATATCTTTTTTTTTTCTCTGCTGAAATTTTAAACGACTTGTTTCTTCCCGCTTTTCCGACTGTCACTTTCTTATCCGATCGGACCGTGAACTGTTTATCAAGCAAATTGTGCTACTCTAACAACGCTAGAAGGTGCTGCTAGGCTGCTAGCAAGTAAATCTGGGATATGTAGTAGTTGTACGGACAGAGGAAAGCGAATAATCATCGCTGTAACTTCGTGTGAATTGACAAATCTGTCAGTTTTGACGCTTTACAAAAATTTGACCTGCTCTGAGGCAGGACGACGGCGCCTTTGAAGATTGCGGTAAGGCTTGACAAAAATTTGGTAGGAAAAAACCCGCCGTCCGCAGGAGGAGGGAGTAGTGGTGTGTGTGGATGGATTCGTCACCCGTCCCCCAAGCGAACAAATTGGATTTCTGGATTTTGCCATGACGTCATAAAACCACCAAAAATGACTCTAAAGTAATTACATGAATTACGTAGTTTGAGGCACGTGCACACATACAATCACGTTTTTAAAAATAATAAATATCCCATTTTTCCTCTGTTTCCTCCATCCTTTTCCGGTAATTTAATTGAAATATCTTGTACATGGAGACTGAGCAAACTCGGCGCAGTTAATCTACGACTCGATTTCGTGGAATAATTGTTAAATATTCACTTCGCCTTCGGCGAATAGTTGTTTAAGTATACCATCCGCAGCTAATTTTGAGACTTTTCTTGTGCAGATGAACTGGTGCGTGGGTATGTTGCTGTGTAGCTACGTGATTTTCTCTTGTGCTTTGGGAAACCCAACAGCACCACCCAATTCTGTAGAGGCGGTAGAGACATCACCCGCTGTAGACGATCCTAAGCTGCCAGTTTCCAAGAATGCACTATGGAAACGCTATGTTGTTTGTCCTGGTGGTTACAATTATTGTCCAAATGGTAACATATGTTGCCCCCAGGTATCAGGGCAGTATACTTGTTGTCCAGCTCTAGATGCTGTGTGCTGCAGTGGATTTGAGCATTGCTGTGCTAGAGGATTCAAGTGCCATTCGTACGGATGTCAGGGGCCGCCATGATTCTGGATACGTGTCATCTTGTTGGCATTAATTTTACCCGTTTTAATACCATACCTTGACGAAAATCATCCAGTTTAGTATACAACATGTAATGAGAAATTATAGGCTTAAGCACAAAATTGCCCTGGGTTAGTTTAAAAAAGGTTAAAATTAATGTAAATGTTATAGGGTATTAATGCAAAATAAATCATCATTTTATGTTGTTTGGCACAGAAGACTTCAGTTCATGCCTCTTATTATAAACCACAATATTCAGAAGTAATTCAGTTTGTAATTTGTTTTTATGACAAACGCATATTGATACACGCAACCAAACCTTCATGGCTTTTTATATCTTACTTCACAATTGTCGTATTCACAATCGCCGGAGTCCAGTGTACTATTTAATAAAGAGAAGGCATGAGAACGCTGCACTTATCAACTTACCACGCATGGCATGACAACAGACATTCTCATTCTCATGCCAAGCACCCGCCCCATGTCGCGCTTTAGAAACTTAATTACATAATCGACATAGATTTCAAGGCCATACAAGAGATAGGAACATAATTTGAAGTGCATGTGAGTTTCATTCAGCTCATGGCCAATAGGCCCTTTGCATAATACGGTCACACTCACCACTGATGCCAATCATAAAAATAAATGGTAGAACAAAATGGTTGCCAGAAATAGAAAGAGCGTTATAAAATTAGTAAGGTTGCCAATTTTGAGACCGCTGATGCGTAAGCGTGATATTTTATAGTGGTTTGAAAAATTTAAGGGATTTGTATGGCTGGATGGCAAGCCTTGCCATCCAGCCATACAAATCTTTTAAATTTTTCAAACTTTCAAACTGCCATAAAATCTCATGCTTTAGCAACAGCGGTCTCAAAATTGGCAACCTTGCTAATTTTATCATGCTCTTTCTATTTCTGGCCACCATTTTGTTCTACCGCCTATTTTTATGATTGACATGGTCATGTGACCGTATTATGCAAAGGGCCTATTAAGTTAAACGAATATAATAGGGTAGACTGGTGAATAATTGTACATATTAGAAGCCCCCCGGGGAGGGGACTCCCATATAAAAGTGACGTGGGTGATCGTCGGAAATTTTGAAAAGAACCCCTAAAAGGTACCAAAATCTCGTTTTGTGGGTGTGGCTCGAATTCATTTTCACCCCTAAGAGGTACCAATTCTAAGACAAAACTAGTCCCTGTTATATATTTTTTCCAGCTTAATACCCTAAAAGGTACCGGAATAACTCTAACGGCAGTCATTTTAGATTTTAACACCCTAAGCGGTACCAAACCACGTATTTTAACCCCTAAAAGGTATTGCGATCACCCGGGAGTCCCCCCCGGGATTAGAAGCTCAGGACAGAAAACGGTTAACTTTTTTGTCCGCTATATATCTGATTTAGGATTTCAAATAAGCCACGTTCCCCTCTGTATCTAATAAGACCCCACCCCTCACCCCCACACTCTCCAAACACCACCACCTCTCCCTCTACCCCGTCTGCTATGCATCTACGCTCTCCTCAATTGCGTCTGTCGACATGAGTCTAACTTTGTAGAGCATATTGTCACAACTTGTAACATTAGGGTGGTAGTAAACGCAACAACGCTTTTCACAATGAAACATTGTTGCGCGATAGTTTGCGAGGAAATATTGTCCGTGTGGCTTGGTCGTAAAGATTAAACGGTTATACGGGCTCCAATACAAAAGTGACGGGGGTGATCGCAGTACATTTTAGGGGTTAAAATTCGTGGTTTGGTACCGCTTAGGGTGTTAAAATCGAAAATGACTGCCGTAAGAGTTATTCCGGTACCTTTTAGGATATTAAGCTGGAAAAAATATAACAGGGACTAGTTTTGTCTTAGAACTGGTACCTCTTAGGGGTGAAAATGAATTCGAGCTACACCCACAAAACGAGATTTTGGTACCTTTTATGGGTTCTTTTCAAAATTTCCGACGATCACCCCGTCAATGTTATATATGGGAGTCCACCCCCCCCCCCCCCCCCCCAGGGAGTCCATCGCAGGTGACCCCCTGAGAAATTTGTCGCCAGTATTATAAGCAAAGGAGCGACACCGAGAAGGTCACTGTACACAAATTTTGTATCTTTTCTATGTATTGATTATTATTTCTTCTCCACTTATGTATAATGAATTGTTCCTGCAATTTATCCGTATATTTATCTTTTGTAAACAGTGTGAAAAAAAAACTGATACTGTCCTTGAAACTTTCATATGTCCTTGAAAGTTGATTTTGTCCTGTTCGTCCGTTTGCTTAATTTCGATAACTGAACTGGAATACATTTTAAGTCAAATGACCTATATTAACATAAACATCCGAAACGCAAAAGGAAAAACGATGCAACAAAAGATGATTACCTAATATTTCGGCGCAATTGCATAATATTTTCGCGATTACATAATATTTTCGCGAGTTCCACGATAATTATTGAAATAAGTAAATTATCTAGTGTCCAGTAATTGTAATAATAATAAGGCGAAGAATGGAGACGAGTCAATATGAAAAATGAGGCGAATAATCACGGATCAGTAACCATCAATCAGAAGTGACCTGATTTCAATACAACCAATCACCTAACTGGAAATATCATAAACAACCAATAGAAACATGGCATTTTCAGCGCATTCCACACCCTCACTTGGTATTAACAGAGGTCTATAACTAGAGGTTTCCATCTAGCATTGCGCGCGGCCCATCAGATTCGCAGTTAGGCTATTTTTAGACATTTTTCGCGCGAAACCAGCAGCCAATCACGCACCATGCCTGACAAATATGGTCACTGAACGCGCTAGCTCGACAATTTTTGTTCAAGACGGTTGACAGTGAACACTGATTTGAAAAGATGGCTAAAATTAAGTAAAAAACCTTGGCCCTTCTAAATCAAACAAAAGTTAATTCTACTAAATAATGCACGAAGTTTGGAACGAAATATTTAATGGGAAATTCCTGTAAATGTACAACTAATGCGACTGAAAGAGCACTAAAGGCAGCCTGAAATTAATTTACGGGAAGATCAGATCCGAAAACCGCGGACATATAAGTCTTAAGCTTAATTAATTCGTCCAAAGAATGAAAGCCTGTTTACAACACAAGTTTAGCTTAGTCTATTCAGTATTGTTACCTTGTATTTCAAAGAGGCTAGTCAATTCCAGCTGAATTAAGTTTTTACAATCAGCACAATAAATATCCACGGCAGTTCGTCAAGCGTTCGTGACGGTCAGATCACTTCACAGTGAAATTCTCTTCGAAGACCACTCTCTTTCTTTCCATCCATGTAGATATTGAGGGTTTCCTTTGTTCTTTTACTTCAATGAACTTGATTTTAAGCTCAGTTCGTTTCCAAACAATTTAGTTTAAGCGTATTAAATTCTGTAGTCGCGCAAGTTTTGCCCGCCGTATAATGTAAACAAGTGAAACCTTCGGCGTATAGCTGTCCGTTCAACTTGTAAAATGAATATAATGTTCAGCTCCACAATTATTTCGAATATTCCCATGTTAAGCTAAACCATCTGCACAATTTTCCAGAATATACGAAACTTTGGAGAGATTGAACGAAGATTAATCCGCGGAGAAAACTTTTCATTCAACTTGCCAACTGGACAGCGCGCCAGTCCGCCAGACGTTTTGCCGCCGAATTCATACAAATCATGCTTCATTTAGATTGAACTGAAAAATCACTCAGTCGATTTATAGTTTTACAAAAAGTATACCGAAGTTTGACCTAAATTTAGTGAAGTATTTAAACAATTATTACATTCTGCTGTGACGCTTTTCGCTTTTCCTTGGCCAAAGTTTCTGCCTTTGAGTAGCGCTCGCATATTAAAAATGGTTCAACGTGATTGGCTGCTGGTTTCGCGCGAAAAATGTCTAAAAATAGCCTAACTGCGAATCTGATGGGCCAAGACCCAATACCAGAGATGGAAACCTCTAGTTATAGACCTCTGGTATTAATTAATTAAAGTCAGGTAGGATCAGTTTGGTTGTTCAGTTTCACATTTGTTTCTCATGAACTAAACGAAATGCAACGTGGAAACAAAAAAACTGATAAAGTAATATACAGTATATGGAAATTTCACACCTCGGTCGCCTTCGGAGTTCTTGTAAAAGCAATCGCCGTTGTCAAGGCTGTGAACCTAAATGCATATGTAAACCGGCTAGACAAGACGAGTAAAGCTAATCAAGAACGGAAAATATGAACAATGCCCTTGCAAGCCTGTTTCCAACACCAATATCGAATGCTCAAAAAATGCGCAAATAACAAGCGTACATGATACAATTACCAAAAGCGATCATTGGAAGAAAACGAGAGTGTTGATGAAAAGTTTGGGCATTAAACAAAGTCAATGCTTGCTTTATTTTATCTCCATTTTCTTATACTCTCAGCTACAATTTTCTATGAAGGATTTCTTTATCTGGGGATTATCGCAGTCATTTTGTTTTAATGTCTCGCTTGACTCACAACCACCGCTTGGCAAAACCTGACGACAAAATCAGATAATTATGCAATCCACTTTTAACATGATGGTCGCCCGGGACTGGCTGAATAATTTCAAATTTCCCAAATGACACTTAGGCCCAGTTCAGACGCCGTACTTTACATGAGCCGAATCGAATTCGATGAATTAAGTTCACGTGAGGTACGGCGTCTGAATCAATTCGGAACGGCTGAATGAATTCGGATCGGCTCAGCCGTTCTTCCCGCCTGGCTCAGCCGAGTATAACGGCTGTGGACCGGCTTTGATTCAGACGCCGAACTTTACATGAGCCGAAACAAATGCATGAATTATATATTATAACGTATTTTTCATTAAAATATAGACTGAAAATTTCGCGCGCTCTGATTGGTTAAAAACCATGTTTTATCAGAGTATAAATAATAGAAAAGCGTGTTTTATCGTTTCGCGCGCGTAAATCTATATTTTAAAGCACATAAAGAAGCCAAAACCATGTATTACACTGTCATAAAACACGACGGGAATTTGAGAACACTTGAGAAATATAGAAAACACTCGCCTGCGGCTCGTGTTTTCTAAATTTCTCTCGTGTCCTCAAATTCCCGTCGTGTTTTATGACAGTATAATACATGGTTTTGGCTTCTTTATTTGTTAAATATAACAGCAATTTTCCCCTATTAGTTAAGTTCGGCTGAATTAAGCTCGGCGTCTGAATCAATTCAGCCGGTCTAAATTAATTTGGGTCGGCCTAAATTCGAATTCGATTCGGCTCATGTGAAGTACGGCGTCTCAAGTTCAAGTTCATTTTATTTGCACTTATTTTTTAAAGAATTACAATAATATATATATAAGTTATAAACAAGAAAGAAAAAAAAAGAGGAATAAATATATACAATCTATGTACATGTCTGAACTGTATAATGTATATGTCTGAACTTGGCCTTACAAACAATTTCATGATAACGGAATGTCATACAATACTTTTTCATTAAAATTCAATCAAAATACTGGTCTACCGTTATAAGCTAAAAAATAGTGACGACTAAAGCTACAATTACTTGAGAGGAAATGTCTTTTCTTATATGGAATAATTGCCAAGCCTGGCGAGCAGAGCTTGCTCGCAGGCTAGTATTGCTTAGTAATATGTCATCGAGGCGAAGAATGGAATCGTGCCAAATAAATGAAAAATAAGGCGAATATCACGAAACGGTAACCATCAATCATAAGTCACCTGATTTCAATGCAACCAATCACCTAACTCAAAATGTCATCAACAACCAATAGAAAGATCGCATTTTCAGCGCATTCCACACCCTCGCTTGGTTTTAATCACCGTCCGTTAGTTAGGTGATATCAGTTTGCCAGAGGAAAGTCAGGTAGGAACAATTTGATTGTTTTTCAAATTTGTTTCTTTGAACTAGAATGAAAAATGGAATAACAGAGAAAAAAGATAACCCGACCGTATATTCATTTCTGCAGGTTTTGCGTATCACTTAATTGAGTTAGACGCCAATTGATACATTTATTTCACGAAGATCCAATATTACCCACAAATGCCGTATAGAGCGTTCATGCATGGTTAAATTTTTGTACTTCCATTTTATGGGAACTAATCATGTTACAGGCAGCTTGCTAGAAGTTTAGTCTTCTTCTCGATAAAAATGCGCCTATCTAGACACGCGTAGTTGATGGTTGGAAAGCGTACTACCTAATGTTCGGCTGCCGTTCCAATGATAACAATGTCTCTAAGAGTATCTTCGTAAGTTGATTACCCAGAGCAAATTAATTCGTATGCGTTTAGCGTGCTGTTCGCTCTTAACTTTAAGCGCTCTACTTCACAGACATTTCGTTGCGTATTCGCACTGTAAATCCGCAGCAGTAAATTTAATTTTTCACACGGACAGGAGTGATATTTCAGAGGTGATATATCTAGGACAGAGGGCCACTGGTTCCTCAGTGTAAACTGCATGTGTCACCCTCTTAAAACAATGTTTACTTACTAGCATCGCGGGAATCCGGTTGTCTGATTATAAGACAAGACCGATTGGTAGTCTGGGTGTTCATTGTAATTTGCATATCGGTGGAAAAGAAATCTGCCTACAAGTTTTTATTTCAGACGTGTTGTATTTGGTTTGCCCGAATTAGATAATTTGTTTTTCCATGTTTTTTCACTAGCTGGTTCTGCTAAAATTAAGTTTGGCTAAAAGTAGCTTACTTCTACAGGTTTAAAACAAAAAGTAAACGTTAGAAATAATGTTTTTCATGTTACTTCTCATTAGTATTCGGTGCGTGTAGCAGTTTTCTACTTTTACCCATGCTACCTTTCGGTCTTGTCTTGCGGGCTTTTAAAAACATTTCTATCCGACAACGTTAATTGAAATAGGTGTATATCGTAGGCTACTGTTTACACAATCCATGAATATCCGGGACATTCATTTGGAAATGGCTACCAGAAAGTTTGTTTCCCAGTAAAAATCCAATTTGGAAAAATAACATGCCTGGTTGTCCTTTAAACAAACATTTCTGTGAATAATGACTTGTCGTATCAAAATCGTTTCCAAATAAAATTCAGGCAAAGTCGCAAAGTTTGTCGCCTTTTGGTTAAATATTAAAAAGTATTTTATAAACTGTTTTTAAAAAGTAACGACTTTAAAAGTCCGTGCGTTGTGAAAGCAAAGTTAATAGAGGGAAATGGTTATGAAGCCCAGCAAACTTCAAAGGAGGAAACAAAGAAGCCAAGATTTATGTTGGAAGGTCCATGACCGTGCACATCTTTTGTTTTGCGCTCATTCACTATGCATGAATTACGTAACCGAAACGTTTCTATTGGTTAGTTGCTTGAATACACGTAACCACCTATTGTATTTTGTCAGGTTTTGTGCACGGTCAACCCCCAAAATAGCGAACAAAAATATATAACAAAGAACTTTGCCGGCTGGGCTTCATTACCATTTCCCTCTATTAACTATGATTAAAGTCTGCTCCCCGGTTTAAATATAATTAAAATAAGTCTCATTCCGCATCCAGAAAAAAATATATTTATATTTCTCGGCCATTAGGTCCAGGTTAGGTCATCTTAATTTCGTCTGTTTAGCTGACTGTATGCCATCCGCGTCTTATTTTGAGGCTTTTCTTGTGCAGATGAACTGGTGCGTGGGTATGTTGCTGTGTAGCTACGTGATTTTCTCTTGTGCTTTGGGAAACCCAACAACACCTTCCAAGTCTGTAGAGGCGGAAGAGATATCACGCGCTGTAGACGATCCTAAGCTGTCAGTTTTCAAGAACGCACTATGGAAACGCACTGTTGTTTGCGATACTAGTCATTACTGTCCAAATGGTAACACGTGTTGCCGCCTAGTCTCGGGCAGTGGGGCTGTTGTCCAATTCCAAATGCTGTTTGTTGCAGTGATGGAGCACATTGCTGTCCACAAGGATACACCTGCAAAATCCATACTGGAGAATGTGTGAGGTGATTCAAGGACACATGTCATCATGCTGGCTGGCATTAATTTTACCCGTTTTAATGTCATACCTTGACGAAAAGCATCCAATTTGGTATACATGAGAATCATAGCCTGCTTAAGCTCATGTTTTGGGGTTAGTGTAACGATGATTCCCTATTTTGAAAAAAAAAGTTCAATATTAATGTAAACAAGATAGGGTATTAATACAAAATAAAGCATGATTTCGTGAGTACAGAAGTCTTCCGTTCATGCCTCTTGTATACCAAAATATTCAGAAGTAATTTTGTAATTTGTTTCTTGAGGCAAAGGTTGGTGACACTGACACAGGCCACCCAGCTTTCATGGCTTTTTATATCTTACTTTACCATTTTCGTATTCTCAATCGTCGAAGTCCAGTGTACTATTTAATAAAGAGGTAGCCTGGGATCGAACCTGGATACTGCTCTTATCAACTGATCACACGTGGTGAAATATCTCAAATGAGGAATCTCTAAAATCGTTATCCGTTTACTGAAAACAAACTTATAAGTGGAGTTTTCGTTGAGAAATATCAATATCACTAGATATACGAGTCGCTTGCCGCAATCGTTTGAAGAAAGGGTGTTAAATATACAACTTTATTTTTACTATTAATATTACTAAAAATTTATAGACCAAGGGACCATACACGGCAATAGGTATTGAGTTCGGGATTACCTACAGCAATTTACTGTAAAATAGTGCAGAAATCCAAGGAAAATATGTTTTGTATAGCGCCGGAGAAATTATTGAAAGCGCGATTGTCTTTATTTTATCGGGCACATATTATGCATAGAGGTGTGAAAATCAATTTTGTGCGCGTCACACTGACAAGATTGTAATTTTCGTTGCAATTTTCATAGTGGTCTGAACGAAGAAAGAGTGAGGAATCTCTGAATAATCTGTACAAGCCGTAGATTCGAAAATACCTGCGAAAGAGAGAGATTCTGCCTTTTAGATTCCCTATTTTAGAGATTGCGCCTTTTAGATCAGAGGATTCCCATTCCCGTTCCCCGTTCCTCCATCCCCCCCTCCCCCATTCCCCGTTCTCTGTTTTAGACATAGCCAGAGAGTAACACCTTTATACCTTTGCAAACCTTTAATAACGAAAAAAAAAAAAAAAAAAACACGGGGAGATAAAAAGGCATTCAAGAGAATTGATAATTATAAAAAAAGTCAACACTGAATATTTGTTCGCAGATTTATATTTACAGTTAGATCAAACGTTTGTTTTTTGTTTGGCATTTCTTAAACAATAAACTTGTGGGGAAGCTAACGGGAATAGTCGCACTTTATACAATGGACGCTTCTTCAACCTGCTCGTTTATATATAACTTACTGGCGCGTGGTTAAATACTTTTATTTTTACGTTTACAGCGGGAAACTGTGAGACAAGCGAGCGAGTCTCAAAGTTAATGACACAATGATTACATAATGATTTCAACGACCGATTTCGGCACCACTTCAAAAATGCCTTCGAATGTTCGAGAAAAAAATTCGGGCGACCGATTTAACATTTACCCATGCAGCCAAACAATATACTCTAATGGGAAATAATAAAACTTACTTCGAAAAATTCATTTCATAGACACTTTAAAATATGTTTAATTAAGAAAACTCGAAAGAAAGCTGTGAAAACCGAGCAGTTGGCGGCTGTTAACACAGCTGTTGGAGTTCTCTTCGAAAAATGCTTTTAGAATTAAAGGAAGTCACGAACTCGAGATGATAATTCCATCAGGATCTCGCTTGATTTCTTTACGTTTAAAAATACAGTATATATATATATATATATGCATCGTTGTGATACAAATCTTATCTCGTTCATTTTGCTATAGAGCTCATTAGAACGTAATTAAGAACTCAACGCGGTTACACTCTAATGCCCATTATAATTTAGCCGCGGGGTTTGCAATTCGTGAAATCCCGAAAATGGCTGCAAAATTTTCGCGGATAAACTCTTCGTGGGTAAGATTTTCACCTACAAAAACTAAGAAAAGTGAAAGCAAATCTTTATCTTATACCATCACCATGCATGGTTACCACCTTATATTTGTGTTATGGCAAGCAACTGAGTAATCTTTAAATTTCCATATCGTGATTTTTTTTTTTAATTGGGTTAATAATAACGTTATGTACTTGTACACAATTTCTTCAATAGTTTTATCTGTTTTACGTGTAAGCGATAATCCAATGCTAGAGATAACAAAGGAAGTTTATGACGGTCGCGCTAATTGTTCGTGCGCATCCCTACTGCGCACGTTATTCATGTCGCACGCGCACGCCACGTCATGCATTGAGCGCGCGCGCTAAGGAAGAAACTGGAAAAATATAGGCTTGGTGGCTGCATGGACCTCTTAAATGGTCGTTGACCCATACATTTTTTTCGGTAGATCACTTTTTTTGCCAATCTTCTTCAGATTTAAACGAGAAAAAAATCAGTGTTGGAAGTTTAAATTTTTCGATTTGTCTACCCGTGCGCCATCGAATCCTGCCAAAATTGCGAGTGTCAGGCTTCGCAAATGCCATCCTTAAAGATTAGGTTTACTCAAGGGATGTCACCAACTGAATATATCTATTCAATAGACACAGTTCTGTAAAATTTGGCAAAGAAAGTTCGTCTTCAGCGATTCATTTGTAATATTTTCAGACTAACAGTCACTGATGCCATATCAAGTTACGAGGACCAATGATTCAAAATTACGGTGTTCTTTCACTTATCATATCTCCGAAACGAAGTTGGTGACACCCCAATTAATTTGCATTCCTGACATAAGTAATTAATTATCTAACTGTGGTAAAAGTTAAAAAAATCTCACTGCCTCCGAGAAATTGAATCATCATCTCTTTTGCTCCGATTTTTAGCGATTTTTCATTCTAACGCGCGGTTAGGGACTGGCACTAGCTTCACACGTTGCAATGAACTTCGATCGGCCTGCCATGTTAGCATTTCACAACGCGCGAAAACCGCTAACCCCTAAGCAAAATAAAGGGGAGGCGAAATCTGCCCGCCGAGACTTTGACCGTTAATAACTTTTTTAATATTGGAGTAAAAGCCGCTAAACTTTTCGACTTTACTAAAATTTATCTGGGAACAATTTGATATGACATGTCATTGTTCACGGAACTTGCTGTTACCATGGTAACCATATTTTGACAGGCCTGTTTTTTTTTAATTTTTTTTTTTTTGGGGGGGGGAAAGACCAAAATAGGGTTCTGAATAGGGTTAAGGTTCTTCCCCTTACGCTGTGAGAACTGAATATAGCACTTTAAACAATGCGCGCTTCTTTGATATAATCATTTACTGTATACACCTATTTCAATTAACGTTGTCGGATTGAAGCGTAAAGCCTACAAGACAAGATCGAATGGTAGTCTGGGTATTCATTAGAATTTGCATATCGGTGAAAAGAAATCTACAAGATTTTATTTCGCACGTGAAGTATTTAGTTCGCCCCGAATTAGATAATTTGTTTTCCATGTTTTTTCACTAGCTGACTCTGCTAAAATTTAGTTTGGCTAAAAGTAGCTTACTTCTACAGGTTTAAAACAAAAAGGAAACATTACAAATAATGTTTTTCATGTTACTTCTCATTAGTATTCGATGCGTGCAGCAGTTTTGTACTTTTACCCATGCTACCTTTCGGTCTTGTCTTGCGGGCTTTTAAAAACACTTCTATCCGACAACGTTAATTGAAATAGGTGTATCACTTACTGATGAGCAGTCAGTAAACACCTACACTTTAAAAGCACTTTGTAATTACTGCGCGGTTAAACTCATTAACACAACTCATTAACTCATTAACACTCACATATAACAGCGTCCAAACTTTGTATTCGTCCATTTTCGAATGTTTCCATAGCAGTGTTCATGAAACGAAACGGCGTGTTTCTACAGCTGTCTTTAGTTTTTAATTTCTCATGATATATTTTCGTATCTAAAGTTGCTTACCTTAGTTAGATTGCTATTTTAATTAGGGATAAATTGTTAAATTTAAAAATCGCTAAATTTTAAAGTTCGCTAGTGTGACCGGCCACTAATTACAAAAGAAGACCCTGAACAGTCCAAGATGTATTTAGAAATTAGTTTTGAAAACCGCCACAAATATACACTGAATTGTGAAAGATAAGCTATCAAATATGTTTTAATTGTTACACATTGCAACTCAGATCGCAAAAATCTCTTTAAATCGAAGAAATTCAGTGTTAAAACGAGTTGTCTCTAAATCTTCTGGGGGAAAAATGGCTAAATTAAGTTGTCGCTAAAAATTAACCTGCGGAAAGTGTCCATAATGTTACTATAATCTGTTTCTATAATCACTGTCTCATGACACTATGTTTCTATAGACAGCTGTGAAAACAAGAGCCGTCGGTGGCTGTTACCACAGCTGTTTGGAGTTTTCTGAGTTCTGAATACCTTGTCATGTTCGTTGATGGTCTGTCAGATTTAGAACTGACGTTCCCACGTTTTTCAGTGGATTATTATATCGCTACTATCTTTAACCTGCTCTCAGTTTGTTGCAGAGATCGGAAACGTTCACTTCAGGACAAAGAGAAGATTTCTAGGTAATGTTGCATTTCGAAATCTGATGGTTCTTTTCTCCTGTAGATTATTCCTTTTACTATTATTTTGCTTTCCAAGCAAGTTTATCTTCTCGCGCGGTAATAATATTTCAGTTCTTTCAGTTTTCTCGCCGTGCAAATTTTTTTGTCTAGCATAAACTTTGTTCTTGGCGTAAACAGCTTTAAAATTAAGTTTCACTTGTATATAGAAAACCAATCCAACATCTTTTGTGGGAAAATCAATTTGTTAACAAATGCATATAAAACACTTTAATTGATACTTATGTGTAGCTTAGCATTGTGCAACCTGTAAGTTTAAAAGTTAATTTCACGTTATGTCCTTTCATTGGAAATTGATACTAGTACGTAAAATCTGAAGAAAAACCATTCACGTTGCCCTTCTTTGATATGTTAAATTGAAAGATTAAAGGTCAAATGCAACAAAATTTTAGTAAGATTAGTTTTAAGTCGAAATAATAGGGAATATTATGAATAATCATATTCTTAAGTTTGAAACGATTTGGACAAAACGTCGTCGAGATATTCGACTTTGAAACCGCCTTTTTTTTCGCTTCCACAAACGGAAGCGTTCGGGCAAACTTCGGAAAATTGTCGGAAATGGAAGCTCACCACATATGACGTCACATACACGCGCGAGTCCGCGAGAAGAGCGAGAATTACAAAATTCTGCAGTTTCAAAACATCAACAAGTATGCTGTTTTGTGCTGCTTTTAACTGTAGTAACTGTTCAAAATCAGGCGTAAGCTTTTTTACATTCCCTAAAGACAAGAAGAGATGCAAGGAATGGGTGAGATTAATGAAAAGGAAAGATTTCACGCCAACTGCCAGCATCTCGTCTTTGCTCCGTGCATTTCTCCCTGAAAGCTTCGAGCAGAATCTTGAGTTAGGGCACACCTGGGCTCTCAGTTCAAGCCACGAAGACTTCGACTGAAAGCTGATGCTTTACCGACATTTTCAACTATGGAATAAAGCGAAGTATTGA
The DNA here is from genome assembly GCA_029204205.1 of Desmophyllum pertusum. NCBI lineage: Eukaryota > Metazoa > Cnidaria > Anthozoa > Scleractinia > Caryophylliidae > Desmophyllum > Desmophyllum pertusum. Next base: position 305,978 of record MU827833.1, on the reverse strand, counting down.
CCAAGAATGTCCTTCAAAAGCACGACGAACACGGAATGCGGTCGTTCACGACGTTCAGTCTTTGCGAAACACAGAAAGCTAAAGGTATAAAGTCGCAAACTTTCTTGTATCAGGTTTGATTTGACAGATCCACAAACTACTTTTCTAATCTGAGCCTACAATAAAAAGGCCGGCAAATAACGTTTTTATTTGTTTCCTACTTGCATGGTTCTGTGATGCTAGAAATCTTGAAAATCTGTTTTTATTAACGCAAGGTCGCTATAAACACTACCGAAGAAATAAAAACTTAAGTTAATGAATCCAAATAACAAGAAACTCGGACGATTAATTTCTTATACCGAAATATGTAATTACAGAAAGGTACGTAGCTGCGAAGAACAGACGATGGAGCCTCGAACAGAATTTCACCACTAAAAGCAGCTGAAATGAGAAGCTATTTCAAATTAACACAAAAACCATTCAAAGTCGCAACCGGCAAATTTTAGGACAATCTTCATTCTTCAATACTCTTGAAAGCATTTTTCGAGTAAAACTGTTTCCTCAGTTTTCTACAATTTCATTTCCCATATTAATCTAATTTTGCATTCGGTCGGGTGGCAATTTACAATTTTCATTTTATGCGAAGCCTCGCCAAACTCAATTCAAGCTTGCATTCAATTTCAACGTACGGCGCAACTATAAATTTATACTTGTCGAGAATTATTTTCTGCCGGGACTACCGGTATCACTAGGTTCTTTCTTGAATGAAACTTAACGGAAGGTTTGTTTAGTAAAAAGGAGAAACGAAAAGCAAATGATTAAAACTAAGGAATTGAGTCTAAACACGGAGATTGTAATTTAAAAACCGTAAGCTAGCTAGCGCGGGTGGTGAAACTCAGGATTTCCAAAACAACAACAAACTCAAAATCTGTCGGTTAAAATCAAATGAGCACTCGCCTTTTTGAAGAAATGCAAGTTCTTTAATTCCACTGCGTAGTTTTCCATTCACGTGTCAATGATAAGAGAGCAATATAATGTGAGAAATTCAGTAAAAGCTTCTTCGCATCGACCTTCACACGTTGCTGAAAACACGCGCGAAAACACGCGCGTGAAAACAAGCTCACGACATATGACATCACAAAAACAGCAAATTCGTTTCCATTCCAAGCGCGGTCATTCCTGGTTCGTTTTCGTTAAGCCGTCGGAAATTCTCGGAAATTCTCGAATTTCGTGCCTTATAAGCGCCACAAATCGCCCCAAACCAGCTTTTGAGTGTTGCATGGTATGATTGAAAGAACAGTTTTCGCGACAAAAGAAAAAAATGCCAAATTTCGTTGCATTTGACCTTTAAGAGTTTTTTTCACTAAGAGAAGACCTGCCTTTCAATAATTATGCACTCTTTTAATATTTGTTTAAATGCATTTTTATTTACCGCTAGAAATCTACATAAAAAGTGGAAATCTTTAACGAGAAAATCATCTAAAACCATTCGTCAAGATGGGGTTCAAATTTTCAGATATTTTTTGGCATTTTTACCAGGCGTATTCCTTCTTAACATTCTACTTGACAATTTTGGCTTCTTCATTGCCCCATGTTGGTAATCTAATGTTCCAACTCATTGTCACAGTCGGGGGAACAAGTGCCCATTTTGGGCGATGAAGAGTTTCCGATTGTTATATATCATCCAATCCACATAAAATTGTCAAGCTCTAGACCTCGTTAAAAAAGCTTTTAAGCTGTTAAAATTTGACGTAAAAAGGGAATTGAAAATTGCAAATAAAATAATTTTGCTTGTGGATTCGCAAGTGCCGTTTTTGGCAAATCTTCGATGAAGAGTTTCCGATTGTTATAAGGGTGATGAATGATCGATCCTTCAAAATTTTCAAGTGCTCGCAAATTAGGCTTCTGCTCGACTTTCTCCCAAAATTTTAGTGGGTGCTCGTTTGCTCGTTCTCGCATATTTTTACAAGTGCTCGCATGCTCGGGTTTTAGTAGTTTTTTTGCAAAGTGCTCGTTTCTCGCAAGGCTAACTTTCATCAATGCTCTTGCTCGCAAAGAAAAACTCGAATAACAAGCCGACCGTCATCAAAACATAAACGAAAGGCGAGAGTATTAGTTAGTGGCCAATAAACAAAGTCAATGCTTGCTTTAATTATTTCATCCTCATTTTTTACACTCTGCTACGAATTTCTATGAAGGATATTTGCATCTTTTGACGGAGGAGATCGCTAAAGTCATTTAACACGAGAGTCGGATTGGCTGAGTAATTTCAAATTTCCAAAATTTATACTTACAAACAATGTATAAAGGATCGTGCATCAAAATACTGGTGTTTCGCCGTTAAAAGCTTAAACATATATATATATTGACGACTAAAGCCATAGTAATTGCGAGAAAATGAGTTTTCTCAGTTATGCAGTCATTTCTTAGTAATATGTCATCACGTTGAAGAATGGAGACGTGGCAAATGAAAAATGAGGCCAAAGAAGTCGGCAACCATCAATTCAAAAGTGACCAGATTGCAATGTAACTAATCAACTAACTGGAAATGTCATCAACAACCAATAGAAAAATAGGCCCGCGAGGCGTGCTCATGGCTACTGCATTTTTACTCAGAGAATGCGCATACATGTAGCCCATGAGCCGATTAAACGAAATGGGTTAGGGACTCTCACGATTTCAATCAGTAAGTTATATTTTTCTCTACCCAGCAGTCATGAATCCACATCATCCCTTTATAACATGTATACTAGACATACTAGATATAAACATTTCCACGCCAATGGCTTTCGTTAACTCTCACCAGACCTCTCAATTGATAATATAGGTCAAGACTTCGTTCTCCGAGTTGTCGCCGTTGAGGATAGTGCAGCAACTTTGTTGTTTTGTTATTTTTTTCTTTGGTGTATTGCATTTGATAACCCTAGCCCTAAGGCAACATCTCTTGCTTTGGCTAACCACACTAAAATAATCAGGCCCGTAGGGCGAGGGATGCGACAGGTGCGTCCGTGGACCGATGGCTGTCAATAAAGTGAATGAAAAGCTCTAATTCGCTAACTGGTGTAGTCTGGAAATGAAGCCTGAATCAACGAAGATAACATCGAAGGTCCGCCATTTGTAGATTTGCTGGGTGACATATTAAATTTTGGACCAGATCTTGAGATTCTATAAGCTGAATTTAACGTTAACGATAAATTCGACCTAAAAACCCTCATACGGAATTTTAATCCCCAGGATCTCAAAATGAGAGAAGACTGGGTACCCCAATAATGAACTGCAAAAGGGGCTCAGCATGTGTGTCAATATGGATAAAATGGACCGAACAGAGCCAGAGGTCACAGAAGAGCGAAATAGAAAGGCCGCAGCAAAATCCTGTCAATCGATAGATACATGTACATTTGTCCGTAAATTGTAAATTACATGTCACATAAAGTTTCTTGCAATTGTTTGTCATTAATCCATTTTGAATTTAAAGAAGCTTTACAACTGCTGTCTTACTAGTTTAGCCTTTTGGGTTAGAAAAAAATCGTTAAAAATCGTCTGGAACAGGGTATCTTTTTAACATTTAGTCTGGAACAGGGTCGCAAAATTAGCGTTTTGTAGTCGGTACAGGTTAAGGGGTTTTTATAGTCCAGCGGCACACCCCTACCCAAATTTTTTTGGGGAGTACCGCCCCCTCCCCCACCCGGCTTCGCTCCTCGCGCGTGACGTGACTCTGCTCATATCCTAGCTAACTGAACTGGGTAATTACAGTACACTGCACGATTCACGTTTAACGTAACAAATTTATTAGGTCACTTTTAGCAACACTTTGCTCTCGTAAACTAGCTCGCCGACTTCTCAGTTGCGGACAACAAACTCTGTTCAGTTTATTTACCTTCATGTCATTTTGATCAGTACATCTAACAAGACTTGAAACCCAAGCTAATTTGAATACAATCACCACTGTTTTCTTAAAACAACGGAAAACTGTGCTCAAATGAGATGATCTTATCTTTCGTCTACAAACCAAGCAGATAAGTTCGTCTTTAATTTTAGAAGATATTTTCATATTAAAATCATTCCTCGTTTCGAAAAAAATTTAACACACTTAACAATAGTAGATCTAAAATCCATTTTCTAATATCATTTTGTCACGATGTCCAACGTCAGACTCCCGAAAGCGCGGTGAATTAATTTTCTGCAATCCAGCACGCGGCTTTGATCTTTGTCACAACAGCATTCGCAGCATTCATGCTGACATAACAAATTCTCAAATCACTCATCACTCATACTCTTCTGATTGTCGTCATACTGTAATATCTTTTGTTTACACAGCAGCATTCGCGCTGACATAACTGAATCTAAAAATAAATTGCATATCAGCCTTTCAAACAACTGAAGCTCTGAAAGATTTTCAAAGAGTTTGTAAATTCACGCTAGCATAACAAAATTATTTGGTCCCTCAGCAAATACTTTCTTCTCTGACTTCACCCCTCGCGCGCGCCGTGTGACTAAATGAGTAGATAATAAATAAATAAATAAATAGTTTCAAACTGAAGGCGTTTCAAACAGAAGAAACGCGTTTCATTGCGTTTGAAACACAAAAATAATTAATTAAGATGTGCATAATTATTTCCATTACAGAGGTTAACGGCCATACGCCGGCCAAATTTATAACAGAGCCGGAACAACTAGGGTCTTTTTTTTGTAGGGAAGCTCGCGCACGAACTATTAGACGAATGAATAGAAAAAGTTTTGCAGAACCGGTTCAAGCGTGATGGAAACAAGTCCTATTAATAAATGCTAAAAGCGGGAACTTTATAGCTTTAGCTCAAAAATAGTATCCGATATACGGATAGCTTCGAAGGGGCAGCTCATAATCATGGATTAAACGAAAACAAAATATTAAGAATCGTTGACGTGTAAAGTTTCTAAAATTATAAAGTTCATTCGTAAATCTTGTATGCATCATCGACGGTCGTAGCCTAATTTACATTCCGTAGATTATTATCTGTTCTCTGGATCATGCTGGATACATGACGCACGCAATAAAAAACTGCTAACAGCTAGTAGAATTAACACACAAAAAATCCATAGAGTGCATTAACTGAAAAATGAAACAGAACTACAAAACGTATGTAAAAATCGACCGCCATTTCCTTCATTCAAGATACAAAAGAATGTCGCGCTTTTGTGAAACAGATGATCGGCGGACTGATTAAACTAAAGATAACACTGACGTCTTCGACCGCAAGAGTTACAAGTATGTTACAAATACATTGAGGTAAATTGTTGTAACATTACAGGAAAGAAAACGAGGAGTTATCGTACTGTGTTGGTTTCACTTGGAATCGAGGCATAGAACTGATGGGCCTCCGTGACAAACGTCAGTGTTGCGTGCGTTATGCTCGATCTGCGGTTAGAAGTCTTGTCTGCTGTCGATGTCATGTCAAGCCTTGTCCGAGCGTTTCTGTTTTAGGTGCACGCTCAATGCATTGCGAAGTGTTTGAAAAACGTTGCAAGATCGTCAATTTATACACAGGTAATGATGTTTATACTGTGTACGTGCTCGCTTACACGTTTTAGAACAAGAAATACACCTGAACATTCCTGTTATCTTTCTTGATATCTTTCGTTTATTTATACACGTAAACATGCTTTAGAACGAGGTTATTCCCCAGGATTATTCCAGCGTCTTTAGAACACTTTTACGCGCTGTTCTCTTATTAAACAAATTAATTACTAGGTACATGATGTAGGCGAGTTGACTTCAGTGCGGGCGAGTTAACTTGTTGGCGAAGCGACCGGCTTCGCATACGGAACTTGATTGACTTTGTCCAAATATTGTACGAAAACCGAGTGGAAAGGGTTTTCGATGGTTGCGACTCAGATGAAGCTTAAATCAACGGAGACGACGCTCCAAGAATACTAATTCATGCATTGGAATGTCGTACGATCTTGAATTCATACTCGAAAGGAAAGGTAATTACAGAATTACAGGAGTTGACAAATAATGTCATAGCTTGTTCACGCATCATATTTGTTGACATTTCCGTTAATTTTGAGAATACTGCTATGCACTCTATAAAAACTTTTGTGTTTATTTTATTGATCGACCTAACGATGGAATATTACTGAACTTTTAATCAAAAGTAAAAAGTGTGACTGCACCCACCGTGATTTTATCTAGCTTTTTAAATTTCATTAACGACGCCTGAAGTTACCGTTTACCATCTTCAGTCCAGCATTTGTTGTGTTGTCGAATAATTATGCTTCAGTCAGGTAATAATAATGCAGGTTGTTGGCAGATGCGCGATTAAAATGCGTTTCTCCACGTTTCAAACGCTGAAAAAAGTAAACGTTTCTAACACTGTTTGAAATGTGTTTGAAACGGGTTCAAATTATTTCAAACGGGTTTCAAATGCGTTTCAAATCAGTATAAACGCCTTGAAACGCTGATGCGATAAAAGCCCCCTTTTCCTATGGAGGGTCACAGTCTGTTAACGAATATCACGTCACACGACAACCTTTTACCTGTGAAATTTCATTTATCTCTTCAGTTATCAATTGCTCGTTTTAAACAACTGAAGCTGTGCCGGAATGAAATTCTGCTCCAGTAAACTAGCTCGCCGTCTTCTTTTCGCGGCTTCGCCCCTCGCGCGTGAGGCTTAAACGTAAGTCTCCTTGAAGCCTAGCCAAACAAACTGACAGCTCCCACATAAACATTACTACCTATTCTCTTTTTAGCAACTGATAATATTTATTATCTTTATTTCAGGAAACTTCAATAACGATAGTACAACTCAAACAAATGAATTGTACGAAGGACTCTAAAAGGACCGGCGGTTACTCAACAAAAGCTTCAACAATGTGACTCAATCAAACGCGACCCTGTTCGTGCAGTTGTCAAAGAAATACACCTACGTAAATAAAAACATTTAAAAACAAACGTGTCTTTCATATTTATTTTTGCAACGCAATTTCTCTCCATGTAGCTCACTAAATATGCCAATCTTCTTTTTGAGCATTGCACTTGACACCACTGTCAATGAAGCGAAACAATCGAACAATGCCATATCATGTTCAGTTATTCAAAGAATTGTTACAAAAAAGTCTTACGAAGGAATGTTAAGAATGCTTCGACGACGACAATAATGGGCACTTGCGCAAGCGCAGTTACCCATAAAAATCAGTGCATATTCCACACGCTCACTTGGTTTTAATCGCCGTCCTCATTTTAGGTTGCCAGAGGAAAAGTCAGGTAGTATCAGTTTGAGATGTAGAGATGTTGAACTAAAATGTAAAATTAAACAAAAACCGTCCTTATCATTCATTTCTGCAGGTTTAAGACGCCATCTGCAGTAAGCAATTGTTAGCTTTACTTCACGAAGATCCAAGGTATAGTATGTAGTAAGAAATTCGCTGATCTCAATATTACCGACAGATACTATTCATTGTTAAATGTTTTGTACTTTCATTTCTTGGAAAACTTAGCACGTTATAGGAGTTTGCTTTCCTGTGCGTAAAAGGTGCGCTTAAAGACGTCGGAAATGCGTAGCTGATGGTTTGAAACGCGTAGCCGATGGTTGGCGTTAAAAGTTCCTGTGATAAAAATGTCTCTCAGAGTATCTTCTTGAGAAAATAATTGGTAGCTTACTTCCGATTTTGGCGTACTGTTCGCATTTTGTGTTCTTCTTCACAGAAAATTCGTTGGCGTATTCGCAATGACAATCAGTGTTAGTGTATAGTAGTAAAATTTAGAACAATGACATGTCAGGAAGAGATGATGGTGAATTTTTAAGATTGGTAGAAAATATGAAATATGTTTTATCAGTCAGTGACACAAGTTACTCGGAAAAAAAATTCATCAAAATTTTTCAGATTAAACTTCGGTAAAATCACAAAGTTTGGGGGCTTTAATTTTTGGTTAAATATTTAAAGCATTATAAATGGTTAAAGTCTGTGGGAGCTAAGGTGCGCCTCCACGGTTGAATAGGATTAAAAATACGTCAAATCCCGCATCCAGAAAAATTTAGATATATTGCGAAAGCCTCCATTATAGGTCATCTTTCATCTGTTTAGCTGACTGTACACTATCCGCTTCTAATTGTGAGACTTTTCTTGTGCAGATGAACTGTTGGGCGTGGGTATGTTGCTGTGTAGCTACGTGATTTTCTCCTGTGCTTTGGGAAACCCAACAGCACCCAAGTCTGTAGAGGCGGAAGAGATATCACCCGCTAAGATGATCCTAAGCTGTCAGCAGTTTCCAGGAATGCACTATGGAAACGCAGTATTCCTTTGTCCTGGTGGTCAATATGCTTGTCCACATTTTGCCACGTGTTGCCGCCTAGCCCCATGGCCGGATCGTGGCTGTTGTCTAAAACCAAATGCTGTTTGCTGCAGTGACTTAGTGCATTGCTGTCAAACGAGGATACACCTGTGTTGCCGGTGGAGGATGTTCTAGGGAGTGATTCTGGACACGTGTCATCGTGTGGGCATTCATTTTACCCGTTTTGATGCCATACCTTGACGAAAGCATACAGTTTGGAATACAACATGTAATGAGAAATCATAGGCTTAAAAGGGACACTGTCCTCATTTTAGCATGATTTTGGGAAGCGCAGGAAACATATCTAGATCATAGGAAGTTGAACAATAATGGTTTGATTCTGTAGAATAGCACTTGAGAAATGACCGTGCAGGAACCCATTAGGAAGTGAGGATGACTAACGACAGCGAGGATGGAAATGGATTACAATATGGATTTTTGAAAAAAACGACAGGATGTAACTGTTGAGGCCACTAGTGTAATAACTGGCCTCGAATGTAATAACTGGCCTCTAATGTAATAACAGTTGGCCTCAAATGTAATAACTGGCCTCTAATGTAATAACAGTTGTCCTCAAATGTAATAACTGGCCCCAAATGTAATAACAGTTGGCCTCAAAATGTAATATACTATAGGTTTGGGACGAAGTACAACAGAATATACTATCCTACAGTATACAATCATAGGTAAACCAAATATAACCAATTATCGTGAAATGACGCCATTAGTCATGTGACTGTGGAAAAATTACTTATATTTCTTTAATAATTGGATAGATCAAGACCAAATTCGGACACACTGATCTCCTACAGTACAAGTAAACGTCATGATGTAAATGGACAAGTAACGAGTCACGTGACCACGGGAAATGAGTCACATTTCATTTTTGCGGTAGATTGAGTAATCGTGGAGTCAATAGCTGCCAAAGGACACTAACACTTTTCGTGGGGTAACGGTTAGGAATTGAGTCTGCCAGGCAGGGTAATTTGTAACATTCAAAGTCAGGACGTTAGGGAATTTGGATACCATCTGAGTTTTGTAATGCTTCAGTTTTGTTCTAGATTAAGCAAAACATCTAAGTTTCTATAATTTGTACCAAAAATATATAGACTGTCCGGGAGGGAGGGGGTTGGGGGGGTGGGCGGGGGGCGGGGGGGGGCGGGAAAGCACTCCCATATGAAAGTTATATATGTATGTGACGCGGGATAAGGTAGGGGTTTTTTTGGTATTGTGATCCTTAGATTTCGGGTTCCTCCCTAATCAGTCCTACAGTTATCAACGTCCGGAAAATTATCATATTAAAAGGTAGAGGGCAGCGGTACTGTGGCAAGGCTGCGGGAAATAATAAAATCTCCAAAATGGCACCAGGCGTGGCTAAAGTTAGAGCCTCAGTCGTATGGCTGGTTCCTGATAACTGGCATTACATTGGAACCGTGCATAGACTCAGGCAGATCTAGACTGGTGTATCTCCACTCCATGTACTGTCAGTGCTTTTACTGTTGTAGTTACATATAAAGGAAGCACAGGGTTTCAAGTTATTTCTAGTTAAATTTGTTAGTTGTTTTTATATGATATTTTTAAATTGGTTGGCAAAAAACGGTTTGAGATGCAGAATGAGCTAATTACCCAGCGATTCGCCTATAGCAGACTAAAACTCCTAGCTAGCTGTTACATAAGAGACAGTATTGTGTGAATCTTTGGAGCCTGGTGTCTCCGAAAGTTTGGTATTGTTGTTGTTATTTATATTGTTATTGCTGTTATTGCTGTTTTAAATAAAAATACCTCACGTCTTCGGGCATTCGCATTTTGTTCAAGGCTCGTTTCTCAGAAAACCATACAATGACAACAATAAATAAACAACACACTTCATTGTTTGCGGGTAGATCCGAAAAACAGATGATAATACTAATTTTATATTAAAAAGTACGAAAAGTCTACAGTTATTTATATCAAATTCGTCAAGCGTGATTAAGAAACAACATTGTTTTTTTGGCCGCTTGTCCCGAGGTTTTTGCGTCCGCAACAAATGTTGCGTGCGCGGGCAAACGGGGAATCATTTGCGTCCGCAACAATGTTTCCTCGTTTGCCACGGCCTTAAGTCTAGGGCTTAGCTTGCAAGCTTCTGTAAAAATGTCAGAATCTGTCAACAAAAATGATTACACTAACAAACATTATGTTTTAATACCAGCATTAATTAACGAGATATCGAGGTTTTCCAATTTTCCGTGTGACTATTGACATCATCACAAATAACAGACATACAATGTTTTTGCAACAGTTTGATCGCAGCTTGGTTGAATCCGCTTGGAAGATATAAGCAATGAATTTCTCACGGTCACATGACTGGTAACATCATCGAGTATGGATGGTATGAAACTTATTTATTTTAATACTGGGGGGAGTTCACTGTGTCCAAGTTTGGTCTTGATCTATCAATTTTCGCAATTTATTAAAGAAATAGAAGCGATTTTCCCACGGTCACGTGACTAATGGCCGACGTCATTTCACGATAATTGGTTATATTGGTTTACCTATTAATTGTAATACTGTAGGATAGTATATGTTGTACTTCATCCCGAAACATATAGTATTACATTTGAGGCCAACTGTTATTACATTTTGGGCCAGTTTATTACATTTGAGGGACAAACTGTTATTACATTAGAGGCCAGTTATTACATTTGAGGCCAACTGTTATTACATTAGAGGCCAGTTATTACATTTGAGGCCAGTTATTACACTTGTGGCCTCAACAGATGTCAGTTTTTCAAAGTTTCAAGTTTGGCTCGGAAATCTTTGAAATTTGGAAAAAAATGTGTTGCAAGATGGAATTCTTGAAGAAATTGCTTTTTATCACTTAGTTATAGTTTATTTTAAGTCCTTATTTCATAGATTTAGGGACCATTTCGTGCACACTGATTTATAACAGTTTTGAGCAAATACGTCGGGACAGTGTCCCTTTAAGCACATGCTATGGGGTTAGTTTAACATCACATGTACATGTGATAGGGTATTAATGGCAAATAAAGCATCATGTTATTGGCCACAGAAGACTTCAGTTCATGCCTCTTGTATACCAGAACACTCGAAAGTAATTTTGTAACTAATAATGCTTCTTAATCTTTTTGATCGATGCATTTTTTGAGAAATTGACCTCCGGTAGCCGTAGTAGCGCCAGCCGTAGCGAAGAGATAAAAAAAAAACAGCGACGTAAACAAATATTGCCCTATACAACAGTGTTGTGAATGTCACTCATCGACTCACTCCCCGCATGAGGGGACACAATACGTTTCAACTGTAAGTTCCTGAATAAAGGAGATTAAGTTAATGCGGTTTACCGAAAGTGTTATAATCTGTCAATACTCTTCTAGCCATGTTGTCATCACTAGTGTTATGCATAGTATCAATTTTCCCAGCCATTTCTCGCGGGCAGAATAAATTATAATATTTCGCGGCGAATTCAGTTGGCGGTAAATGACGAGTTTTAACTAAGCTAGAAATGTATACATTTCGATCTCGCAATACTCTTCAAGTGGGAGTTTTCGCTTACTATAAGTTAGAATATGGTCATCTCCGTCGATCTACATAAAACGACGTGTTCCAGCGAAGTGGAATGCCGTGAATAGAGAGCTGTAGCGACTTGATACCGGGGCGCCCAGGAAGGAAAGCCTTTGCCTTCATAATGTTTCCAAATCTTATAGATGGTAGTACGTACTTGTATGAATCCTTCTGTCTTCGGTAAAAAAGGTGAGTTTTGTTTTGTTTTGTAGTGCGAAAGCAATCGTTCAATCTCGCAAGCAACATTGAAGTGTGTGTTTCAGTCCAGTCTTTATTCATTGGTTTTACTGTCGAGATCCGTAAACACCAAAATACAAACGCATCCGCGCGTAATATAATGTCCGGGTTTTCACATCGTGGATCATTCATTGCTTAGGTCAATCATGAAGACTGGAGGATGGCAGGTAAGTCCGTTTCCATGCTATGTAAAACAGGTAATCTCTAAGTATTTACAAATAATGAAACGCGTATTTTAATGCATTTAACGCGTTTCGCTGTATAACAAACAGCAAGGTCCAGTCACTACATGGAATAAATTGTTTCATCACTCCTTCGATTGATCTACGTGCATGCGGCAATTTATATTTTTATAAATTTCCTGTAAAGTATAGGTACATTAAAAAGCATAGTATTTACGGTGGCGAACTTAGACTTAGATTTATTCGACACATAATATTATTCTCCGCATTAATTTTAATTCGGTATTTTACACGTCGCACGCTAACGTTTGCCCTCCTGTGAAATTAAAATCTATTAGACATAATATTTTACTACGTTTTAGTTTTTATTTGTATTTTTCATGCTACAGCGTAATCGAGTACAATAATGATAATATCGCTATAGAACCCAGCGGTATGGAATAACCAAGATATAGCACGCTCTAATTTAACATTCGTCTGTACTGTAAGGTGGCACACCCAAACGGTATGGAGTAACCAAGAGATACCAATGCGTAGCATGCTATAATTTAATATCCCGTCTGTACTGTAAGGTGGCACACCCAACGGTATGGAGTAACCAAGATATAGCAAGCTATATAATTTAATATTCGTCTGCACTGTAAGGTGGCACACCCAACGGTATGGAGTAACAAGAGATACCAATGCGTAGCACGCTATAATTTAATATTCGTCTGTACTGTAAGGTGGCACACCCAACAGTATGGAGTAACCAAGAGATACCAATGCGTAGCACGCTATAATTTAATATTCGTCTGTACCGTAAGGTGGCACACCCAACGGTATGGAGTAACCAAGATATAGCACGCTATAATTTAATATTCGTCTGTACTGTAAGGTGGCACACCCAACGGTATGGAGTAACCAAGAGATACCAATGCGTTGCATGCTATATTTAATATTCGTCTGTACTGTAAGGTGGCACACCCAACGGTATGGAGTAACCAAGATATAGCACGCTATAATTTAATATTCGTCTGTACTGTAAGGTGGCACACCCAACGGTATGGAGTAACCAAGAGATACCAATGCGTTGCATGCTATAATTTAATATTCGTCTGTACTGTAAGGTGGCCACACCCAACGGTATGGAGTAACCAAGAGATACCAATGCGTAGCACGCTATAATTTAATATTCGTCTGTACTGTAAGGTGGCACACCCAACGGTATGGAGTAACCAAGAGATACCAATGCGTAGCACGCTATAATTTAATATTCGTCTGTACTGTAAGGTGGCACACCCAACGCTATGGAAAACCAAGATATAGCACGCTATAATTTAATATTCGTCTGTACTGTAAGGTGGCGCACCCAGCGGTATGGAATAACCAAGATATAGCACGCTATAATTTAATATTCGTCTGTACTGTAAGGTGGCACACCCAACGGTATGGAGTAACCAAGATATAGCACGCTATAATTTAATATTCGTCTGTACTGTAAGGTGGCACACCCAACGGTATGGAGTAACCAAGAGATACCAATGCGTTGCATGCTATAATTTAATATTCGTCTGTACTGTAAGGTGGCACACCCAACGGTATGGAGTAACCAAGATATAGCACGCTATAATTTAATATTCGTCTGTACTGTAAGGTGGCACACCCAACGGTATGGGAGTAACCAAGAGATACCAATGCGTTGCATGCTATAATTTAATATTCGTCTGTACTGTAAGGTGGCACACCCAACGGTATGGAGTAACAAGGAGATACCAATGCGTAGCACGCTATAATTTAATATTCGTCTGTTACTGTAAGGTGGCACACCCAACGCTATGGAATAACCAAGATATAGCACGCTATAATTTAATATTCGTCTCTGTACTGTAAGGTGGCACACCCAACGGTATGGAGTAACCAAGAGATACCAAGATATAGCACGCTATAATTTTAATATTCGTCTGTACTGTAAGGTGGCACACCAACGGTATGGAGTAACCAAGAGATACCAATGCGTAGCACGCTATAATTTAACATTCCTCTGTACTGCAAGGTGGCGCACCCAGCGGTATGGAATAACCAAGATATAGCACGCTATAATTTAATATTCGTCTGTACTGTAAGGTGGCCCCACCCAGCGGTATGGAATAACCAAGAGATACTAATGCCGACCTAGTCTAAAGTCTTACAATCCTTTGACAATTCTCGCACTAATTAATAATAATGTCGCAAAATTATAAGTTGCCAGGCCAATCATTGAAATTAATTTCATTTATAAATGTTATTGTGTCCACACGCTGTCTCTACAATGCACGCTCGGGTTCATGACTCGTTTGTACTGTTTGACAATTTATTGTACAAGATGAAATCCCGCTATGAAACATACATGTATTTAAACTGGTTGGATCATAATTGTGTACATACATATCGATAGTTATGCATTCCGATTACAAACTTTCTATTGAAAGCCCTACAAGGTATCTACAAAATTCTCATGATGAATTTTATTAGCCTGCAAATGTCAGGACTGTCAACGCTTTACAGGAAGAGGTCCTTATATGCTTTTTAAAATACTATGAACTAGTCCAACGGCTATAACAATTAATTCCCAAATCTTCGCGAGTGTTTTTACGTGACCAAGTGACCCGTTTCAGTTTGAGTATTGGGGACGTACTGGCGTCGACGGTATCCTCTATTTAGAGTATATCGATGGGCGAGAATTATCGAATTATTTTACCGCAAGTTGCCGGCCTTTGATTATATAAACTCGATTACGCTTTATTTGGATCATATTTATTCAACATCATTCAGTCACGTTTCAAGGACATACGAGACGATTCTACTCCACAGGGATCACTCCTTTTGATCTGGTTTCCTTTCAATTTGCGAACAGTTCTTGACATTGGAAAACGGATTATGACACCTCAGCTGGTGCGGCTTAAAATTTAGGTATACAATTTACTAGAACTAACTTCTAGTAAATTGTATGGGGTACTTTTAGTTGAAGGTCTGTGTGTCCCTCATCGGTTGTGTGTGTTGAACATCAATTTTGCAATGCTCAACGTCGATATCACAAATAAAAAATGCTTCACACATTAATTACTACGCGTAACTGCATGTTGTCTATGAATTTGATACAACTGACCAAAAGATAAGGAAATGAAAATGATTTTGGAGAATAGGAAGTGACGTCATATTATACCCAGAATCCTCGCCATCCAACGCATCAGTGTATCGTCAAGAGAGGATGATCTAAGAGAACACATCCCCCATACATGGGCCTCTTCCAATGATAATGTTTTACAATCTAATTTTAGCGCGTGGTCATACTGCGCGGCTATTTTAGGAAAGACACCTGATTGCGTCAGTTGTAATGACGTAATGAAATTTAAGATTTGGCGGCTTTTTAATTTCGATTTACGATTTCAGTAGATGGACGTCAACGAGAAAAAATCTTCGCAATGACAATCTGAATCCTCTGATCATTGGCCGCGCGACCATGGGGATGAGAACTAACATAACTTTCACAGCATGGCGCGAAGCTAAAAATAGATTGAAAAAAAAACTATCATGCATGGGGCATGGGAATGGGTTCTCTTAGATCATCCTCTCTTGGTATCGTTCAACAATGTAAAGAAATTAGGGATGCCATTGAAAAGAATAATTAAAATCCATGCTCCTTCTCCCATACAAAAAACACAATGATGCGAACATCGAATAACAATTTTCAAGTTTAAGATGGGTGGGAAAAAATATTAATACTGGCCGCCATGCTGGTTAGGGATTAACACTGACATCACTGACAGTGATACACACATCACAATCGACCCACACACAAAAAAAAATCGAAATTCTAGCCTGGTTATTATTCAATTCTCCAATTTAACTTATCGAAACTACCGCTTACGAGGAGGCCTTGAACCGTATAATTTTTTTACAACAATATTTCCAACATTTTGGTAGGGTAGTTCACAAGCATTGCGCTGGATTGCTGTAAAAAACCGGCGAGGTTACGCGGTGCAACCTTCCAGTTCAGCTTGATATTACTAATTCTCGAATTATTTGTTTTCATCTGACGTCTTCAAAAATTCTAAATTCTAAACCGGTTACTCCTACAAAGCTATTCTTTTATATCATCTAGACATGGAAATCCTTAATCTTTTTGCAGAGTTTGGTATCGATCCAGTGATTCCTTTTGGAAATAAAGCTATTTGAAATTTGTGATGTCCCGGATGAACGTGTTAATGAACTGTCACAAAAACGCATATTTTATATCATTTTTAAATTTTCAGACGTTATAATAATTTAGAAGTGGCGTCTAAACAGATTTGAAATGGAAGCTAATGATATTGACAGTAGAATCTACTCTACTTCTTGTGCAATTTCATGGCGGCCATGTTGGTGACGGCGGCGGCATATACTAAACACTGTAATTTTTCTGAAATTAGTTTAGCAATAACTCGGGTATGAAAAACGCTACAAAGCTATAATTTGAACAAAACGTTTCTGTCTACCAGTTCTTTTACCTGTTAATTTTCTGATATTGTTCATGCAGCAAACAGTTTTTGTAATGTTGATGAAAAACCACCAATAGCACAGAACGATTTAGGTTTTGTTATATCTAAAGCAAATACATATGAAAATTTCAGACCTTGGCCAGGCTTTCGGAGTTCTTATGAAAGAAATCGCCGTTGTCAAGGCCTATAAACTTTCATACATTTGCAAACCGCTATATAGGAAGAATAAAGCTGGGGAAAGCTATAAATAATCAATAATCAGCGATAGTTCAAGTTGAGTGTTGCCCAGGGCCCAGTTGTTCGAAAGCCGATTAACGCTAATCCAGGATTAACAAATAATCGAGGTTTCAATTTCTCCTATATAAATGTGGTTTTCCATGATAATGTTTTCTGGAGTTTAACATTAGTCAAAGTCAAAACTGAAGAGCAAAAAATATAAACAGAAAATCTCACTGAAAAGTTAAAAAACTGAAATCAAAATTCACGCTAATCCTGGATTAGCTTAATCGTGCTTTGAACAACCGGGCCCTCAGAATTTCACAATTTGTTAACAAAAAAAACGCTGAAAAAATATCAAATCAGACCATGGCCGTTAAAAACCTGATGCATCTGTACATTAGATAAGACGAGTAAAAGCTAAACAATCAATAATAAGTTTAAGTGTTGCTCAGAATTTCACAATTGTATTATGACAAACACCTGGACAAACGCAGTTTGCTATCAATTCTCGAATAGCACAGAACTAAGCTAAATTCATTGGCTTCGGTTCCGTGTTGTATCTAAAGTAATATGTATGGAAAATTTCACACCTTGGTCAGGCTTTCGAGCTCTTGTGAAAGCAATCGCCATAGTCAAGGCTGTGTACCTGTGGCATTTGTAAACTAGACAAAACGAGTAAAGTTAAACAGGAACGGAAAATATTCATCAATGACTCCCCCAAACCTGTTTCCAACACCTATATCGAATATGCTCCAAAAATTCGCGAAAAAACTAGTGCACGACCCAAAACCATAAACGACAGGCGAGAATTATTGAAGAGTTGGTGGCCAATAACAAAGCCAATGCTTGCTTTAATTATTTCATCCCCATTGTTTACACTCTGCTACGAATTTCTATGAAGGATTTTTTGCATCTTTTCACGGAGGAGATTGCCGAAGACATTTTACTTTGGAAACTCATGTTCAATGTCTTGCTCTGACAACCACCACATGGAAAAAATACGACAAAAATATAATAATTATGCTTACCACTCAGTTTTTCTACTTTTAACACGAGGGTTGGATTTGCTGAATATCTTTCAAAATTACACTTACAAACAATATATAACAACACGCTACAATACGTTTTCATTAATCAAAATACTGAGCAAAAGCTTAAAAATATTGACGACTAACGGCTACATAATTGCGAGAAAATGTGTTTTCTTATGCAGTAATTGCTAAGTAATATGTCATCACGTTGAAGAATGGATACGTGGCAAATGAAAAATGAGGCGAATGAATCATAAGTGACCAGATTTCAATGCAACCAATCACCTAACTGGAAATATCTTCAACAACCAATAGAAACATGGCATTTTCATCATACTCCACACCCTCACTTGGTTTAATCCCCGTCCTCATTTTAGTTAGATCATATGCTTGCCAGAGGAAAGTCAGGTAGGATCAGTTTGAGACATATAGTTCTTTTTCAAATTTGTTTCTTTGAACTAAATTACAAAATGAAACAAAAAATCGTCCGCATCATTCATTTCTGCAGGTTTAAGACGTCATCTGCAGCAAGCAATTGTTATCTTCCCGAAGATCCACAAAGGTAGGTAGCACCTGGAGGCAGCAAGAATATAATTCACTCATCTCAATATTACCGTACTTTCATTTCTTGGAAGTTTATGTCTTCTTGTGAGAACGAGCGATAAATGTTCTTATTTAGAAATCTGCAGCTGATGATTGGGCGCAGTTCAGTGTGAAAAAAAAATGTCTCTCAAAGTATCGTCTTGAGAAAATTATTTGCAGCCGACACCTGCTTTTGGCGTACTTTTCGCATTTTATGTTCTGATTCACAGATATATCGTTGGCCTATTCGCACTTAAATTAGTGTAAGTGTAGTAGTAAATTAATTTTTCACGCGACGAGTTTGACCGAAATCCCGGTTCTCTGACTACATTTTACACTAAAGAAAACATTTTCTGGAAACTACGGATTCGTCGTATTTCAGGGGTTCACGGAAAATTGCTTTATGCTGCAACCTATTACTGAATCCCGAATCTCATTTCCCATGTATCCACCATTACAGAATATTCAGACCCAAAATGATTAAAACAAAATTGAAACCAATAATAGAATGCTAAAATGATCTAGAAATGTAAAATTACTGCAACAAAATCCAAATTTGGAAAAAATGGCTCTAAAGTATGGTTGACATGGACATATAAAGTTATCTGAACAATGACATGTTATATCAATTTTTTTCCAGATAATTTTCGGGTAAAATTACAAAGTTTGGAGGCTTTAATTTTTGGTGAAATATTAAAACATTATAAATGGTCTCAATATAATTAAAATACGCAAAATTCCGCATCCGGAAAAAATATATATTTGTGACACCTTCATAATAGTCATCTTTCATCTGTTTAGCTGATTGTAGGCGAGTCTAATTTTGAGACCTTTCTTTTGCAGATGAACTGGTGCGTGGGTATATTGCTGTGTAGTTACGTGATTTTCTCTTGTGCTTTGGGAAACCCAACAGCACCACCAAAGTCTGTCGAGGCGGAAGAGATATCACGCGTTGTTGAGGATCCTAAGCAGTCAGGTTTCAAGAATGCTCTATGGAAACGCGATAATACTTGTCCTGATAGCCAATTTTCTTGTTCTAGTAGTAGCACATGCTGCCAGGCCAACTCAGGAGGGTATGGCTGTTGTCCTTCTCGAGATGCTGTTTGTTGCAGTGATGGAGTACATTGCTGTCCTAATGGTTACACCTGCGATATCCCAAATGGAACATGTGTGAGGTGATTCAAGACACATGTCATCATGTTGGCATTCATTTTACCCATTTTAATGCCATACCTTGACGAAAAGCATCCAGTTTAGTAAACAACATGTAATGAGAAATCATAGGCTTTAGCACGTATGCTCTGGGGCTAGTTTAACGATGTATTTCTATTTGAATAAAACAGAAAGGTTAACATTACATGTACATGTGATAGGGTATTCTTGAAAAATATTAATAAATCATCATGTTATTGGGCACAGAAGACTTCATTTAATGACTCTTGTATACCGGAACACTCGAAAGTAATTTTGTAACTTGTTTCCTATGGAAAAAGCAAGTTGACTCAGCCTTCATGGCTTTTTATATATATCTTACTTTACAATTTTGGTATTCTCAATCGCTGGAGTCCAGTGAACTATGTATAATTGCACCTCCTTAAAATTCCGATTATAAACCCGATGATTTCAAATAATATCAGTCAGACACGTTCTCTTCGGTCTCTAATGAAAAGCCCTCTCCCACCCCGCCTCCCCATCCCCCTCTCCATCCTCCTCCAACCACCACCACCATCATCTCCCCCCTACCCCATCTAAAGGTCTTCTAAATAAATCAGAGGGGGCTATAGAGCTTTTCGGATGTTCTTTTTTTCTTATCAGCTCCTTATTTAGTTTCTGTTCCTTTGGTCTCTACTTATGCAATTTAGCTTCCCCTCCGTTTTTCTGTCGTGTAAGTGAAATTTTCCAGAAGAAAAAAAAAACATTCGGCTTAAAAAAGTATTACTAATTCTGACATAGCACAGATCGAAAGTAATATGTATGGCAATTCCAGACCTGGTGGCTTTCGGAGTTCTTATGAAAGCAATGGGCCGTTGTCAAGGCTATAAGGCTACATACAGTTGTAAACTAGACAATACGAGTAAAGTTAAAGAAAGCTGAAGTATCGATAATCAGCGGTAGCTCAAATTGAGTGTTGGGGCAGAATTTCACAGACAAACGCAGAATATCGAATGTGTGACGATAGGTTTTTCGGGTCAACGGACACTTTACAGCAGATTTCAGTGCTGTGTGTAGACCCCGGTTTTTTCGAACATGATTCGCCCGCTATGATTCGCCCGTCATGATTCGACCGAGAGGTTACCAAGCAGTAAGACGAATGATGAAAGTTTTGCACGAAGACCCACGCTGGCGGGTGATTTATCATCAATATTTGTACGGAAGTTCTATAAAGGAAACAGCTAGATGTCTTTTTACAAGTACCAGCTTTGTATCAAATATTCGCAGGTTGTATGGGGAGCGTAGCGAGATAAACCGGCAAAGAAGAAGAGGAAGGCAAAGAATCTTGTCTAGTAAGCGGAAGTTTGAACATGTTGAATGTTTATTGTATTTTATATCGAGTGACATGTACAAGTTGTTGAAAGTCAAACATTTCTTTATCTGATACTTGAATAGATAGGGAACACAAAACTCTGGAGGAAATGATAAGGAATAAGCCGGAACTGTTTATAGACGAGTATCAAGACTGGTTTCACACAGTTACACGGGTTAGCAACTGTTGCAACTATTGTATTGTGCAGGTCGATACTACGCCTTGGATTTACGTATGAAAAGGTAGGTCTTATCTCAATGAATTTTCCGTGTTTTGCATGTAGGAAAGTTTGTGCGTAACAGCGGCAGCAGCGGTTTCGGTAGTTCGCTATTGTTATTGTTTATAATTTAGGTCAATTTACAATCGCATCGATCAGATTTGCAAGCCGCAAGGACCAAGATATCCTTCTGAACGGCCTCGCAAAATATGTAATGTGTCAGAATTTTTTTAAATATTCTTTGTGACTGGATATCAAACGTTAATTTCTGAAGGAACTTACAATAACAATAGCGAACTACCGAAACCGCTGCTGCCGCTGTTACGCACAGCCGTCAAGAAGTCAAGAATGCTTTTCTCCAGACCATAGGAGTTTTATGTACTGGCTGCAAACTTTCCTACATGCAAAACACGGAAAATTCATTGAGATAAGACCTACCTTTTCATACGTAAATCCAAGGCGTAGTATCGACCTGCACAATACAATAGTTGCAATCAGTTGCTAACCCGTGTAACTGTGTGAAACCAGTCTTGATACTCGTCTATAAACAGTTCCGGCTTATTCCTTATCATGCATTGCCTCCAGAGTTTTGTTTTCTCTATCTATTCAAGTATCATATAAAGAAATGTTTGACTTTCAACAACTTGTACATGTCACTCGATATAAAATACAATAAACATTCAACATGTTCAAACTTCCGCTTACTAGACAAGATTCTTTGCCTTCCTCTTCTTCTTTGCCGGTTTATCTCGCTACGCTCCCCATACAACCTGTGAATATTTGATACAAAGCTGGTACTTGTAAAAAGACATCTAGCTGTTTCCTTTATAGAACTTCCGTACAAATGTTGATGATAAATCACCCGCCAGCGTGGGTCTTCGTGCAAAACTTTCATTATTCGTCTTACTGCTTGGTAACCTCTCGGTCGAATCATGACGGGCGAATCATAGCGGGCGAATCATGTTCGAAAAAACCGGGGTCTACACACAGCACTGAAATCTGCTGTAACTCTAGCTGAAAGGCAACTGAAACTTTGGGGAAATTTGACTCAAATGGAAGCACTGCTTGACCTGCGGAACAGAACCTCGCCACGAGTTCTTGGCACTCGGGATCTACTTCACTGGAAACTTCTAACGGACTTCAGCTGAGGAACAGACTGGATTTGGGTCCAACAGTAGTTTATTCAGAGCTCACTCGTAACTCGCGATGTAATGAAATAAAGCTTTACAAGTTACTTCCTTATATATGGTTCGTGTAAGCGTTGGTTGTTACAATCTTATGACTTGGCAAACTCTACCACGTGTAGAAATACAATAAGAACGGAAAATACTCTGTTTGAAGTTAGCGATTGCTAGACTACTTAAAAATTCTGCTTACTTCCGAAATTGCTTTGTTGCAGAAAAGTGACTGACTGCAAGGGTTAACTCCCCTTGAATAGAACAGTTTTAAAAATATATGTTCAGCTGGAAAACTACCGTAGGAAGAAATACCTAACAAAGAAATTTCACTGCGAGCGTAAGGCTCAAAAGGACAGCTGACTCAAATACTGATTTTTAGAATAAAAGGACGGCCATGTTCAAAAGTGCAGCTGTACTAGTGTACAAAGGACGCGGCAATGTTCAAAGTACTGTCCATATTGAATAACAAATAAATGAAACTTCTAGTTTTGCTGCATTTAAAAAGGAACCTACTGTTGGCTTTTAAAAAGGTTTTAAAACACTGAACACGGATGAACATAGAAATTATTGAAAACGGTAAATCCTCTCATGACAAATGCTACCAATTCTCGAATAGCACAGAACTAAGCTAAATTCAATGGCTTCGGTTCCGTGTTGTATCTAAAGTAATATGTATGGAAATTTCACACCTTGGTCGCCTTCGGAGTTCTTGTGAATGAAACTCCGTTGTCAAGGCTGTGAGCCTGCGGCATTTGTAAACTGTATCATATAGACAAGACGAGTAAAGCTAAAACAAGAACAGAGAATGTCCCAAACCTGTTCCCAATGACCAACAATATCGAATGCTCTAAAAATTCACCGAATACCAAGCGCAAATTAAATAAACCAGCAATCGTTGGATGAAAACGAGAGCAGTTTTGACCAACTGAAACAAAGTCAACTTTCCTTTAATTATTTTATCCCCATTGTTTACACTCTGCATGTTACGAATTTCTATGAAGGATTTTTGCATCTTTTCACGGAGGTCACATCGGTAAAGTCATTTTGCTTTGGAAACTGACGTCCAATGTCTTGCTGTGATTCACAACCCAGCTTTCTACTTTTAACGCGAGGGTAGCATTGGCTGAATAATTTTAAATTTCCAAAATTACATTTACAAACAATGAATAACGGAACGTGCATCAAAATACTGGTGTTAGTTTAGTTAAACGCTTAAAAATATTGACGACTAAAGGCTAGAAATGGCGAGAAAATGAGTTTTCTCAGTTATGCAGTAATTGCTTAGTAATATGTCATCACCTTGAAGAATGGAGACGTGGCAAATGAAAAATGAAGCCAATCAATCATAAGTGACAAGATTTAAATACAACCAATCACCTAACTGGAAATATCATCAACAACCAATAGAAAGATCGCAGTTCAGCATATTCCACACCCTCGCTTGGTTTAATCACCGTCCTCATTTTAGTTAAGTCATATGCTTGCCAGAGGAAAGTCAGGTAGGATCAGTTTGAGACATATAGTTGTTTCTCAAATTTGTTTATTTGAACTAAATTACAAAATGAAACAAAAAACCGTCCGCATCATTCATTTCTGCAGGTTTAAGACGTCATCTGCAGCAAGCAATTGTTAGCTTCACTTCACGACGATCCAAGGTAGGCAGCAAGAATATAATTCACTGATCTCGATATTACCGTACTTTCATTTCTTGGAAGTTTGTGTCTTCTTGTGAGAACAAACGATAAAATGTGCTTATTTAGAAATCTGCAGCTGATGATTGGGCACAGTTCCAGTGAAAAAAAAAATGTCTCTCAAAGTGTCGTCTTGAGAAAATTATCTGTAGCCGACATCTGCTTTTGGCGTACTTTTCGCATTTGTGTTCTAATTCACAGTATATCGTTGGCGTATTCGCACTTAAATCAGTGTAAGTGTAGTGATAAATTTAACTTTTCACACGACGGGTTTGACCGAAATCCCGGTTCTCTGACTACATTTTACACTAAAGAAAAATTTTCTGGAAACTACGGATTCATCGCATTTAGGGTTCACGGAAAATTGCTTTATGCCGCAACCTATTACTGAATCCCGAATCTCATTTCCCATTTATCCACCATTACTGAATATTCAGACCCAAAATGACTCAAAAGTAATTGAAACCAATAATAGAATGCTAAAATGATCTAGAAATGTAAAATTACTGCAACAAAATCCAAATTTGGAACAAATGTCTCTAAACTATGGTTGACATGGACATATAAAGTTATCTGAACAATGACATGTTATATCATTTTTTTCCAGATAATTTTCGGGTAAAATTACAAAGTTTGGAGGCTTTAATTTTGGTGAAATATTAAAACATTATAAATGGTCTCAATATAATTAAAATACGCAAAATCCCGCATCCGGAAAAAAATATATTGTGACACCTGCATAATAGTCATATTTTATATGTTTAGCTGATTGTAGGCGCGTCTAATTTTGAGACCTTTCTTTGCAGATGAACTGGTGCATGGGTATATTGCTGTGTAGTTACGTGATTTTCTCTTGTGCTTTGGGAAACCCAACAGCACCACCAAAGTCTGTCGAGGCGGAAGAGATATCACGCGTTGTTGAGGATCCTAAGCTGTCAGGTTTCAAGAATGCTATATGGAAAACGCGTTAATACTTGTCCTGATGGATCTTATTGTTCTGGTAGTATCACATGCTGCTCCTACTCCCTATAATGGACTATATGGGGAGGCTCCGCCGAAAAGGGGTCCTTTTTTTAGGCTCGAGGTATGTGAAAGGGTAGGGATTTCACGAGTTGAAGTATATGAAAGGGTAGGGATTTCACGAGTAAATGATATTATTGTTTGGTTTAACATCTCTACTGGTAATGCTTGATGATTTCTGGTGATAAATATTGTTCATTAAGTTCATTACAAGGGTATAGAAAAGGGATGCAGTGCTTCTACTGTAGGTATGTGAAAGGGGTACCATTTTCATAATTTCTATGGAAGGTATATGAAAGGGGTACCTTTTCTGTGAAAAAATGGTATATGAAAGGGTAAGGGGTTGAACCTCTGGGCGGAGCCTCCCCGTATAAAACTTGTTTGAGTACCCCCCCCCCCCCCGGGATGGATGCTGCCAGGCCAACTCAGGAGGGTATGGCTGTTGTCCTGCACTAGATGCTGTTTGTTGCAGTGATGGAAAATCTTGCTGGCCTAATGGATACACCTGCGATATCCCAATTGGAAAATGTGTGAGGTGATTCAAGACACATGTCATCATGTTGGCATTCATTGTACCCATTTTAATGCCATACCTTGACGAAAAGTTCCAGTTTAGTATACAACATGTAATGAGAAATCATAGGCTGTAGCACGTATGCTCTGGGGTTAGTTTAACGATGTATTTCTATTTGAATAAACATAAAGGTTAACATTACATGTACATGTGATAGGGTATTCATGAAAAATATTAATAAAGCATCATGTTATTGGGCACAGAATACTTCATTTAATGACTCTTGTATACCAGAACACTCGAAAGCAATTTTGTAACTTGTTTTCGTATGGAAAAAGCAAGTTGACTCAGCCTTCATGGCTTTTTATATATCTTACTTTACAATTTTGGTATTCTCAATCGCTGGAGTCCAGTGCCAGAGGGAGCCCTGGGAACTCGGATGCTGCCCTTATCACTGAACCTACCACGCGTGGCATAACAAAAGACATGCTCAATTACATAATCGACATTATTTTCAAGGCCAGTCAAGAGATAGCAACGTAAGTTGAATGTGCATGTCAGTTTCATAGCACCGATGGACAATCCAGTAGGCCTGGGTAGACAGGTGTACAATTGCACCTTAAAATTCCGATTATAAACCCGATGATTTCCAATAATATAAGTCACGTTCTCTTCTATCTCTAATAAAAAATCCCTCTCCCTCCCCGCCTCCCCCTCCCCCTCCCCTCCCCCTCCCCCTCCCCCTCCTCCTCCAACCACCACCACCATCATCTCTCCCCTACCGCATCTAAAGGTCTTCTAAATAAATCAGAGGGGGCTATAGAGCTTTTCGGATGTTTTTTTTCTTAGCAGCTCCTTATTTAGTTTCAGTTCCTTTTGGTCTCTACCTATGCAACTTAGCTGTCCCTCCGTTTTTCTGTCGTGTAAGTGAAATTTTCCAGAAGAAAAAAAGAAATATTCGGCTTAAAAAAGTATTACTAATTCTGACATATGACACATGTATGGAAATTCCAGACCTGGTGGCTTTCGGAGTTCTTATGAAAGCAATCGCCGTTGTCAAGGCTATAAGCCTACATACAGTTTTAAACTAGACAAGACGAGTAAAGTTAAAGAAAGCTGAAGTATCAATAATCAGCGATAGCGCAAATTGAGTGTTGGGCAGAATTTCACAGACAAACGCAGAATATCGAATGCTACCAATTCTCGAATAGCACAGAACTAAGCTAAATTCGTTGGCTTTGGTTCCGTGTCATGTATCTAAAGTAATATGTATTGAAATTTCACACCTTGATCGCCTTCGGAGTTCTTGTGAAAGCAACGCCGTTGTCAAGGCTGTGGGCCTGCGGCATTCGTAAACTGGATCATATAAACAAGACGAGTAAAGCTAAAACAAAAACAGAGAATGTTCCAAACCTTTTCCCAATGACAAATAATAGCGAATGCTCTAAAAATTCACCGAATACCAAGCGCACATTAACAAAACCAGCAATCGTTGGATGAAAACAAGAGAGTTTGGCCAATAAACAAAGTCAACTTTCCTTTAATTATTTTATCCCCATTGTTTACACTTTGCATGTTACGAATTTCTATGAAGGATTGTTTGCATCTTTTCACGGAGGTCAGATCGGTAAAGTCATTTTGCTTTGGAAACTCACGTCCAATGTCTTGCTCTGATTCACAACCACCGCATGCATGGAAAAAAAATACGACAAAATACGATAATTATGCATACAACTCAGCTTTCTACTTTTAACGCGAGGGTAGCATTGGCTGAATAATTTCAAATTTCCAAAATTACACTTACAAACAATGAATAACGGAACGTGCATCAAAATACTGGTGTTAGTTTAGTTAAACGCTTAAAAATATTGACGACTAAAAGCTAGAAATTGCGAGAAAATGAGTTTTCTCAGTTATGCAGTAATTGCTTAGTCAGAATATGTCATTGTTTGTAGCCGACTTCTGCTTTTGGTGTAATTTTTGCATTTTGTATTCTAATTCACAAACATTTCGTTGCCGATTTTGCACTGAAATCAGTGTTAGCATGTCTCTTATTTAATTTAATATTTTCTCTGACTACATTCTCATTAGAGGAAAATTGGCTGGAAACTGCGGAATCATCGCATTCAGGGTTCACGCATCCTGTTAATCCCGAATCTCACTTCTCCTTTACCCACATTTCCGGACCGTATTCAAACTCAAATAACTCCGAAAAAAAAGGAAATCGATAATAGAATGCTAAAATGATCTAGAAATGTAAAAGTACTGCAACATAAAATCCAAATTTGGAAAAAACATGCCTCTGAAATATGGTTTCCAAGGAAACATAAGTTATCTGAATAATCAATAATGATCGACGTCATATATCAGAATTTTTCCAAATAAATTTCTGGTAAAATAACAATTTTTTGGCGGCTTTAATTTATGGTTAAATTGTTAAAGTTTGTGGGTCTCTGAATAGGATTAACTTAAGTGCATCCAGAATTTTTTTTTTGGAAACCGCCATTGGTCATCTTCCATCTCTTTATCTGACTTGATATACTAATGGCGAACATTTTCTTCTTTTTCTATTTTCCTCGGATAAATTCGAAAATTTTCCCCGTGGTTGATATATTATAAAAAAATTATTCACCTCAGGCTCTTGAATATTGGTGAATATTCACTTCCAACCACCACAACCCTACCCCATCTAAAGGTCTTCTAAATAAATCAGAGGGGGCTAAAGAGCTTTTCGGGGGTTTTTTTCTTAGCAGCTCCTTGTTTAGTTTCTGTTCCTTTTCCTCTCTTCCTATGCAGCTTAGCTTCCCCTCCGTTTTTCTGTCGTGTAAGTGAAATTTTCCAGAAGAAAAAAAAACATTCGGATTAAAAAAGTATTACTAATTCTGACATAGCACAGATCGAAAGTAATATGTATGGAAATTCCAGACCTGGTGGCTTTCGGAGTTCTTATGAAAGCAATCGCCGTTTTCAAGGCTATAAGCCTACATGTACATACAGTTGTAAACTAGACGAGACGAGTAAAGTTAAAGAAAGCTGAAGTATCAATAATCGGCGATAGCTCAAATTGAGTGTTGGGCAGAATTTCACAGACAAACGCAGAATATCGAATGCTACCAATTCTCGAATAGCACAGAACTAAGCTAAATTCATTGGCTTCGGTTCCGTGTTGTATCTAAAGTAATATGTATGGAAATTTCACACCTTGGTCGCCTTCGGAGTTCTTGTGAAAGCAATCGCCGTTGTCAAGGCTGTGGGCCTGCGGCATTCGTAAACTGGATCATATAGACAAGACGAGTAAAGCTAAAACAAGAACAGAGAATGTCCCAAACCTATTCTCAATGACCAATAATATCGAATGCTCTAAAAATTCAACGAATACCAAGCGCACATTAAACAAACCAGCAATCGGTGGATGAAAACGACAGTAGTTGACCAACTGAAACAAAGTCAACTTTCCTTTAATTATTTTATCCCCATTGTTTACACTCTGCATGTTACGAATTTCTATGAAGGATTTTTTGCATCTTTTCGCGGAGGAGATCGGTAAAGTAATTTTGCTTTGGAAACTCAGCGTTCAATGTCTTGCTCTGATTCACAACCACCACGTGGAAAAAATACGACAAAATCCGATAATTATGCATACAACTCAGCTTTCTACTTTTAACACGAGGGTTGGATTTTCTGAATATATATCTTTCAAAATTACACTTACAAACAATATATAACAGAACACGCTACAATGCGTTTTCATTAATCAAAATACTGAACAAACGTTAAAAGCTTAAAAATATTGACGACTAACGGCTGCATAATTGCGAGAAAATGAGCCCTCTCAGTTATGCAGTAATTGCTTAGTAATATGTCATCACCTTGAAGAATGGAGACGTGGCAAATGAAAAATGAATCGGTAACCATCAATCATAAGTGACCAGATTTAAATACAACCAATCACCTAACTGGAAATATCATCAACAACCAATAGAAAGATCGCATTTTCACCATATTCCACACCCTCACTTGGTTTAATCACCGTCCTCATTTTAGTTAGGTCATATGCTTGCCAGAGGAAAGTCAGGTAGGATCAGTTTGAGACATATAGTTGTTTTTAAATTTGTTTCTTTGAATTAAAATACAAAATGAAACAAAACATCGTCCTTATCATTCATTTCTGCAGGTTTAAGACGTCATCTGCAGCAAGCAATTCTTATCTTCCCGAAGATCCAAGGTAGGTAGCACCTGGAGGCAGCAAGAATATATAATTCACTCATCTCGATATTACCGTACTTTCATTTCTTGGAAGTTTATGTCTCCTTGTGAGAACGAGCGATAAAATGTGCTTATTTAGAACTATGCAGCTGATGATTGGGCGCAGTTTCCAGTGAAAAAAAAATGCCTCTCAAAGTATCGTCTTGAGAAAATTATCTGTAGCCAACATCTGCGTTTGGCGTACTTTTCGCATTTGTGTTCTAATTCACAGATATATCGTTGGCGTATTCGCACTTAAATCAGTGTAAGTGTAGTGGTAAATTTAACTTTTCACACGACGGGTTTGACCGAAATCCCGGTTCTCATTTTTTTTTTCTCATTCTTTCATTTTACACTAAAGAAAAAATTCCTGGAAACTACGGATTCAACGCATTTAGGGTTCACGGAAAATTGCTTTATGCTGCAACCTATTACTGAATCCCGAATCTCATTTCCCATTTATCCACCATTACAGAATATTCAGACCCAAAATGACTCAAACGTAATTGAAACCAATAATAGAATGCTAAAATGATCTAGAAATGTAAAATTACTGCAACATAAAATATTAATCCAAATTTGGAAAAAATGGCTCTAAAGTATGGTTGACATGGAAATATAAAGTTATCTGAACAATGACTGAACAATTTTTTTTCCAGATAATTTTTCCGTAAAATTACAAAGTTTGGAGGCTTTAATTTTTGGTGAAATATTAAAATATTATAAATGGTCTCAATATAATTAAAATACGCAAATCCCGCATCCGGAAAAATATATATTTGTGACACCTGCATAATAGTCATCTTTCATCTGTTTAGCTGATTGTAGGCGAGTCTAATTTTGAGACTTTTCTTTTGCAGATCAACTGGTGCGTGGGTATGTTGCTGTGTAGTTACGTGATTTTCTCTTGTACTTTGGGAAACCCAACAGCACCACCAAAGTCTGTCGAGGCGGAAGAGATATCACGCGTTGTTGAGGATCCTAAGCAGTCAGGTTTCAAGAATGCTCTATGGAAACGCGGTAATATTTGTGCTGATGGATCTTCTTGTTCTTGTAGTAGCACATGTTGCCAGGCCAACTCAGGAGGGTACGGCTGTTGAGTAGTATAGTGGTTGGGGGTATGGGACCATTTTGAAAAAATGATCCCATACTGCCCAACCATTATGCTACTTTCCAGCTGTTGGATTCAAATATTGGAATCAGCTGTTGGATTCAAATATTGGAATCCGATATTTGGAATCCGATATTTGGAATCGAATATTGGAATCAAATATTGGAATCAAATATTGGGAATCAAAACCTGGACCAAGGTCTGGTACCAAAACCAAGGATCAAAAACGGAAATCAAAAAAACCTTGGACCTTGGTCTGGTACCAAAACCTTGGAATCAAAACCTTGGAACCAAAACTGGACCTAGGTCTGGTACCACAACCTAGGTCTGACACCTAAACCTGGACCTAGGTCTGGTACCACAACCTTGGATCAAAACAGCTGAGCGACACTTTATTGATCTCGTAACTTCCTAATTGATGGTTTTGACTTCTGATTGTGTTCATTTTATGATGCATCTGTTTATTCCATTGCGTGATTTCCTTTGCGTGACATTCTCGGAAAAGCGGAAGTCAAATTCGGGGATTCCCCGCTAACAAGTCTGAACTATTTTAAGGACCATGAAGAAGAAGCAAATCAGTGGGTTTTGAACAATATTAGCCACAAAACGCCACAGCTGTGGCGTGACGTCATGAACCTTGAATATTGTTCCATTTTACCAACTACAGCACTTGTGAATTATGACGAGCGCCACAATTGTGGCGTGACGTCATACGTTTTTGTTTGTTATTGTATTTAAAATATAATCTCATCTAATAGTATAGAATG
Source organism: Desmophyllum pertusum (assembly GCA_029204205.1). Classification (NCBI taxonomy): domain Eukaryota; kingdom Metazoa; phylum Cnidaria; class Anthozoa; order Scleractinia; family Caryophylliidae; genus Desmophyllum; species Desmophyllum pertusum. Next base: position 274,113 of record MU827833.1, on the reverse strand, counting down.
AATTGTGATGCGAATATTCATAACGGCTTGAAGGAAGAGGGAGAGTTTACTTGCCCTTTTTGTGATCAACAACTGATGGAATATGGAATAGAAAACAAACAAGAAGAATGTTGTGATGATATGATTTTGATTAATAACAATGGTATGTTTGTATGTAAAAACTGTGGTGTAGTAGACTCATATGTTTTAGTATCTGAGTATATTGATTTTATGAGAATATGTATAATATAAGACGAAAGTCGGTCTATCATCGTAAATACCATATTAAGAATGTATTAGATGATATATGTTTTAAATACATGATTCATATATCGCCTAAGATAGAGCCGAAATTAATGGTATGTTCAAGAGGATTGAAGGTGTCTTACTTAAGGACAAAAGAAAACGGTCAATAAAATTTAACTTCATATTCCGAAAGCTATTTGAATTATTACAATCTCCATGTTATAAATATTTTGACTTACCCAAGAGCTTAAAAACCTTGATACAATATAATATCATATGGAAGGATATATGTGAAAATGTGGATTTGAAGTATATTGAAAGCAAACCAACGAAGCTTTGTAAGAAAAAAATTAAGAAATAATGTGACGTTGCGGTACTGCTATTCCGTAACATCATGATGCAGGCAGAGATTTTACAGATTATTCAGATGTAAATTTCTCAACATATTGCTTTTCGAATTTACCCACAATAGGGCACATATCGATGATTATCTCATCAATAAGTTGCATATTATTTACAAACAGTTTGTTATCAAAATGACTACCTCTAAGACAAGATCTCAGTTCCACTAACGTCTTTTGATATGTTGTATAAGCAAATTTACACATTTCAATTTTCCTTGGGTAATTTTTCAATTCAGCAAAGCTCTTAAGCAATAAACCAGATCCAGAAATTGTACCCAAAATAACAGGATTCAAAGTAACGCCACCGGCAATAGTCCCTGTGACAAACCAGCAAAGCAGATGTCACATTTGCGATTATATTTAATCGTTTAAAATATTTGAAAGCTTTCAAATAACCAATGTTTTTTATGGTAATAGGTATATAACGATTTGATCTCCTCGATTGTTTCTTGTGACAGGCTCTTGTCAATATGATTGAATTGATAAATACTCTCAGTTCTCTTTCCTGGCATATATATATTGATTCGATTATTTACAGCAGATTTCAGTGCTGTGTGTAGACCCGGTTTTTTCGAACATGATTCGCCCGCTATGATTCGCCCGTCATGATTCGACCGAGAGGTTACCAAGCAGTAAGACGAATAATGAAAGTTTTTGCACGAAGACCCACGCTGGCGGGTGATTTATCATCAACATTTGTACGGAAGTTTCTATAAAGGAAACAGCTAGATGTCTTTTTACAAGTACCAGCTTTGTATCAAATATTCACAGGTTGTATGGGGAGCGTAGCGAGATAAACCGGCAAAGAAGAAGAGGAAGGCAAAGAATCTTGTCTAGTAAGCGGAAGTTTGAACATGTTGAATGTTTATTGTATTTTATATCGAGTGACATGTACAAGTTGTTGAAAGTCAAACATTTCTTTATATGATACTTGAATAGATAGAGAAAACAAAACTCTGGAGGCAATGCATGATAAGGAATAAGCCGGAACTGTTTATAGACGAGTATCAAGACTGGTTTCACACAGTTACACGGGTTAGCAACTGATTGCAACTATTGTATTGTGCAGGTCGATACTACGCCTTGGATTTACGTATGAAAAGGTAGGTCTTATCTCAATGAATTTTCCGTGTTTTGCATGTAGGAAAGTTTGCAGCCAGTACATAAAACTCCTATGGTCTGGAGAAAAGCATTCTTGACTTCTTGACGGCTGTGCGTAACAGCGGCAGCAGCGGTTTCGGTAGTTCGCTATTGTTATTGTAAGTTCCTTCAGAAATTAACGTTTGATATCCAGTCACAAAGAATATTTAAAAAATTCTGACACATTACATATTTTGCGAGGCCGTTCAGAAGGATATCTTGGTCCTTGCGGCTTGCAAATCTGATCGATGCGATTGTAAATTGACCTAAATTATAAACAATAACAATAGCGAACTACCGAAACCGCTGCTGCCGCTGTTACGCACAAACTTTCCTACATGCAAACACGGAAAATTCATTGAGATAAGACCTACCTTTTCATACGTAAATCCAAGGCGTAGTATCGACCTGCACAATACAATAGTTGCAACAGTTGCTAACCCGTGTAACTGTGTGAAACCAGTCTTGATACTCGTCTATAAACAGTTCCGGCTTATTCCTTATCATTTCCTCCAGAGTTTTGTGTTCCCTATCTATTCAAGTATCAGATAAAGAAATGTTTGACTTTCAACAACTTGTACATGTCACTCGATATAAAATACAATAAACATTCAACATGTTCAAACTTCCGCTTACTAGACAAGATTCTTTGCCTTCCTCTTCTTCTTTGCCGGTTTATCTCGCTACGCTCCCCATACAACCTGCGAATATTTGATACAAAGCTGGTACTTGTAAAAAGACATCTAGCTGTTTCCTTTATAGAACTTCCGTACAAATATTGATGATAAATCACCCGCCAGCGTGGGTCTTCGTGCAAAACTTTCATCATTCGTCTTACTGCTTGGTAACCTCTCGGTCGAATCATGACGGGCGAATCATAGCGGGCGAATCATGTTCGAAAAAACCGGGGTCTACACACAGCACTGAAATCTGCTGTAACTCTGTTTTGTTTTTTCAAGTAGAAGAATACGGCTGTATCCGATCGAATCAATGTCGACTGGCTTGGGTGAAAACCCGATTCTAGATATATTAAATGGTAAATCGATTTTCAGTTTATCACTTCTATAATTTGGCACATGACCTAAAGTGATGAATATATCTGCTGCGTGAACGCTGAGTTTGAAGTTGAAAGAGGTACCGTTTTTGATAATCCAGAGAAACATTAATCGGTCTCGATGTTCTGCGATGATTCTCTGAGAGTAAATAACTGCATTACTGACTAGGAGAGTGTAACTATTTTCGTCGATGTAAAATTTCGGGAATTGAAATGTACTCGAACCGAACCCTAAAAAGCTACTACTATAAGATTCAAGCGTGCTATTATGTTGAAATGATATAAATAATGTGAAATTATCGTTTTGATCGAACATTTTTTGTAGCCCAATGTGTGATCCCTGAATATCAAATCCAAGCTTTGAATCGTATTTATCGAGTTCAGTATTGTTGATAACCAAACCCAGGTTGACCCCATTTATGTAAATTTTAGATGAAACATTGACTAGATTGAATGATGACGGATCTGTCAGATCGATGAATTGATCAAATATTTGTCTATAACCAATATTTTTCGTATATGGGCTGATATTGTCATTGATTATCCGGTGGTTATTCATATCAATATTTGTTTCCATCACCATATTACCATTTTCAATGACAAAAACAGTATCGTAAATATTAGAGTCTATATCAGATTGATGGCCGGATACACCATAAACAATCAAATAACCTTGCCCCTGGCTTGGACTTGAAGAAGATCCGTCACATTTTAAATCTAAATAAATAAATTCTGGTGGAGTAAGTGCCCATTTATGCATATGAATGATCGATCTGGTATAATTCTGAAAACTTTTTGTTGCTTGTTGTGAAATATTCAAAGACGTTGAAACCACATTCAAACTCACATTGGTCATCGATGGCGGGAAAAATTCAATTACGAAAGTAAATTCTCCTTCAGGCAATTTCAACATATTAAAACCAATTCTTGATGAATATTTCTTTTGAGAATTTATCCCAAGTTTTAGACTATAAGCTTTTTGTTCAAACTGTGCGGAGACCTGCTAAAATTGACAATTCCATCAATGATAATATTGTGTTCATCCACCGATTCTTTTGTCTTCCATCAAATATCTAAAGAAATCTTTTTTGTTGTTTGAACTTGAAATATGAGATTCATCAACATATTTCTTCATATCAATAGTTATCAGCGTGTTTGATTTTCTCAATTCCTCACTAACAAAGGCAACATTAACGGCGGCACCATTCTCTTGACTGAGAGGAGTTGCCAGATTTTTGATTTTATGACTTTCCATATCTATATCTGCAAGCATTTTATTTTCACCTAAAACTGAAAGAGAAGTCAAATCAACATAAGCTTTATTAGCAGCTTGGAGATTAGTAGATGGGGTAGATACATTGTTTATATGTTTAGAATTCATATCAAGACTTCCAGTCATTACTCCTCCAGCAATATCTAACTTCTTACTAAGTTCACTATCAAGATAATTCTTTGTGGGAAGCGTGAATAATTCAGATTTATCAACTTTTGCGGCGAGTCCTGTATCGATGTATTTTTTCGGAACAAGAGACCGATCGTCGTACGAACCATCGACTGGTGCTGCATTTTTAATCAGTTGACCTTTCAGATCGAAAAAAGTCTCATCTTTGTCCTTTTTCAGAAATTTTAGGTTAAGGTATTCTTTATTAACAACAGACTTCACATCACGAACGATTTGACTGTATTCTGTATCAAATTCATGATCAGGATTGTTTTCAACATATAATATCTTATTATTCTTCATATCAAGATCCCCATCGATCTTATCCATTTTTTTATTTAACCCGGAATTAAGTGTAAGTAGATTGACCCCATCTTGATCACCGACTGGATTCCCCAATTGTTTGACCAGACGATTCTGTAAAACGATGTCGCCACAATTGACAATTCCCTTTCCTCCCATGTTAAGATGGTAAACCATGTGGTTACTACCATCTAAAAGCAAAGCTTGGGCTTTCATTGTCATATAATTAACCGAATCTTGAGCATTTGTCGGATCAGCTAAATTGCTGATTTTCTTATGTTGCATGTCATAATTACCATCCGAATCCAGTTTGAAACCAATTCCAGGTGGTCCTGTTTTTATGATATCACTACTACCAGTGTGGGCAGTAGAACTACTACGTTCATTAAACAGCCCCATTATATTATATCGTTATATTAAATAGCCCCATAAAAATTTCGTTTGATTAATTCATTGGTTTATCGACATATAAAAATGAATATGGTTTTTTGGTAGCCGTAATGTATTTTTCTTTATCAACATCAAGCTCTCTTGATATCAGATTTCTTTCATTACTAGATGGGAAATCATAAACGCAATAATGCGAACAATTCAATCTTATGTCTTTTGGCGTTTTATAAAAAACTTTGACTGAGATAGATAACTGAACAATTTTTGTGCCGCCCTTGAATGAAATAATCAACCAGATCCTTTTGATTTTTCTCACAAACAAAGTCATCAAAAATAACAACTCTTTGCAGATCTTGATTTTCTAATTTATTCACGGGGATAATTTTATCATTACTTGGAACTAAAACATCACAACCAACTTGTTTACTTATTTCATTCATTGTCTTCATCAGGTTTTTATATTTATCTTGTTCGAGATTTTTCCCATATAAATGAATTTGATCGTAGAAAACAAGTGGTTTCGTAATCATATGATATAAAAGATTGGTTTTACCACTACCACTATTACCACAGATTAGCATACGAAACGTGTTCTTTGGCATGTATTCATACATCTGTTTGAAATTGTCTTGTTGACTATTACCAGAATCGTAATTTGGTATATCCATATATATTATACATTATATAAAAGATAAGTTGAGATAAGTTGAGATAAGTTGAGATAAGTAAAGATAAGTTTAATATAATGTATTTATATATGGATATTGAACGATATAGGAGACTCACTATTCCTAAAATCGAAGCAGGAAAACTAACCAAAATTGTTCGTGACACTATCAAAGCTGATGAAAGATCTAAGCAGAATGTCTATGAACAGAAAAAAGAAGAAGTTAAACCGATTACTGAGAAATTAGAAAAAGAAATCGATGAAATAAGTAAGTTGAGAGAAGAAGCAAAAGAAATGCAAATAGTCCCATATTATCAGCAAATTCAAAAATTATCATTGCCAGGGCCTGCCGGCAAACAAACAAAAATGGTGTCTGATTTGGACAGAGGGTTTGCACCTGAAGACTTAGCAATTATACAAAAATATCAATTACCATTACCATCTAAAGTTTTGCTTGATACAATGAAAGATGCGGACACAGCCAGTAAAATATTTAATGAATCTGGAGATTTGAATCAAAAATTAGGACGTGCAAAGGGTAACTTATCTACAACAAGAAAAGCTAGAAAACAGAACAAAGATGAAATCGATAAATATAGTGAAGAGATTAAAGCTATACAAAAATACAGAAAGCGAATAGGTGTAGTTGAAGAGGGTACTAAAACTTTGAAAGTCGGAAAGGGTATATATACACAAACAAAACGGAATGCATACAAGATCAACCCAGAAAATGGTACATATGGCAATTTAATCATCGATATGCCTGAATTATACGGTCAGCTCAAACTAATCGCTTACAAAGATGGTGAAAAAGTATATGATCAACGAGTTGATTTTGATACACTTGATCTTCTCACAAAGAGGTTCAATAGTAAAAAGAAATATAGTCCTTTATCGAAATCTGTATTTGACGACTTGAATAGAATCAGTGAAATTCCAATACATCGAACAAGTAAAAAATACAAAAAGATAGGTAGTGGAGTTGTCTACTATAATAACCCACAGGATTTATTTTCACGTCTGGAGCTGTTGGGAGGGTCAATAATGGCAGGAAATGATGGTGTCAGAGATGAATTCACAGAAATTGTGCATACATTAAACAAATTAGGGGTTCTTGATACCAAGCAGCTTAATGATCTTTTAAAAGAATATATACTCAAATAATATACTCTAATATATAATGAACGAAAGGGCGATTCACATCTCATCTATCAACAGAGTCAAGGTAGGACGAAGCAAAACTGAAGATTTTGTAATTAAATTCAACCCAATTTTAAAATTAAGCCCAGATATGCACCACGAACTAGCTGTAGATCGTCTGACAATGACATATAGTTGGCATAATATTTCACAACTCTATGGAAATGATTCCATCAAATATTCTACAGATGGAGGCCAGTCATGGGAAACAGTTACTTTTGTTGCTGGGATGTATAGTTACGACGACATTAACGATTTTTTACATCAATATATGGATACTAAAAACACAAAACAGCAGAAGGCGGTTATAACATCAATATCACATTCGTTTTGTCTTCATATAAAGTGGTTATTGAAATTGAGAATAATTATCAGCTTGATCTACGAGGTAATGTATTTGGTGAGTTAATTGGGTTCAAACAGAAGATTATTACAGTAACGGAGTATGGATCAATGCTCCCCAATATCACAAATAGCATCGACTCCTTATATATAAATACCGATGCTATTACAGACAGTATTGTGGACGGTAAAAACAGCAATTCATTATGTGTGCTTCCAACTGACAATCTGACACGCAGTTTCCCATTCACATTTGAGCCGAGGAGGGCTCTCTTTAGTCCTGTAGCTTCTAATAATATCAGTCAAATGAGATTCTATGTATCAGATGCTCTCGATAGACCTGTGATTTTGAACGGCATCGACTGGTATATAACACTGATTCTAAGATCCACACCTTTTTAATCTAACTGAATAATATAGAATGACGAGACAATGTGAATACAAGAAACATTACGACCCAGAAATGGATCGATATGTGAAAACACATATTTATGGTGAGGGTATGTCAGATGTGATGAAATCAATTGCCAGTAAATTATTTGGTAAGACAGTAAAAAAAACATTGAAAGCTGGGATTCAAAAAGGTGCTGAAAAAGCATTCGAAAACGCCGCTACTAAAGCAGGTGATTTTGCAACAAAGAAGGCAGGTGATAAGATAGTTCAGCTATTGAGCAGAAATAATCAACCACGAACCCAAGCACCACCAACACAATCATCAACATTAACTGATTATGAGATAAATGAAAGAGTTAATCAACTACTTTCAGGTGGTAAACTTCGCAAGATGAAAATTATGTAATTTAATTATATATGTATAGAAATCCTAAATTTGTTGAAAGATACGAAGATGTTGTTTTTGACCTGGAAACAGCTTTGAATACGACTGTTGCTAATAATGCTAGACAGAAAAAGGACGGCTACCGATTTGTTGTTGACAATTCGGGGGAGGTAACCCCATTTGATTGGTATAATGCCCGAATATCGCTAGATTTTAAAGTTAACAAGACAGCTGACGGTGGAGCTATTACTGCTACTGATCATAATGGAATAGTCAACGGGAGTCATAGTTTGATCAAGAATTTTGATATTAAGTTGAACGGTAAGAAGGTGTACGACTGCAATGAGAGTAACCATGTTGTGAACATCAAAAACTTGCTTGAATATAGTCCATCTTATGCAACAAGTACGGCTTCAAATGAATTTTACTATCTTGATAACAATCGTAATGCTGAGGAAAGAGTGGATCAAGCTGCCTATAATAAGGGCTTTGCAAGCAGAAAAGCTATTCTGGGTTTGTCTAGTACTGTTCATACTGAAGTATCGCTGAATAGATATTCTTTTTTTGAAAGTCTTATGGGTGAGCTATTGCCGAACACCCGAGTGGAATTGAATTTAGAAATTGAGAGCGATGATAACTTGATTTGGCAGGCTGGCGCCGATTGCAGGGTAATCATCACACGAATGCAGCTGTTTGTTCCAAGAATAACTTTTAATTCGGAGGTCAAAGCTTGTATATGAGTGAATTTCTTAAAACGCGAAATTGGACTTATCTTCGCGAAAATGTGGAAAGATCCAACAGTTCGCAACAGAGAACTGGTAATTTCAAAATAACCTCTGGGATAGCACGACCTCGTCATGTTTTGTGTTCATTTTAAATGACGCAAGCGTAGACGTACAAACAGCAAATCCGTTCATGTATGATACATTTTCGGTGAGTACAGACCCCCGAACTCTTTTGAATTGCCATCTTGAGGTTGGTAATGGAAACGAATATCCAGATGTTCATTACACACCTTCATCAGATCCATCGCGTGTATACAGAGATGTTTTGAAATACGTCCACGCTAACAACGAATATGGAGAAGGGACGCTTCTGAGTCGTACGAACTTCGGTTCTGTATTCCCATTCTTGTACTTTGACCTCACAAAGCAGAAAATGGACATCAAAGACGGAACAACGAAATTAGCCTTCAAATATGAGCTTTCAGGAGCAACTGCTGCACAGTATTCTATTTATGCGGTTACCTTGCATGAACAAGACGTTGAACTTGTGCAGAAGAATGGCAAGCTATTGTTTAGATCTTAAATATATTCAACTGATACCTGGCATGTTTAAACAAAGATACCGAAAATTATTAATTAAACATGTTAGATAAAACCTGAATTTTATCTAACATATAATATATACAAGATATGACAACCTATTATCCTCATGGAGTCAGTCTATCAGAAGGACAGAGATTGCGACTTGCGAAAGCGTATCAAAATAATTCTGCAATCACAATTAGATTATCAAGAAACGAATTGAATGGATCTGATGAATTGATGCTTACAAAAACTCAGATTAATAAAATCGCGAAATCACAAAGGAATGGAACCGGAGTTGATATCAAGATATCAAAGACACAGATTAGAAAAGCGGTTAAACATGGTGGGAGTCTTTGGTCATCGCTATTCTCACTTGGAACGAAATTATTACCATATGCCACAAAGGCGGTTCCAGCTCTTGCTACTGGTGCGATGAGTGCTCTTGGTAGTTTGGGGATTGACAAGATTTTTGGAAAGGGACAAACGGGTGGTTTTCTCATTCCACAGAATAAGATCAACCAACTCATCCAGTATAAGCATCTACTAACAGTATCACAGAAAAAGAAGATTTTAGATGCTCTTCAAACTGGCGGTCAGTTAGTTATTAAACCTTCTAAAACACAGCATGGAGGGTTTTTCGGCACTCTTCTTGCATCTATCGGGATCCCTCTGCTGGTAAAAGCTTTAACCGGAAACGGATTGCAGGTTGATAGTAATCGTTCAAGAAGATCGTTACCCGTTTATGTGCCTCCGCCTCCTCCCCCCAAAATCAAAAGGTGGCTTGATTAATCCATATGCGCGACCTCCCCCGTTTTATGGAACATGGGAAAATCCTAGGGGATGGGGATTAAAAAAAAAGCTCCAAAAAAGGGTAAAAAAAGGTAAAAAAGGGGAAAGGGCTTCTTCTAGGCAAAAACAGCCCATTCAACGGAATCCCATTGCTCGGAGCACTCCTTTAAAATTCATAAACAAGCATTATCAAACATTGATTTAATACACTGGTTGAAACAACTCAAGATCAAACATTTCAGGAATATTTACAGTCGTGATAATTTACAAACAGCATAAAGAAAGAATGTGGGATTATCAATTTGGATTCACAAATAGGGCCAGGCACTCACTGGGTTTGTTATAGGAATATTGATAATTATTGTGAATACTTTGACCCATTTGGTTTAACCATGCCACATGAGGTTAAAACGTATTTATCAACAAGCAAAAAACACCTCATATTTTCGGGGGATGAAATACAGGAAAGAGATTCCATTCTATGTGGATATTGGTGTTTATACTATCTAAATGAACGTCAAAGAGGCGTATCATTATTGGAAACCATACATAATTCAAATTTTGATCCAAAAGATCACGGTGTCAATCATAGATTTATCATCAACTATTTCACAAATATTATGTAACTAATATTATATATAATGGTGAGAAGTTATTGTGTTAAACAGAAGAAACAAACAGAGTGTGTGCAACCATCTGGATATACAACGGCTAAGAATGGTAGATTGATGTTTTTCTGCACCTGTGCTGAGTGTGGTATCAAGAAGACTAAGTTCGTTAAACAGCCAAAAAACTAGTTATGCCCTCACAAGATGGGGGCGATTTGGCGTCGGAGCTCTTCAAAGGAGCTCTGAAAATGGGATCTTTAGTTGGACGCCAAGCTTTGAGCCGAGCTGTAAAATCTGATTTTGTAAAATCTAAGATCAAAAAGGTTGGGCATAACTATTTGGATCAAGCTTTGGATTCGTTCACGAGCGATATTTCAAAGAAAATATCACCGATTGGTAAAGGAATAGCATATGATATGAGCATGTATACCAATACAAGTGATCCTACTAATCCTCTTTATGATAGAAGCCAATATGGTCAAGGGGTTGATATTCATAAATTGATTGGTAAACTTCCACGCCCAAAAGGAGGCTGGACACCAGGTTCATACAAATATATGGGACCGTATAACCCCCTTGCTGATCAATTATCATATGATAAAGATACAGGGGAGGTTATTGAATGGCATGTTCAACCTAAAAATAAACTAGATAAAATATCAGCATATCACGATATTTGCTACGATCGTGGTCGAGATAAGGGAGATTGTGATAAAAAAATGGTAAAAGCGATTGATCAGATACCATGGAAAGATAAACCTTGGGGTTCAACAGCTGTTCGTAATTTAATAAATACTAAACAGAAATTAGGTCTTGGTGTTAAACAAAAGAAGCCAAAAAACGGAAAACGGCGTTGAGTAATAATGATTGGGCTCAACAATTAGCCGATGAACTTCATAAACCAATCAAAAGGCATTTCAAAACAAGAAGAGTTATTGTAAATGGAATAGATGAGATATGGGCTGCAGATCTGGTTGAAATGCAGCAATTCAACAAATGGAATAAAGGGGTTAAATATTTGTTGACTGTAATTGATGTTTTCTCAAAGTATGGATGGATTGAACCATTAAAAAATAAAAAAGGCGAGACAGTTACTGAAGCATTTAAAACGATATTCAAAGAAGGTAGAAAGCCAAAGTTTTTATGGGCAGATAAAGGTTCTGAGTTTTATAACAAACATATGAAATCATTACTTGATAAACACAACATTACACTGTATTCAACAGAAAATGAAGAAAAGTCATCAGTTGTTGAAAGATGGAATCGTACAATGAAAAACAAGATGTGGAAACAGTTTACAGCTAAAAATACAACACAATATTTAGATATGTTACCTCAGTTGGTAAAAGAATATAATAGTACAAAGCATTCAAGCATTAAAATGACACCTGTTGATGCATCTAAGAAGAAAAATGAAGGAGTTGTATATTTCAATTTATATGGTGAAATGGAGCCGCTATCATCTAAACCGAAATCCAAAGTTGGTGATAAGGTTCGAATATCAAAGTATAAAAGGAAGGTATTTGACAAGGGCTATACTCCAAACTGGACAGAAGAAGTATTTACAGTCGATAAAATCCAATACACAAATCCAATCACATATAAATTGAAGGATCTTAATAGTGAAGAAATTAAAGGTTCATTTTATGAGCAGGAGTTGTTGAAAGCACAACAAGACATTTTCCGTATTGATAAAGTCATCAAAAGGGATTATGAAAAGAAACAAGCTCTGGTTTCATGGTCTGGTTATCCGAATGAATTTAATTCATGGATACCTTTAAAAGATGTTAAAAATATATAATGGGAAGAGGAAGACAAAAAAAGCATATGAGAAATACCGAAGCCGTGAATAACATTGAATAACCAAGTCCATCATAGTTTAAAATGAACCAAACACTGAGTCATTTTAAACGCACTATAAAAAACACTTAAAAATAAAACCTATAGTATACATAGTATACAATGAATAGCAAAAATGAACACATATGTGAAGGTGAAAATTGTTCGAGTCAAGCCGAATATAGTCTCAAATTAAATGGGAGAAAAACTATATACCTATGTAAAGAATGTACTGAGCATGATGAAGTTGATTATATTCACGAAGACTGGCTTACGTGTGACTCGGACTGTGATGATGAGTGTGGTGATGATAGAGGTGTATGTTCACAACAAGAAGAATATACAGGCAGTTGTGACTGTGGTTCATCTTATAATGATCATGGCGTGAGTTGTTATATTAGTTCGATAGACTTAGAGCTCTGTAGTTATTGTTACGATGAGAAAAAGGAATTACCAAAGAATGAGGATATGAAGATTAAATTTCTCAGTGGAAATGCCAAAGTTGGAGATATCAAAGTTGGAGATATCCTATTAAGATATCCTCATTTTATTGAATGTTTGTGTCGGGAAGATGAGATGTTAGCAATGGGGCGTTTTTATGATATTAACCATGAGTTTACTTTCTGGCGAATAAACGCAATAACGGATGATGGAATTGAATTAGATAAGTTGAAGGTTGACTATGAATATGTAATAAGTAAAAAGTTCCAGCTCAAAAATGGTGAACCATTATGGGTGAAAAAAGCTGAAGTAAGACTAAGTAAAGTTGAATATTCAATAACTATGATCAAAGACTACTACTTTGATTGTTTTCATGAATTATATGACCCAAATCGCTGCTATACAGCACCTCTGGCACCTGGTGATATGGTGTTGAAAAAAGTTAGTGGAATTCGAGACAAAGTTGAATATTCTGGAAGTATACCCAAAGATTACAACCCAAAGATCTCATTGACTATGGGTGATTCCGATTATGATCCAAATTACAACCCAAAGATCTCATTGACTATGGGTGATTCCGATTATGATCCAATGCGAATTCATATGGCAATTTAGAGGTTAGCGAAATAACAGACAAAGTTGATGTTTCTTTCAGAGTTCCGAATGTGAATTATATATATTCAATATATGTATAATAGGCTGGGATGCTCTGTATGTGGTTGGGTTAAACGCACTATAAAAAGACTTTAAGAAATATTATATATATTATATATATAATGGGAAGACCACCAAATATTCATACACCAATTAAGCATTTCAGTGAAGAAGAGAGGAAGCAAGCACTTACACAAAGCAAGACCAAGTACATGTTGAATAAAGAATGGCGATGCCCAGTATGTGGAAATAGGGATTACTCGTTAGCTGGGAAATGGAGCCATCTTAAGACGAGAAAGCATATGAGAAATGCTGAAGCCATGCATAACATGTAAACCTTGAGATCATTGGTTCAAATCCAACTGGGAACGTTTTTCATATTGTAGCTATTGATTGATGACCAATAGCTGCCGTAGTATAATGGGTTTAATGCGTCCGGCTTTTAACCGGGATAATGCGGGTTCGAGTCCTGTCGGCAGCCCACCTGCAGTGCAAGGATAACCAATTCCATCATTGTTTAAAATGAACCAAACATTGAGTCATTTTAAACGCACAATAAAAAGACTTAAGAAAATAAAAACTATAGTTATAATAAAGAATGGAAAAAATTATATCAACAAATAACATGGATAAGAGTACTCTCAAGAAACAAAGCAAATCTCAGCTAATCAACCTGTTGTTGCGGCAAAATGCGAAAATAAAACATACACATCAATATTGCAGAACAACAGCCTAAAACTGTGACGATGACAATCGAGGAAGCCAATCCCAACTCCTCGTAAGAGTGTAAAGCAGATGGCGCAGGAGTATGAAAACAACATAATCCTTCCACCATTAGAATTTAGGGATGATTACAAACCAGTCCCATCACCAAGGACCAAAAAACCAGTCCCAGCACCAAGGACTAAGATAGAGCAAGTTGATAAAGCTCTGAAAGGCTACACAAAGTCTTTTGAAATTAATATCAAAAATAACAAAGACCCGCTAGCGCAACTACAAAACACGAGAAAGGCCACTGCATATCATATTATAAGTATACTAACATCCATGAAAGGTCTAAAATTCATTGAAACGCTTAAGGTGTCATTCACAAAAATAACAGGTAGTGCCATAGTATATAAAACCGCCTATTTCAACAGTGCAGTTCATACAATTGTAAATAATCTGGAAGTTGCTGAATCACTACAATTATCAAAACAGCAAATCTTAAATAAGATAGCTCAATGGGTATCTGAAGGTTCTGGTTGGACTATTCAATCTGTTGACAACCATTATCTTAATATAGTAAAATACCAACCAATGAGAGGCTCCTCATATATTCAACTACCGCAAGAACTCCGAAACAGTGCGAAGGGATTGATTAATATGAAAAATGAGGATGATGAATGCTTTAGATGGTGTCACATCAGACACTTAAACCCACAAGCTAAATACCCTCAGCGAATTAAAAAATCTGATAAGGAATACATTAGTAAATTGGATTACTCTGAATTGAATATTCCGGTAACTATTAAGCAGTGCAACAAATTGAGAAAAAGAATAACATCAGAATAAATGTATTCGGTTATGAAGAAAAGCAGCCATACCCAATATATATATCGAAAGAAAAGTATGAAGATCATATGGAACTACTACTGGTAACGAAAGATGATAACCAGCATTATGTCCTCATAAAGGATTTTAATAAATTCATGTACAACCAAACAAAACACAAGGAAAGGAAGCACTTCTGTATGCACTGTCTACAATGTTTCAGTTCTGAAAGAGTATTAAACGATCATAAAGATAATTGCGTACAATTAAATGGAATACAAGCAGTAAAAATGCCTGATAAGGATAATAATATACTGAAATTCAACAACTTCCATAAACAACAACAAGTGCCATTTGTTATCTATGCTGATTTTGAGGCTATAACTGAAAAGATTCAAGGATGTCAACCTAATAATGACAAATCATATACAGAGGCATACCAGAAGCATACAGACTGTGGGTATGGTTATAAGATTGTCTGTTGCTATGATGATAAATATACAAACAGCACAAATATATAGAGGTGAAAAGGCTGTGTATAAATTCATGGAAAAGATGCTAGAAGAAGTTAAGTATTGCAAAAAAGTCATGAAAACATTTTTTAACAAACCATTGAAAATGACGAAAGATGATGCAGAGGAATTCAAAAAAGCAAAAAGATGTCACATCTGCGATAAAAAATATACTGAAAAAGACATTCGAGTCAGAGATCATTGCCATATTACAGGCAAATACAGAGGCTCAGCACATCAAGACTGTAATCTGAAACTTAGAGTAAACCCAGAAGAAATAAAAATCCCTGTTATATTCCATAATCTAAGAGGTTATGATAGTCATTTGTAATGCAAGAGATTGGAGCTATAGTTAAGAAGCATGCATACAAAAATAAGAAAGGAGAGGAAAAACATATGAATATCAATGCCATACCCAACAATATGGAAAATACATGGCTTTCATGGTTGGTAATCATCTTACCTTCATTGATAGTTTCCAATTTATGAGCTCTAGTTTGGAAAAACTAGTTAGTAATCTACCAAGAAAATCATTAAAATATACCTCTCAAAAGTTCAAAGGTAAAAAGCTTGATCTGATGGCTAGAAAAGGAGTATACCCTTACGACTATATGGACAGTTTCGATAAATTCAATGAAAAACTACCAACAAAAGAAGACTTCTTCAGTAACATGAATAATGAGCACATTACCGATGAAGATTATCAACATGTCCAGACTGTATGGGAACATTCATGCTTAAAACGATGGGTGAATACCATAACCTGTACCTGGAATCCGACATCCTCTTATTAGCTGATGTATTCGAAAACTTCAGGAGAACATGCTTAGAATACTATAAACTTGATCCATGCCATTATTTCACATCCCCGGTTGACGTGGGATGCCATGCTAAAAATGACCGACATTCAACTAGAGCTTATGACTGATATTGATATGTTCCAATTTATTGAAAGGGCATGCGTGGTGGAATCAGCTATATAGCCAACCGCTATGGAAAGCAAACAATAAATACATGAAAACATATGATGAGAAGGCGCCCTCAAAGTATATTATGTATCTATTCAACACACTACCCAATAATGTGAGATCGTGCCCTGACTTTAACACTTTCTGCAATGACACTAAAAAAATCATTTACACCAGGGCATTAGAGCGTCTTAAGTAATTTTTCCATATTCCCTTTTAATTGTATTACACATAATATATATATATTATATTTTATTTAAGTTATTAATCTTATTGTATATTAGGTAGTGGACAGTGAAGAGCCACTATGTGGATATATTGTTCAATAAACCATTATTATTATATTATTATTATTATTATCTTGACGCCAATAATCTGTATGGTTGGGCAATGAGGCAATACCTTCCAACAGGCGGATTCAGATGGATGACAAAAAGCCAGATTGATAAAACAGACTTAGCCAAGTATAAAGAAGACAGTAAGAAAGGTTTAATACTAGAAGTCGACCTAGAATACCCTAAAGGGTTGCATAATCTTCATAATGACTACCCATTAGGACCGGAAAAGGTAAAAGTAACTGAAGACATGCTATCAGATTATTGCAAAAAAATTGTGGAGAAATATAATATATCAACAGGTCTCATACATAAATTAATTCCAACTTTGAACAACAAAGAAAAGTACGTACTACATTATAGGAACCTCCAATTATACACTGATCTCGGTTTGAAAATAACTAAAGTCCATCGAGTACTAGAGTTCGATCAATCTCCTTGGCTTAGGCAATATATGATTTCAATACTGAAAAACGTAAGAATGCTAAAAATGCTTTTGAAAAAGACTTCTTCAAACTTATGAATAACAGTGTATTTGGAAAAACTATGGAAAACATCAGAAAGCGAGTAGATGTTAGATTGGTGACTGATGAGAAGAAACTATTGAAATACTGCAGTAAACCAACGTATGTTAGTAGTAAGATCTTCAACGAAAATCTAGTAGCTGTGCATAAGATCAAAGAAACACTTACTCTAAACAGGCCGGCATATGTGGGTATGTGCATCTTAGATTTAAGCAAGACGTTAATGTATGATTTCCATTATAACTACATTTAAAAAGAAATATGGAGACAATGCCAAGTTACTATTCACAGACACAGACAGCTTGACCTATGAAATCGAAGCTGAAGATGTATACCAAGACTTTTGGAATGATAAAATAAATTCGATAACAGCGACTACCCTGAAGGCTCCCCGTATTTCGATAAGACAAATAAAAAAGTAATCGGTAAATTCAAAGATGAAGCCGCAGGAGTCCCTATTTGTGAATTCGTTGGTCTACGATCAAAAATGTATAGCTATATGAAAGACAACCAAAAAGGAGGAAAGACTGCTAAAGGAATCAAAAAGAACGTTATTAAAAAGAACATTACACATGAAAACTATAAAGAAACACTCTTCGATAATAAACAGATGCATCATAAAATGAAAACAATCAGAAGTCAAAACCATCAATTAGGAAGTTATGAGATAAATAAAGTGTCGCTCAGGCTGTTTTGATGACAAAAGATATATACAAGAAGATGGAATAACAAGCTATGCATACGGACATCGTAATATCAAACATTAGTCATCTTCCTTAATTCAATTTATTCATGCATTTGTACCCAGTGGGTGGACACTGTGGATGTATCCAAAAATATAGTTAAAATATGATTTCCATTTTTTATTTCCGTTTTTGATCCTTGGTTTTGGTTCCAGACCTGGGTCCTAGGTTTTGTTCCAGACCTGGGTCCTAGGTTTTGGTTCCAGAACCTGGGTCCTAGGTTTTGGTTCCAGACCTGGGTCCAAGTTTTTTCGATTTCCATTTCCCATTTTTGATTCCCATATTTGATTCCCATATTTTATTCCCATATTTGATTCCATATTTGATTCCGTCTATTTGATTCCCATTTTTATTCCCATTTTTTGATTTCCCATTTTTGATTCTCATATTTGATTCCCATTTTTGATTCCCATTTTTGATTCCCATATTTGATTCCCATATTTGATTCCCATATTTGATTCCCATATTTTGATTCCCATATTTGATTCCCATATTTGATTCCCATATTTGATTCCCATATTTGATTCCCATATTTGATTCCCATATTTGATTCCCATATTTAATCCCAACAACGGAAAGTAGCATAATAGTTTGGGCGAATGAGATCATTTTTACAAAATGATCCCATACCCCCAACTACTATACTACTCTGTTGTCCTTCTCGAGATGCCGTTTGTTTGCAGTGATGGAGTACATTGCTGTCCTAATGGTTACACCTGCGATATCCCAAATGGAACATGTGTGAGGTGATTCAAGACACATGTCATCATGTTGGCATTCATTTTACCATTTTAATGCCATACCTTGACGAAAAGCATCCAGTTTAGTAAACAACATGTAATGAGAAATCATAGGCTTTAGCACGTATGCTCTGGGTTTAGTTTAACGATGTATTTCTATTTGAATAAAACAGAAAGGTTAACATTACATGTACATGTGATAGGGTATTCATGAAAAATATTAATAAACCATCATGTTATTGGGCCACAGAAAACTTCAGTTCATGCCTCTTGTATACCAGAACACTCGAAACTAATTTTGTGACTTGTTTCGTATGGAAAAGCAATTTTACACAGCCTTCTGCATCGCTTTTTATATAACTTACTTTACCATTTTGGTATTTTCAATCGCTGGAGTCCAGTGCCAGCTATTAAACTGATAAAGAGGGGGGCCTGGGAACTCGGATGCTGCCATTATCACTGAACCTATATCACGCGTGGCATAACAAAAGACATACTCAATTACATAATCGACATTATTTTCAAGGCCAGTCAAGAGATAGCAACGTAAGTTAAATGTGCATGCCAGTTTCATACCGCCGATGGCCATTCAGTAGGCCTGGGTAGACAGGTGTATAATTGCACCTTAAAATCCCGATTACAAACCGATGATTTCAAATAATATAAGCCCGCTCTCTTCGATCTCTAATAAAAAACGATCTACCTCCCCCTCCCCCTTCTCCTCCTCCTCCAACCACCACCACCATCTCTTCCCTACCCCATCTACATAAGGGGGGCTATAGAGCTTTTCAGGTAATTTTGTCTTTTTTTCCTAGCAGCTCCTTGATTTTAATGTTTCTGTTTCGTTTTCGTCTCTTCCTATGGCAGCTTAGCTTCCCCTCCGTTTTTCTCTTCGGTCTCTAATAAAAATCCAAACCCCTCCACCTCCCCCTCCGCCTCCCCCTGCCCCTGCCCCTCCCCCTCCCCCTCTCCCTCCCCCTCCCCCTCCCCCTCCCTCCCCCTCCAACCACCACCACCATTATCTCTCCCCTACCCCATCTAAAGGTCTTCTAATTAAATAAGCAGTGGAGGCTATAGAGCTTTTCGTGTGTTTTTTTTTTTTAGCAGCTCCTTATTTAGTTTCTGTTCCTTTTCGTCTCTTCCTAGCAGTGCAGCTTAGCTTCTCCTCCGTTTTTTCTGTCGTGTAAGTGAAATTTTCCAGAAGAAAAAAAAACCATTCGGATTAAAAAAGTATTACTAATTCGGACATAGCACAGATCGTGCAGAACTAAGCTAAACTCATTGGCTTCGGTTCCGTGTTGTATCTAAAGTAATATGTATGGAAATTTCACACCTTGGTCGCCTTCGGAGTTCTTGTGAAAGAAACGTCGTTGTCAAGGCTGTGAGCCTGCGGCATTTGTAAACTGGATCATATAGACAAGACGAGTAAAGCTAAAAAACAAACAGAAAATGTCCCAACCTTTTCCCAATGACCAATAATATCGAATGCTCTAAAAATTCACCGAATTATACCAAGTGCACATTAAACAAACCAGCAATCGTTGGATGAAAACGAGAGCAGTTTGACCAACTGAAACAAAGTCAACTTTCCTTTCATTATTTTATCCCCATTGTTTACACTCTGCATGTTACGAATTTCTATGAAGGATGTTTTTAATCTTTTCACGGAGGTCAGATCGGTAAAGTCATTTTACTTTGGAAACTCACGTCCAATGTCTTGCTCTGATTCACAACCACCGCATGCATGGAAAAAAATACGACAAAATCCGATAATTATGCATACAACTAACTACTACTTTTTAACGCGAGGATAGCATTGGCTGAATAATTTTAAATTTCCAAAATTAAACTTACAAACAATGAATAACGGAACGTGCATCAAAATACTGGTGTTAGTTTAGTTAAATGCTTTAAAAATATTGACGACTAAAGGCTAAAAATTGCGAGAAAATGAGTTCTCTCAGTTATGCAGTAATTGCTTAGTAATATGTCATCATCTTGAAGAATGGAGACGTGGCAAATACAAAATGAAGCCAATGATCGGTAACCATCAATCATAAGTGACCAGATTTAATACAACCAATCACCTAACTGGAAATATCATCAATAACCATAGAAAGATCGCAGTTCAGCATATTCCACACCCTCACTTGGTTTAATCACCGTCCTCATTTAGTTAGGTCATATGCTTGCCAAAGGAAAGTCAGGTAGGATCAGTTTGAGACATATTGTTTGTTTTAATTTTTGTTTATTTGAACTAAATTACAAAATGAAACAAAAAACCGTCCGCATCATTCATTTCTGCAGGTTTAAGACGTCATCTGCAGCAAGCAATTGTTAGCTTCACTTCACGACGATCCAAGGTAGGCAGCAAGAATATAATTCACTGATCTCGATAATACCGTACTTTCATTACTTGGGAAGTTTGTGTCTTCTGTGAGAACGAGCGATAAAGTGTGCTTATTATAAATCTGCAGTTGATGATTGGGCACAAAGTCTCTCAAAGTATCGTCTTGAGAAAAATTATCTGTAGCCGACATCTGCTTTTGGCGTACCTTTCGCATTTGTGTTCTAATTCACAGTATATCGTTGGCGTATTCGCACTTAAATCAGTGTAAGTGTAGTGGTAAATTTAACTTTTCACGCGACGGGTTTGACCGAAATCCCGGTTCTCTGACTACATTTTACACTAAAGAAACATTTTCTGGAAACTACGGATTCATCGCATTTAGGGTTCACGGAAAATTGCTTTATGCGCAACCTTATTACTGAATCCCGAATCTCATTTCCCATTTATCCACCATTACTGAATATTCAGACCCAAAATGACTCAAAAGTAATTGAAACCAATAATAGAATGTGTTAAAATGATCTAGAAATGTAAAATTACTGCAACATAAAATCCAAATTTGGAAACCAATGGCTCTAAACTAACTATGGTTTGACATGGAAAATATAAAAGTTATCTGAACAATGACATGTTATATCAATCTTTTTTTCGAGATAATGTTCGGGTTAAGATTACAAGTTTGGAGGCTTTAATTTTGGTGAAATATTACAACATTATAAATGGTCCGCAATATAAATTAAAATACGCAAAATCCCGCATCCGGAAAAAATATATATTTGTGACACCTGCATAATAGTCATCTTTCATCTGTTTAGCTGATTGTAGGCGCGTCTAATTTGAGACCCTTCTTTTTGCAGATGAACTGGTGCTTGGGTATATTGCTGTGTAGTTACGTGATTTTCTCTTGTGCTTTGGGAAAACCCCAACAGCACCATTAAAGTCTGTCGAGGCGGAAGAGATATCACGCGTTGTTGAGGACTAAGCAGTCAGGTTTCAAGAATGCTCTATGGAAACGCGATAATACTTGTCCTGATGGCCCATTTTCTTGTTCTAGTAGTAGCACATGCTGCCGCCACTACTCAGGAGGGTAATGGCTGTTGTCCTCTTCGAGATGCTGTTTGTTGCAGTGATGGAAATTCTTGCTGTCCTAATGGATACACCTGCGATATCCAAATGGATCGTGTTGGAAGTGATTCTGGACACATGTCATCGTGTTGGCATTTTAATGCCATACCTTGACGAAAGCATCCAGTTTAGTAAACAACATGTAATGAGAAATCATAGGCTTTAGCACGTATGCTCTGGGGTTAGTTTAACGATGTAATTTCTATTTGAATAAAACAGAAAGGTTAACATTACATGTACATGTGATAGGGTATTCATGAAAAATTATTAATAAATCATCATGTTATTGGTCACAGAAGACTTCATTTAATGACTCTTGTATACCAGAACACTCGAAGTAATTTGTAACTTGTTTCGTATGGAAAAAGCAAGTTGACTCAGCCTTCATGGCTTTTTATATATCTTACTTTACAATTTTGGTATTCTCAATCAACTGGAGTCCAGTGCCAGCTATTAAATAAAGTGGGGGGCCCTGGGAACTCGGATGCTTCCCGTATCACTGAACCTATCACGCGTGGCATAACAAAGACATGCTCAATTACATAATCGACATTATTTTCAAGGCCAGTCAAGAGATAGCAACATAAAGTTGAATGTGCATGTCAGTTTCATACCACCGATGGACAATTCAGTAGGCCTGGGTAGACAGGTGTACAATTGCACCTTAAAATTCCGATTGTAAACCCGATGAGTTCAAATAATATAAGTCACGTTCTTCGGTCTCTAATAAAAACCCCTCTCCCTCCCGCCTCCCCGCCTCCCCCTCCCCCTCCCCCTCCCCTCCCCCTCCCCTCCCCTCCCCCTCCCCTCCCCTCCCCCTCCCCCTCCCCCTCCCCCTCACCCTCTCCCTCTCCCTCCCCATCCCCATCCCCCTCCCCTCCAACAACCACCACCATCATATCTCCCCTATCCCATCAAAAGTCTTCTAAATAAATCAGAGGGGGCTATAGAGCTTTTCGGGTGTTTTTTTTTTTTTATCAGCTCCTTATTTAGTTTATGTTCCTTTGGTCTCTACCTATGCAACTTAGCTTCCCCTCCGTTTTTCTGTCGTGTAAGTGAAATTTTCAGAAAAAAAAAAACGTTCGGCTTAAAAAAGTATTATAAATTCTGACATAGCACAGATCGAAAGTAAATATGTATGGAAATTCCAGGACGTGGTTGGCTTTCGGAGTTCTATGAAAGCAATCGCCGTTGTCAAGGCTATAAGGCCACATACAGTTGTAAACTAGACAAGACGAGTAAAGTTAACGAAAGCTGAAGTATCAATAATCGGCGATAGCTCAAATTGAGTGTTGGGCAGAATTTCACAGACAAAACGCAGAATATCGAATGCTACCACTTCTCGAATAGTACAGAACTAAGCTAAATTCATTGGCGTTTTCATTCATCAAAATACTGAGCAAAAGCTTACAAATATTGACGACTAACGGCTACATAATTGCGAGAAAATGTGTTTTTCGTATGCAGTAATTGCTAAGTAATATGTCATGTTGAAGAATGGAGACGTGGCAAATGAAAAATGAGGCGAATGAATCATAAGTGACCAGATTTCAATGCAACCAATCACCTAACTGGAAATATCTTCAACAACCAATAGAAACATGGCATTTTCATCATACTCCACACCTCACTTGGTCTAATCTCAGTCCTCATTTTAGTTAGGTCATATGCTTGCCAAAGGAAAGTCAGGTAGGATCAGTTATAGACATATTGTTAAAGACGTCATCTGCAGCAAGCAATTGTTAGCTTCACTTCACGACGATCCAAGGTAGGCAGCAAGAATATAATTCACTCATCTCGATATTACCGTACTTCCATTTCTTGGAAGTTAAGTTTATGTCTTCTTGTGAGAACGAGCGATAAAATGTGCTTATTTAGAAATCTGCAGCTGATGATTGGGGCGCAGTCAGTTCGGGCCATATCCAGTTCTGGATACCTGTTTTCCTGTTATGTGATTGGCTGAGAAAAAACCCAAAACAAAGCAAAATTTTTGACCTCGAGAAACTGGGCCCGAGTAAAGGTCTTGGATATATTTTCTCGTCGCGGCCATGTTGTAATGCGGCGGTCGTCGAGTGATCTAAAATTCACTCAAACAGTCGAAGATACCATTTATTTCTGGTGTTATTACAGAACTTCAACGAACATTCAATCAGCTTTTACGCACGCGGGTTGAATCGCGCGAATTTGTGAATACCAAACTCTCGGTGCTCTTGCGGCCCTCACGATTATATTTATAAACATGGTTGAGTGAAACGAAGGCCCTGCCACGGGCCTGCTTGGTCCTTACTGTACTTTTGGCTTGACTTGGGCTTTGCAGTTATAGTAGGTTCTCCCTTGAAAAAGCGAAGTAAATAAACCTGAAGGCTCAGAGGGCATGACAGACTTCAGAGTCCCACTCATCGGTAATTTACTGTCAGATTTGAATGCCCAGTGTCCTCAGTCTTTTCTCAAAGTACTTCCATGCATTAGATATATTTCCGGGTAGCTATTCAGTTGGAAACCAATCTCATAGGTTATTGGTGTAATTTTTCGAATAGCAAATGTGTGTGCAAGTATTATAATCAAATCTGTAATGATTTAGCTATGTTTAATTTTCATGGCAAATCAAAACATCTCTCCCTGTTGTACAGTATACATGTACATGTATTATTGTCTGGCCAATTTCGATGCCCTGCAGATAATCCTTTTTCAGGTAAAATATGAAAGCCTTCACCAACTAACAGAAAAGGCAAGTTTGTGTAAATCATTGTGTTGGCTAG
Source organism: Desmophyllum pertusum (assembly GCA_029204205.1). Taxonomy (NCBI): domain Eukaryota; kingdom Metazoa; phylum Cnidaria; class Anthozoa; order Scleractinia; family Caryophylliidae; genus Desmophyllum; species Desmophyllum pertusum. The sequence continues at coordinate 248,939 of MU827833.1, read as the reverse complement.
TTAAACCATTTTTTTTTGCTGGTGTCAACAAGGGCCCTTGGATTGACCAGCTAAATTAATGAACATTGTTTTCTGCATTGAACAAAATGTTGGGTAAATATGTTTGATCAAGTTAGAACATTTCATTCAATATTTGTTTTGAGAGGCAATGATTGATTGTTTAGCTGGCCAGCATTAACTCACTGAGTGGCCACCAAAACTACTCCAATACATCAAGGTGTCACAAATAAAAGTAACAGAAACATAGGCATTAAAATAAAATCCAATTTATATTTAACACAACTTGACCTTGTGTCCCAACCAGTACAAATAGGATTAAGAATTTTAACATTGAATATGTGCATCTCAGGGAAAGCTTGTTACTCCTGTCGCAGTTTCTTTGTCGATTGAAGGACCTGGAAACAAATAATATTACTGTTTTAAGCAGTATTGATTTCAAATATGTTGTAGTATATTAATTTTACAAGTGGCTGAAACACGATTAAGGTAATTTTGTTCATATCGGTATGAGTAAGGAGAGAGAAAGGTGCCATTATTATTTTTGCTGAATTTGTTTTGCATCTCCATTTCATTGGGTGGTAGCCAGAGATCAGGCTCCAACAGGATAATTGGGTGGCTGATACATGTATGTGAACTGATACTGTAAACTAGTTATCCAACACAGAGATAACAGCAGTCAGTTTATTAATTCCTTGGAGATGCATAACTTTAGCTAGCATGCAGAATTGCTTGGAGTGTGGGAAGCTGTAATTCAATTTTTTTTATTATGCTTTTGCACTACATGTGAATTTTGATTTTGGAGAGGAAAATTATACATAAAGTTCCCTGGGAAAAAAAAATGGCAGGACTTGCACCACCACCTGCTTGCCTATTTTTTCCACTTTGGTGAGGTATTTGGCATTAAACTGGCTTGGCATCACCAGTGATGCATCTGTTATCAAGTCACAGGGCAAAATTTAAAACCATAAGTGAATACCACCAAATTTATAAACTGGATAAATTTTAAAAAAATAATAATAATCTGTCAGCATTGGGTTAACCATGAAGCAACGCAAAACTCACAATGCCTCCCCAATCAAAATGTGGCATAATTTATGATAAATACAGTCAAAGCTCTCGTTTCAAAACCACTTGCATAAGCGACCAAGCTCTACATGTAGTTCCAACCACTTTTGGGGAACTTATGTACCAACTGGTCTTTTCCTTTGTTTTAAGCTCTCGTAAGCGACCACTTTTGTGCTACACCTCTAGTTACGACCACATTTTCGAATTCCTGAGGTGGTCGCTTACGAGAGCCTTTACTGTAATTTGAAAATAAAATTTAAAAACATGATAGTGTGTTGTTAAAGACCAGGAACAAATAAATGCATGGAACATTTGCGTTGGAACATAAATCATAAGCCTTTCCTTAAGTTATAAGTAGTCATGTAACTGAAAAACCCTTGTAGGGAGTTGCCAATAAAGTTTCCATTCCTTCCATTCCAAGTGATGGAAATTAATAGTAGTATACATTGTAGACTTGTTTCTCGTGGGTCTGACCAGCCCAAATGAATACAATCAGCATGGCCGTGTTAAAGGAATTATGGGGAGCAGGGATGGCACAGTGGTGAGAGTGTTGGCCCGCCACTTGTACTTAGGCCTCCTCGGAGGGAAACTACATCCGGCTCCCCAGATTCTGTTAGTTGTTGTTGTAGCCAAAACCTCGTGCTCGAGAGCGAATAAAGGCTGTGTGTTTACCGAGCTCTTGCGTCGTCTGTGCCGGCCGACATGGTGTTAGAATAGGGGATCGACTCAAACAAATCGACAAGAGGATCAACAAAAGAAGTATCCGCGAAAACGAAACGTACATCGAGCGAAACAGTCGCAACCAACTCGTCAAACAATGATGGCGAGCCTCAAACGACCCGAATTGAAACTCGGCGGAAATATGCCAGAAAAACTTCAAGAACTTTGAACTTAGATTTCACGACTACTGCATCCAAGCAGACTACAGAAATTTGGCCAAAAATTCTGAGACAGAGAGAGCAGATTATTACAAGAAAACCTCTGCTGGAAATATCGGCGCTACGATCCGCCATGCCGGACGAAGCCTTGCAGGTGATCCGTTACACCATTGAACCCCAGATACCAGCGGATGATCGGGGAAAACCATGGATCTGGATGGATAAACTACGACTTCATTACACCGGATCGATCGGAAGTTCGCTCTTAGCAGACAGATTTAAATTCTGGAACACTCAGCAAAGCCCACATGAATCCGTTTCAAGAGTGGGAAGTAAAGGTCAGACAGGCTGGCAGCCTGTGCTCGTACAATGCACTGACGGACGAAATGTGCCGCGACAATCGTTTTTGGCCTACACGATGGTACAATGAGAGCTGAGCTGCCTAAAAAACGCATTTAAAATCGGATGGAACTCCCAAGAATATGCAAGATGTAGTGGCCGAAACCAAGGCCCTTGAGTCAGCAAAAGTGCCAACAAGCTCATCACAGAAGCCACAAAAGGAATAGAGGAACAGGTAAACTGGATGAGCCACAAGCAAATGAAGCTAAAGAGGGAACCTGGAACCTGCCACTGGTGCGGAGACCGACGTGGGCCTCACCCTGGTGAAAACATGCCCTGCAAATGGCAAAACATGCACAAAGTGTGGAATCAACGATCACTTCTCCAGAGTCTGTCTTGAGACAGGTACTCCCCAACAAACACAACAAAGAAGAACTACCCCATGGCAAACTCAAGGGCAGGGGTCGTGGCAATAGAACCCCCCCCCCCCCCCCCCCGCGGCCGGTCCCAATATGGAGCTTCCCGTGAAACAAAACGTACACCTCCTACACACTGCAAATGATCACCACCCTGTGGAATACTACACTGATGACTACCAGGAAGAACAATGCTACTCCCTGGAAACACAGCAGATACACAGTGTAAATGCAACCCCAGCAAGGAAAAAGTATTTTGTCACCCTGCCAATGTCCGCCACTGGAAGCAAATTTACCCCAATGACATTCCAGATAGACACAGCCGCCACCTGCAATACCCTGTCTGATGATGCACTTCTCGGGCTGATGCCAAACATGAAGCTAACAAAGTCACCTTACCTACTTCACCCATATGGTGATGCCCAAGCCACTAAAACCACTGGGCAGATTGACCTCCTGTGCGAACGAAATAAGACATTTGAATCGCTCAACATTCCAGATACTCCCCAGAGCAATCATGATGAATAAACCAGCCCTACTTTCTGGATCAGACTGTGAGAAACTGGGCCTCATTAAAATCACAGCAGACGAAATATTCTCCCTAACTTCGGCAGTAAAAGACTCCACAGGACAGAGAGCCCCTACATACCGAACCCATCACGTCACAAAGAAGCCCTGACACAGTAGGCCCAATGACCAAACCAACAGTACACCCAAAGGAGAAACAGGCAGCGAGCTTGAACAACCCCAGCAACAACGAGCCGTGCATGGACCAATCAACCCCTTCACCCTCAAAACCAATCAAGATTCCTGCCAAAAAGATGCCTACCTCCACCTGGAGAACTTACCAAAGAACACATTCTACAACAGTATGCAGATAATTTCGAAGGCCTTGGCTGCCTAGGACCGCCAGTTCACTTCAAAGTAAAGAATGATGTCTCACCAGTACAAATGCCAATCCATCGCGTCCCTGTGTCAAACGGATCAAGGAAAGGAAAAGCCCTTGACAGATACGCCACACAGCTGGCATCATAAAGAAAGTAGAGGAACCCACTTCGTGGTGCTCCAAATGAGGTCATAAAAGAGACACCAAAGAAAACAAGAATCTGCATCGACCCCAGCCAAACAGTCAACAAAGCGATTCTCAGACCAATATATCAAATTGCCCACGCTGACTGAACAACTCCACAAACTCTGCCACGCCAAATGTTTCTCACTAGTCGATGTCAGAGAAGGGTTTCTACACGTACCCCTCGATGAAGAATCATCACTCATGACCACAATGCACACATCCTACGGCAGATACCGATGGCTACGCCTCCCATTTGGTATATCAAGCGCCCCAGAGGAATTCCAGAAGAGATTGATGTCAGCTTTAGAGGGTCTTGATGGGTACTGTGCATCGCTGATGATATACTTCTTTTTGGAGAAGGAACAAACTACCAAGATGCCGAGAAAGACCATGACCGCCGCTTCGTTGCCCTGATGGAACGCTGCTCAAAGAAGAACATAAAACTAAACCAAAGCAAATTACAGTTCAAACTAAAAGAAGTCAAATTCATGGGCAACATCATAACTGACCAAGGAATGCAGGCAGACCCAGACAAGATATCAGCAATCTCGGCAATGGCCCCACCCGAAAACAAAGCAGGAGTACAGAGATTCGTAGGAATGGCCAACTACCTCTCACCTTACTGCCCCAACCTCAGCACCACCATCGGCCTCTCACACAACTCACCAGATCAGATACCCCCTTCATGTGGGCCCAAGCACAAGATGATTCATTCAAGAAAGCCAAAACACCTCATTGCCACCGCATCAGTGCTCCAATACTATGACTTAGACAAACCCGTGACACTGCAAGTGGATGCAAGTGAAGAAGGCCTGGGCGGTGCCCTTCTCCAGCCCCACAACGACGGGACATCCTCCAACCTGTCGCGTACACCTCAAACAGCCTCAACGCCAACCGAACAGCGATACTCGCAAATCGAGAAAGAGTGCTTGGCCATTTGCAATGCATTTGGAAAATTTGACCATTGGCTTTATGGCAAATCAGACATAGAAAGTTCACACAGACCACCAGCCACTCGAGACCATCTGCAAAAAGCCCCTGCACAAAGCACCAGCAAGGCTACAGAAAATGCTAATGACACTCCAGAGATACCGCTTCACTATCAAATACAAGAAAGGAACCTCACTCCCATCTGGCCGGACTATCTCTCAAGAGCCGCACTGCCCACCCCAATACATGCCAGGGTCAAAGGATTCGACGTCTTCAGAACTGATACTCCAGAGGAATCCAAGACACGCAACCCACGGCCTGACAGGAAACACTGAATCTCGCATTACGCGAAGAAACCAAAACAGATGAAACACCTCTCCAAGCTAATGACCCACAATCCTCCAAGGTGGCCGGACCGGAGACAGAAACCAGGTACCGCAAACCCTTACAGGCCTACTTGGAACTACCGAGACGATGCTAACAACTCAAAATGACCTTATCTATAGAGGTGCACAAGTGATGATCCCGCAAATCCATGAACGCAGAGATGCTGCACAAAATCCATGCTACTCACTTTGGTCCTGAGTCAAATATCCGCATGGCACGAGAAGTTCTATTTTGGCAGGAATGAGACAAGCAATTTTTGATATGCTGCAACAAACTGTTGGTACCTGTGCCCTCAGTACGGATCAAAGGCAACAAAACGAGCCCATGCGATCTCTCCCGATACCAACACTACCATGGCAGATTGTAAGCCAAGGACATCTTTACGCATAAACAGAAGACCCACCTTGCTCACCGCTCTGCCATTTCTCTGACTGGATCGAAGTGGATGAACTTGACGACACCTTAGCAACAACAGTCATCGACAAAACCAAAGTCCACTTTGCCAGGTTCGGCATACCACGCATGTGCCACACAGGCAATGGACCGCAATTCACCAGCAAAGGACTACATGGACTTCGCCCTCTCCAGTACGGCTTGCATGCATACCACCTCGAGTCCCTACCCACTACCAAGGCAATGGCAGGGCAGAGGCAGCGTCAAAGTAATACGCGAATCTATGCTCAAGAAATCAGATGACCTCCAAATCGCCCTACTAAACTATAGAAACACACCACCAAAGGGCCCACCTACTCCCTGCCCAACGCATGGTGAACCGTCGGACACGAACAAACACTCCCAAACACTTACCACCTCCTAGTGCCGACGTCAATCAACAGTGACACTGTATCACAAGAGATCAAAGCCAAACGCAGCACCAGTAAAGCCTCACTATGACAAGACAGCAGGTCCCGAACACAATATAATCAACATTGGCGAATGTGTGTATGCACGACCTCCGCCAGGCAACCCGGGCAACCCATGGGCGTATGGCTGCGTAACCGACAAAACACTATCCAAGATCATACACCATAAAAACCGCCAAACAGTACCATTCGAAGAAATCGGGTACACATCAGGCGAGCAGCGCCTCCTCCTCCGACACAATTCGCACTCCACCAACACCCTTGCCTAGACCAGGACATACCCTGTGCATCGCCACAACCCCCAAGGATCAGGACTGAACACCTCATACAGGCCCGGTTGTTCAAAGCACGATTAAGCTAATCTGGATTAGCGTGAATTTTGATTTCAGTTTTGTAACCTTTCAGGGAAGATTTCTGTTATATTTTTTTGCTCTTTAGTTTTGACTTTACTAATGTCAAACTCCACAAAGCATTGTCATGGAAAACACATTTAGTATGTAGGAGAAATTGAAACCTCGGTTATTTTTTAATCCTGGATTAGCGTTTAATCGGCTTTCGAACAACTGGACCCTGATCAAAACCTAAACAGCAGAAACCGCCGGTCTCCAGACACAAGCAACAGCGGAACCGGATACCGACACCTCCATACAACACCAAAAAGAAACAAGCACACCTGAAGAAGCCCAAAGCGAGTCGTCTACTCTCACATCCCCGCCACAACTCAGGATCAAGCCCAGGATCACCAACCTGAAGTGAGAACACGGACAAGACTTATCAAACCACCGACTAGGTTCACAGACTATGAACTCAAGTAATGCCCATCATTAACATTTGGGACATCATATACCATATAAGTGTAATAGTAATGTTATAACTGCAAAAAGCAACTTGTACCCTATTGGTACCTATCATTTTTTTTTCAAAGAAAGGGGGATGTTGGCCCGCCACTTGTACTTAGGCCTCCTCGGAGGGAAACTACATCCGGGCTCCCCAGATTCTGTTAGTTTGTTGTTGTAGCCAAAACCTCGTGCTCGAGAGCGAATAAAGGCTGTGTGTTTACCGAGCTCTTGCGTCGTCTGTGCCGGCCGACAAGAGCACTCGCCTCCCACACCAATGCAACCCGGGTTCGAATCTCGGACCCGACATCATTCTTTGGCCAAGGGTTTTTCCTCCCCCACAAAAACCAACTTTCAGTTTCAATTCGATCTGGAAAGAGTGGAAGAGAGGAGCCACTTGGGATTTTCACTGAAAATTCCCATTATTATTATTATTTTTAATTGTATTTTTAATTAAAGTACACTAAACCCCATGAACAGATTTCACTTTGCCTTGGTGAATGCTTTGTTTAAGAATGTTGCCACACTGCCATAGATTCCCTACGACTTCTCTAACTTTTATATCCCTTCATTTAGATCGATTTTCATGATCACTCGGTGGGTGTCGAAACTCGTAAACTTACCCTTTGATCTATTTCACATGGCGCCCAAATTACACAGATCACAGATTTTCAACGGCCGTGCATATGAACAAAAAGTATCGTGCATATGTACTTCTGTTTTTGGGCCCAAAAATAAGTAAATTTACTCTAGTTTTCTCACCATATTTTTTTTAAGAACCAACAAAAAATTTTACATACCTTAACTGTTCACTTAACCAAAGACAAACGCCTGTAACGCGGCCTTCGAACTAACACGTTTGATCGATTTTCAACGCAACATATCTTTCTCACCAACGCGAAGGACGCCAATCTTTCTTTAGTTTGATGTGTTGCTTAGATGTCCCTTTATACTCCCGCACAGTCTTATGGGATAAGCACAAGGGACAAAAACGCTAGGTGTTTAGAAAGCGGGATGAATGGAGTTTTTCCATAAGGTCCCAAGGGACGCCATTACTGATGACGTCATCAGGTATCCAGAACTGGATATGGCCGAACTGGCAGTTCCAGTGAGAAAAAAAATGTCTCTCAAAAGTATCGTCTTGAAAAAATTATACTGCAGCCGACATCTGCTTGGCGTACTTTTGGGCATTTGTGTTCTAATTCACAGTATATCGTTGGAGTATTCGAACTTAAATCAGTGTAAGTGTAGTGGTAAATTTAATTTTCAACACGAACGGGGTTTGGACCGAAAATCCCGATTCTGAACAATGACATGT
>MU827833.1:143393-240335 GCA_029204205.1 Desmophyllum pertusum | reverse complement strand
TCCACCAAAGCGATCATATTGCAGACGCTCGGGAGAATCTTCGGCAGGTTTCGAAACCATATCAAAGGTTGATGGCGCGTTTTTTCCAAGATTCCAACCAGTATGGTTTTGCAAGTATTAGATCGTGGAAAAGAGCTTTTTCTCGAGGTACAATGGTCAGTTGTTTCTAATTAGACACGGAATTATTATTTGTGGACTCAGGAAAGTAATTCCGGAGCACAGTTTTTTGACTTTAGCTTGCTAAACGTTGTTGGAGCTTTTGCCGTGGTAATCTCTGAGGTTCCAATTGCTGAAAGAAGTGTTTTCTAAGCTGGTCCACTTTGCCCATGAACGTTTCAGATTGTGAACTAGTCCGTCTACGTGACCTGGGCGGCTGCTTACGAACAACACAAGGGTGCTTATCATTCATGATGGGAGATCTACCACCAGGCAAAGTGCGATTTTTGAAGAAGTCGTTGCTGTAGTGTGAATTCCCGGCCGAGAAGCGTCAGCAGCTGCATAGTTCGTTTATTGGAAGCGAAGCTTATTTCATTAAAGTGCAACATCGCTCGGTTACATCTGGTATCTAGGAATTTCTCTGAGGCCGTCGAGATGCAAGGACAGTTAGTCAAGATCTGTAAAGATAAGAAGATACAAGAGTTGCCTCTTCAAGTTGTAGTTACCGTCCTGAATAACCAAGCAGTGTTGCATACTACCCTCAGAAACTTCAGCATAGCAGAGCAAGAGCTAAAATGGCTGATATCGTACTGCGTCAACATGAAAAGAGAAGACTGCGATTTTCTTTACAATTTCGTCGCGCTCCATCTGTCTGAAGTGCTGCTCCTTCATGGAAAATCAAAGGAAGCCGAGAAGGCATTTAATTTTGAAACATTAACATCAGGACGCGGTATCGATCTGGTTGGAATGTTTGGAGGACTTCACATCAATGTACGAATTGAGGCATTTGAGAAGTTAGTTGACGTAATAGTCCTTAAGGGTAAAATCAAATTTGCCTGCGAGCTTTTAGAAACAGGTGTTAACATTCTCAAGAAGAGTTTTGGACCTTGATCACTTCAATGTTGCTTCCCTGCTGTACAAGCAAGGAACAATTCTAAGTCTCATTGGTGAGGTCACGAGCTCGGCCGAGAAGTTCAAATGCTCCATGGACATCTTGCAAGATATATTTGGCGTGAAGCATCCCCTTCTTCTCAAGTGCTACTTGTCTCTTGGTGATCTGGCTTTGAAATCAGAACGTACAGATGAATCGTACCTTTACTTTCAGAGAGCCATGGAAAGCATAGAAACCATATACCAAGTGTCGTTTGTTAGTCAATTGTCCAGCAAGTATACGGAAATTACCAAGATTTCCAACAACTTTCAAGGAAGCAAGATGCGTGTAGATAGAGTTGAAGGTCTGGTCGCTGAGTATGGCCTAGCATTGGCCGTGTTGTTATGCGAATTGTGGTCAAAACCAAGGGAAAACAGCCACTTACTGCAACGAGTCGGGGGGTGAATGCTCATCCTCCATGGTGATAATTGCCCAGAAATACCCCAGCGATCTCTTACAGACTGGTCAAATGTTGCTTCGTCTAGGAATGACAGAGCAAGCTGCTGCTTTTTTCCAACAGGCAAGTAGGCATTGCGCAGCATACCATATGGCTCAAGGCCATCCTAACGCAGACCTTGCACGCTTGTACAGTGTACTTGCCAAGAAACGTTTTGAAAAGCGAGAATCGTTAGATGAAAACCATGATTTGAATAGTTTGTTTGGAAGAACTCAAACGAAATTACGACATCAACAAGTATCGATGTAGAAAACTCCAAAAGTGCTACCGAATTCGAAGATACAGCAATAGCTCATTTGATTGTCAGCTTAACTTAAAGCTCGTGTTAATTTTCCTCATCCTGTTGTCTATTGAACTACAGATGATTGATATCACGTTCGCTAGCGTACGATCTGTATGCTAAACTTTCTCAGAACGGCGACGATTTCCTCTTTATCCTAAATGATGCAATCAGGTTTATGCATCAAGAACGTCAATCACCTGCAATGGGGAAACTGCTGTGCAAGACGTCCTCCTTTCCTCGACGATTGGTCTGACCGAAAATGACTCGGAAAGTTCCCTTCCGGACAACAGTTATTCAGAAATCTAGCCTACAAGCAGAATGTGCCAACCAACAGATTCCTGGTGACCTACAGTTCGTCAATCTTTCTGGATATCGATGACCTGCAGATGCTAGAAACGAAGATATCACTTTCAGTCCAGGAATACTTTCAACTGAAATGCTTTGAAACGGGAATTGAGGGCAGTGCGAAGCAAGTCGTTGTAGATCTGACGTCCATTGTGACGTCTTGTTAACTGATAGCCGCATCGGAGCTTTTTGTCCCTTGGTTTGTTGGAAGAGTCTGACACTGGAGGAAATGTGATTTCTGATATTTCCACTGCCATGTCTCAGAAAATCACAAGCTTAACATTTGCAGATAAACAAATGGCCGTTTCATGTTCAGCAAAACTGCACTAAGCCTTTTTCCAGCAGTGCAACTCAGGAAATATTTCAACACTGTCGGTAGAAAAGGAACTATCTTTCCTTGACGGTCGTCCATCCGATTAAAGGCGCGGCTGACGTTGTGGCGCAAGGACAGATGTATCAAACAAAAAATCCAGTTGGTTCAAACAGCAGCGAGAAATGGCCTGACAGATTGGACTGTGCCACAAGACACGTTCGGTGAAGAACCAGTGGCAAATTATCCTTGCAGTGAAGCTGACAGATTCTTTTGGCCAGCCATTGGTCACATGGCACAAAAATATAACGTGACATGCCACACTGATGTTTGCCTCCACTGATGATCCCCAGGATGTCTCAGACGCGTACTGTGAACTCATGGGTGGCTGCCAACTGAAAGAGATGTGTTCTAAAATTTCCAGCGAGGAAACTGTAAGTATAGTACTTGAGCAAAAAATGTTCTTGGAGCCCTTGAAATTATCTTCAAACTCGTAGATGTAGGTCCGAAATGTGCGAGAACGGGACAGCGTAGTTCAGTTGTTACTTCCTGAAATGTCAAAGACCTATCGACAAATTTGTTGTCAGTATCACATTAATGGTGACACATTCCCTAGCAAATGCGTCACGTACATACACGAGGAGCCACAGTGCAAGAAACATCCCTACTGCGTGTGAACCTTTGGTTCTTTCTCAACTGCGAAAGTCTCTTCTTCTTGTAGTTAAAACAAATACTTAAATTCGTAAGTGAATTGATTATGGTATAGATAGTCAGAACTATCTGCTCTCAGTGGCTTGACGTTGCTTTCGTTGGTGGGATGTTTGCCCCTGTCTCGCAATGGTCATGGGATCGAATCCCAAGCCTAAGTAGGCTTCATTTGAACTGCTTTAGTTGCTTCACACTTGCGAGCACCTCGTTCATTTCACACACGCTTTATTTCATCCGCATGATTTTATTTCATATATACATTATCACATGTCAACTTCATTAGCGAAAGCATGTTACTCTTCAATTTTCTCTTAATTACTTCAATTCTAGTCACTTGGTGTTCACTGACACCTTACGCTGAGGAGAATGCCATGGTTTACCTTATTTGAGTGTACAATTTTCTGATTGTTAGGAACGGAATGAAGCTCTCAGAAACTGCTTAAATGCTACAACTCTGGAAAATTTAACAGTCGTCAGCGAGATTTCACGTCAGTTTCATGGAGATGGAATACAGGGGACAATTTCATTGCCAGGAGACGATGTCACTGTGATGGATCGAAGCAAAGCGGAAACAAGTAGTTTTCGCCAATTCTTCTGAAAGTCAATCATTACACCAGGAAATAATTTCAAGTAACTATCAACAAACAGAGGCGGAGATGCAAAGCCGGGATTTAACACTGACGGCTCCCGATTTGGCTGCGGGTGAAGCAAATCCATTGACACGCGAAGAAAAGCCCATGGCCAAGACAGAAGATGATGATAACGTGCTAGGGAGACTCCTTTTTTGAAGAGAAAAGAAAATCAAGACGTTTCTATTATGGCCGAGTTACCACAAAGCCTGAAGAAAAAGAAACAACCAGCCAATTACAGTTCCTGGAAAATGAGCAAGGGTCCTTCAGATGAAGCAATACAAAAACGTTCTGACGTTGTGATAGACCCAAAGAAAACAGAAAACAGTAATATGGATAATTCGCAACAAATTCGAACACACAGAGACAGCACTTCCACTAGTTTTGGGCAACCGCCATTCAATTCTGAAGCTGACGTACGAAGCAAAAATTTAACGAAACCTTGGTCACATGACGATGCATCAAGAGGCAAACGATGGTGACATTGCGTCGGGGAGAATGTTTTTGGAAAAAGAACGCAAATCAAGAAACGCTTCCATTGCCAATTTACAAGACCCCAACATAGAAGAAATATCACCCAAATCGAATAATTTGGAAGATGAAAAAGGCCCCTCGTGTGAAAAGATTCATGGAAATGAAGACTCCGTAGAAGACCAATCGCATTGTGAAACGAAGCTAGTTATGGCTGGAACAGTCGAAACTTTGCTACGTGGTACACAGCATACACAGGGTTGTGAAAAGAGTGATCAAGGAAGGCAAACAATCAACATGTACAGACAATCATGAAGATTTTACAGCCTCAAATGAAGATGAAAGTTCCTCTGTTCTTGGAACAAGCCTCGGAATGGCAAAAGAAGACTACTTAGAGCATAGAAACAGTTCAGAGACAGCCTCAGCTGAGATATCCAAAGACGAAAACCAAACTGACATCGGACACCGCTACGAACAATTTACGACCTAAGATTGGAGTGGATGGTTTCCACGGGAGTCCATCAAAGCCAGGTCTGACAGACATTTCATAGCACACGACATCACAAAACATCAACTCCAAAACAATTTTACAAGAGTTCCAAAGAGGAACAAAACTCACTGCAACAGAAGTGGACGTGGACAAAGGAGCTTCTCAATTGAAGCGAGAAAAGAATACACTATACAGGAAAGAATGGGAGAGAGGAGAGAGAAAGCAACGAAAATCAACATAAGCCACCAAGAAATGAAGAAATTTCACAACCCATGACTAAACCAAAAGCAGCCATATCACTATTTCAATTTGATGACGACATTGTTCCTGACGGTCCCAACAATAGAACATTCAGTGGAATCCATGGTAATGCCAACGGTTCAGTGTTCTTGCCAAACACAGACGTTGTTGACGGACCTTTGACAACCTCAGGAAAGAATTCTGTAGATGATAAACACTGCGAAGCGGTTCAAAAGGGTGCGCAAATGAGTATCAACTCACAACGTATCCAACAAAATAGGAAGGAAACAACTTTTCGGCATTCATGTCTTGACTTTCTAGGTGGTGATGTTCTTGTGACGGGAATAGCAGCGACACCTCGCTTAAAGAAGTTGTGGACGGTTCTAGGCTGTAAGGGTTTCCCCAAGGAAGGAGAGTAGGGATTCTCGGAGTAGAGGCGTTCAAGGCAAGTGAAGATGGCACTAAGGTAATCTGCGGAAACGAGACAACGTCATTTCCGTTGGAAGCTGCTAGATATGTGATCGATGGTCCTGTCTATTCTCCAAGATTGAATGCTAATCTCGACGATATGACTTCAGGCTGCGGAGGAGCTAGGCCAAAAGAAAGATTAACAAATACCATCAGAAGGAATTCCTCTACCATGACAAGGATTACTGAAACTATGCCAGCTTATCACTTCGACGAAACGAGGGATTTTGGTGTAGATCCTGGCTTTTTGGCACGCCACGCAGAAACGTGTAATGGAGCAACATTGGAACATCCTCTGCAAGACGGGTCTGACCAGCCTTACTTCTCAGTCACAGCCTGTAGAGACAATGTCCCATGGCGGAAACGTGGAGAGAGTACTTGGAGAAGGACTCTATCGGACTGGCTATGCCCCTAGAACACTAGCCGAGATAATGCTCAGTCACCTGCTATTCACCAGATACCTCGACTTAAGCAAAACGAAAATTGGCATTTTCCACCTCTCGTCGTATCCAATGGTAACCCCGCATTGCAAAGTAATGGCTATGTTGACCAGGGATTTGCAAGTCAACAAAACGCAACTCAGTTTGGAGACCCCATTAATTCTAAGATTGAAGCTCTGTTTAGCTCTGATTCGCAAAATGTTTACAATGATATGGTTTCGATGTCTAATGAGTACTACAACAGCATTGGAAACTTTGGTTATGGATCAGTAACGTCACCTACAACAGGCGCAGGCCAGCAGTCTTCAACAGAAGATTCTACGACCTCTCTTCTCGGAACTCTTCAACAGGTATTGGGCAATACCGTCAAACTCATTGCCTCAAGTGATACTGTCGGGAAAGACCCCCAACAAGAGCGAAGAGAAAACGAAAAGTTAGGCGTACAAGAAGAGGCAGAGGAAGCAGAGACCAGGAGCAAGCTGTATCACTAAGAGTTGAAATTCAAGGAATCAGGTGGACTCCACTCCACGAAATGGGGAACCCCTGGTATCCGATAGGCAACCCATCCCTACATCTGTACAGGAAGAATCCACTCCACGAAATAGGGAACCCCTGGGTACCCAGAGGCCACGTCCACGTCCTGTATGCAGCCACTATCAGCGCCGGTGTTGTGGTCCGTTTCCCGTGCTGTGGTAACTTCTACCCTTGCCATCGTTGCCACAATGAGTCGAAGGATTGCAGCGATGATCAAGCGAGGGCCATCAATGCTACTCATATACAATGCACTTTCTGTTATCATGAACAAGCGGTGAGATGCTTTTATTCCAACTTTATGTTATTAAATGTTTCTCTAAATATCACTATCTACAATTCTCATTCCCGTCTATCCATAGCTCGGCACCTGAGTAGTAGGGAAATTAAGGACCATTTAGTTATTAGCTCTGGTATTTCTATTAGGTGTCTTTTGAGGATAAAGAATAAAACGCTTCCCTATTTCAGCCCCGAGTAGGGCTAACGCCCCTAGGTTCAATTGTACCGACTTCTCGTTACCAAGTGAGATGAATAAAAAAGAAATTATAAAAAGCTTTAACTCAATTTCAGACCATAATTAATGCACAAAACATACCCGAAATATCAGACCAAAAACGGCTAACAATCATACGTTTTTGGTGCAGCACAGCCGTATATAGCTTGTACAAGGAGAGTATCCCCCTCCCCCGGCCTCTGCGGGTTTATGGCGTTGTAACTGGAAATAATTATGTTTTTTTACCGTGTTTTTAGATTGACGAAAAAAAAAGTCAAAAGTGTGGTGGCTGTTTTGCAAAAATGTCTGAATATTTCTGTGCGATCTGCAAACATTTTACATCATTGGACAAGAATCCATTCCATTGTGAAAAGTGTGGCATCTGCAGGTACAAGGATACAATCATGTTTAAGAGTAGATAAGTTTTTGCTCATTTAATCCCCCCCAACCTACTTCGTGTGTTAACGAGCATGTAGGCAAGTATAACATAATCTGTAATATACTCAGCACAGGACATTGCAATTTTTTGACGATCTGATTGGTTCCCTATTCGAGGCATATGAGGCAATGTAACCATTACTACCTTATTTGGAAGCCCACTAATACGAGTTGGGGCACGTGCACACAGTCAAAGTCATGTTTTTAAAAATAATAAATATCCCATTTTTCCTCTATTCTTTCCCCGGTAATTTAATTTCAATATCCTGTGGTGAGTATATTATAAAACAATTATTCACTCAATCTCGTTGTGCATGAACTCATACCTGGCTATGAGTTAATGTACGACTCGATTTCGTGGAATAATTTTAAATAACTGGTATGCTCCCTCTGCCTTCACGTATTTTCTTACACTTTGATGTTCGACAGCCCGTGGCGTGCATTATTTTCTTTTAGATTTTATAAAACATGGGTCAATAGGTCATTTCCGAGTTGCCTTCTGCCTCTGTTTCAAAACGAGTCCAAGTGCGAAACCTTTCGTATGAAAATGAGTTTGATTTGCATTTGAATGAACTTGTGAGTAAAACTCATTTTCATATGAAAGGTTTCGCACTTCGGCTCGTTTTGAAACAGAGGTATGGCCCATTGACACTTAACGGAACTTGTAAATATGTTAGAGATGTAATTGTTAGCCAAATTCAATCACACTGCTACAACAATCGAAATTCCATCGTGATCATAGAGTGTCATGATCAGAATTCTCTGATAATCATATCGTATCAGGCCGAAAACGGCGGAGCTAAAACGCAGGCGTCATGGGTAGCGGGTCACAGGTAAACGGGTCACAGGTAGCGGGTCACAGGTAGCGGGTCACAGGTAACGGGTCACAGGTAACGGGTTCACAGGTAACGGGTCACAGGTAACGGTTTCACGGTAACCGGTCACAGGTAGCGGGTCACAGGTAACGGGCCACAGGTAACGGGTCACAGGTAACGGGTTTAACGGGTCACAGGTTAGCGGGGTCACAGGTAACGGTAACAGGTAACGGGTCCACAAAAAGTGGAAAAAACACCATGAGTAAGATGTGCGATTCATCTTTATTTTAACGATGTAAGATAATCAATTAATTAATGATGTCAGAAAACATAACAATAGCGATATAACAGAACTCTTTTTTATAACGATATATAACATAGGAAATCCTGCTTTTCCTTTTTATGGTATACACTGATGTATGTGTAATTTGTAATCGTATCTAACTTTTATTTGGTATGTAAGTGTATCGAGAGTGTATCCGGGTATCATATTATAATTTATTTTATAAATGTTTGTAAGGGTATTGTAGGTTTTAGTGTGTACTTTATTGTATTTTTGTTTAAAAAAAATCCAACAATAATGATTAAAAAAATATATTATTTATATATGGTATTCCACTCTCCAACAAACAAACAAACAAAACAAACAAATGCGGTGCAGTGTCGGAAGATCAACATTATGAATGCTATGTATTTGTGTTTGCCCTCAGAATCCACAGAGATAGATCGTTTCATTGTGACGTATGTAACGTGTGCCTGGACAAAACGACTGCAAGGCAAACACAAGTGCAGACCTGACTCTGGACCATGACGAATGTTGCATTGCCTGGAGGTAAAATTTTTATTGCCACGGGCAATGTCGCATCGCTTCAATCTTTCACCCTCAAGAGTGCTCAAGTTTAAACAATCAGCACCACAGAAAAGTTTCTGCTCTATAGTTTTCATTTGAATGGTTGCGCACTGGCGAGTTATCTACACACCTAAAAGTTAGAACCACCTTGTGCAGCATAATAAACAGTACACATGAAAGTACTGCTTCAGTAGCTTTATTTGGATGGTCACACACTAGGGTTTTATCCACATGACTTAAAAGTTAGAACCACCTTGTACAGCATAATAAATAGTACCACATGAAAGTACTGCTCAATAGCTTTCATTTGGATGGTCACACACCAGGGTTTTTAAAGTATAGCCTACTGATTAAAACGGTCTAATGGAAAGTGAAATCGAATTTTTTAACTTGAGCTATTTCTTCGAAACATCAAAAATCACCCAGTTATTTTTCAAAAATGTTGTAATAGGTGACTTTGTAGCAAGCCAATTTTTTTAATCCAAGAAGAACTCAGTATTAACCAACTTGTTTCACTGGTTTCAGGACGCATTCAGTGGCTGTCAAATTCTCCCCTGCTCGCATAAAGTTCACAAAGACTGTGCCATTGCCATGATAACAAAATGGGCGTGTAAGTACATTGTATACATTTAAGCTTTATTTTAACTAAAAAATTATCTAAGTGTGATTTCTACTTCATGTATTAAAATATTATAAATGACCAGTGATAAATGTAAAGCATTGTCACATGGTCATTATTGCTTGGACTTTTGAAGACACACATCGGTTTGAAATTAGCGTGGACACTTATTACCCCCCCCCCCCCCCCCCCCACCCCCCCCCCCCCCTTAAGAAATGATAGGGTTAAAGTGCACCTAACCCCAAAAATTTTTCTTCGCTTAAATAAATCTACATGTAATTCGAAGCATTTCTGCGAAAAAATTTTTGGATTCGGTTGAATCCTCGATTTTCTATGCTCTGCTGAAGTCACGTTCGATGTGTTGCACGACCGCGTATAGGGAGTCTGGAGTCTGGTGCCGAGTTATGACGTCTACTCGGGAACCACACAATATAGCGCCTCTGTCATTTCTCTGTATTTGTTTGGGATAATTGAACATAAAAGGGATCATTTCTATGTCTTTTGGGACTTAAACTGAATAATTTTGTTTCGAAATTGTGCGTTCTTCATCTTCGTAGTCAAAGTTAAGTTTCGATTCGAATTACTCCGAAATAAACTTCATTTCTGAAGTAGAAATTGAGCTCGAATCGACGCGTGATTTATACATAAATATGCGTTCCTCAATCAATACTTCAAGCGGCAACGAGGAAGAAATCTTCGCAGATGAACCGCTTCGAGACCTGGAATGGACAAATAAATGTGAAAAGGAGGTCAAAGCGAATGAAGAGCCGAAAAGAAAGCTCAAGGACCGCTTAGATAGCACTGAAGAAGCCAGTCAATGGTAAGCAATATTCTTGTCACCTATAAACTTTGCTACTCCGACGAGCGTTTTAGACATTTATATTTTTGCTTTTGCGAGTATGCATTTCGTAAAGCAATGGTTATTCTGTTAAATGCCAGCTTTTCTCCATTTAATGTCTGCAACAGCCAAGTAACCGTCGCAGTTGTAAGAATTCTCGCTCGAGGCTTTTGTTTTGATGCTTTCGTAGATGTCTGTTTAGCGAGGTTACAGTTTACCAATATGCCATCCAATAAAGCTTGTTTTGGCTCAGTTCTATTTAAGTATTGGTCCATACTTAAAGGTCGTCTATCGAGAGTTTATAGAGAAGCGTATTAAGAGTTGCTTGAGGCACAGCCATGAGGCAGTCGATCGATTGAAAATCGGCTTGCTCGCGCGCGGGCCTGAAAATGTAAGCCGCAGAAAAACAAACTGAACGGAAACAAGCCACATCACTACAGTTTTGACATCCAGAAACGTTTGTCGTTACTACTCCAAATAACTACCATAGTAAATCAAGTTAATTTTCAAGTAAAAACCGTGAAATAAATGACTTTTTCTTCCTCGATAAGCGAAGTGGGTATGTTCCCTCGGTGGTCCGCATTGATGCCCATTGATGTTACGATCTGCATGTACACACGGCTGCCGCACTGCTTATTTCCCGGCCTCAGAAAAAAACTTTTAGAGTCAAAATATTTTGTCATTTTTCTTATTTAGTCAATCGAAAGAAATTCGTCTTTGACTTACCTCAAAATTCCTGAATTGCTTCGCACAAGGAAGAAATGTTGACGCCATACAGTTGCGCGATACTACGGATGAACGCTCGGATTCCACGCTCGTGCTACTGAATTTTGCCGGCTATGTCATTGGTAGAGATAACATCTCGGTAACATTTGGTCGAATTGCTAGTTGACTTCGACCGGGTAGATTTGAAAATAGCCTTAGGAAGTCTACTGGAAGTGCGCGGACAAACTCCAGAGTTCTCAAATTTATGACTCTCCGCACAGTCCCACTTCGCTCATTTGAGTTTACAAAATCCACCGTCTTTTTCGTATGTTCTCGACCATCGCTTTAAAATGGTATAGTATACCTTTATATAAATCTGGCGTGCTGCTGCAACGCCCAATGATGCACCTGGAAGGCGTTTCTACGCACTTTTCGAATGTGTATCGCATCTTTCTGAAGTAAATGAGTGGACGCGAATGATCGAACGTTCCCGAGTAGACGTCACACAGCCGCTAGAACTCATTCCCCTCAAACGCGGCCGTGCAACAAAATGGCGTCGTTTTAGGTGCAATTTTGGAGACTTTGTCGGGGCACAGAAAATCGAGGATTCAACCAAATCGAAAAAATTTCTTCGCATTTAAGTTTCAAATTATAAGTAAATTCATTTAAACGAATAAAAAATGTTGGGGTTAGGTGCACTTTAAGGGCCTACAATAGATGACTCATCCTTCCTCAAAATGTAGCCAAAATAATATCATTTTATTTATAATATTACTCTCCTTGCAACATTACTTTCCTTATAATTTTTTGTTTTCATAGACGCAAGTGTCCGATATGCCGCCACCCGCTGTTTAGTAACCATGGTAAACACCCAGTAGTGAAGCTGAAGCTTGATGGATCAAGTTGTTTCCCCTTTTTGGTGTTTTATTTCTAGGTTTTAGGTGGTTTTTTAACTTTACATCAACAAAAATAGATTATTTGTTGTGTGTTGTATGTCAATTGGTTAACTTTTAAAACTTGCACATTTAAACCTTTATGACATCATCGATTGATGCGTCACAAGATCACCTTTATAATTAGCTGATGGCAGGAAGATAGGTATAAAGTGATCTCGGTGATAGTAATTACTTATTTTTAATTCTATTAACTGGCTGCCTGGCATTTTTAAACGTTATGCTTTAAGGTTATTTCGGGCAGCCAGCCACCCCTATTAGTTTTTTATTCAAAATTGTAAATACTTATTGTAGGCTCAGGGGTAGATAAACATTGTTGTTGTTGTTGTTGTTGTCACAAGATCACTTGTATAAGCAGCTAATGCAGGAATATTGGTATATGGCGTATAGTATAGGGTATATGTAGTCAACAGGCAGAAATCACGAATAATTCAATAAAGGTTTGCCCTTATATTAAAACTTTTATGATGTTATCGATTAATGAGTGCTCGTCATAAGATCACTGTCATCAGGCAACGAACTGATACAGGAAGATAGGAATATGGCGATCAGGTACATGTAGTGTAGGTATATTTAGTCAACATTGAGGGGAGCAATCCTTAACACCTGAATTCAATAATAGTTTGCACATTTAATCCTTTATATATGACTTTATCGATTAATGAGTCATAAGATCACTTTTATAAGTAGCTGATACAGGAAGATAGGAATATGGCGATCAGGTACATGCAGTGTAAGTATATTTAGTCAACACTGAGGGAGCAATCTTTAACACCTGAATTCAATAATGGTTTTGCACATTTAAACCTTTATATATGACTTTATCGATTAATGAGTCATAATATATCACTTTTATAAGTAGCTGATGCAGCTGCAGGAAGATAGGAATATGGCTATAGCTAATACTGTAAAGTATATCAACTATCGTCGGTTGTACAAACAACAATTAGTAAGATCAACTAGTATACTAATGTAAATGTGGCAATCTAATTGTCTGAGCTACTCGTATAGACTAGTCCGTATACTATCAATGTATAATATTAGACGGTATACCGGTGGCTGGGTGTAGTGTACAAAATGGCGCCGGTTTCTTCTCGTTTCTCCGAAGTCAGTTCGGAGGAGGTTGAGAGTTATTACTAGACACTTTATTATGATTTTTAGAAACACAATTAGAAGAAAATTAATTGTCAATATATTGGCCATAATAAGCTTTCGCTAGATAAGCTTTCGCTATTTTGATTAAGCAGTATTTCGATTTCTTGGGCTCAACTTTGCATGTGATAAAGGCATCAGTTGTTTATTCTAAACATAAACCAAAAAAAAAATAAAAAATTACCAAAAACCAACTTATTCGTCCACTTAGTGATCTTTGATCCCTTGTTAAGTACTTGAGTACCGTAAATCTTGGCCAGACGGTCAATTATATTATTTTGTAATATAACATTTGCGCGTAAACAACCCCAACATAACCTGAGTATTAATATACAAAGCTGTTAAGTACGTATAGTTCTAATAGCGACACCCCTGGTATTCGTAATTATTTTCGGTTCGCCGAACATGTTCACAAACTGAAACAAGTATTAATGTGCAAATCTGTTCGTATTGTAGTCAAGAGTAGTTCAGCTTTGATTCTGAATTACTGATGATTAGGCACAATGATGAGTGATAAACTTGACACAATACTCAACCTTGTTGTCTCAGTTCTCATCCAGAAAAAAAAAACAGCTAGAGGGGGAGGGGAGGGGGCGCTTATTGGAGGATTTACGGTAACTGATTATAAGAAATCAAGTGGTTGGCACTCTATTCTTCTTATGCTTTCTATAGTTCGTGAGCCTTGGGGAAGGGGGACAAAATACCCTCTCCCCTACCCCTCCTCATCTGCATCTTCAAAGTCTTTACACCATGGCAATGAAACCAGCATGGACTGTAAAGCATACACAGTCGAACCCCTATGAAGCGGCCACCCTCGGGGCTGTAATTGCTTATTTTAGTGGCGGTCACGTGTCAATTATGATATCATAATCGCGCCAATGGCCAAAATCCATAATATTGGATCCGCCATTTGGAGTCCAAGATCCTGTCAAAAACACTACAGCTTACAACTCTTTCTGTCATTTGTTCCCGTAAAACACTTCTTTCGCGCCTAGGTTGCCAGTGCAAAATGAAAAATATAAACCACACACCTTGGAAAAGAAAATATCCTGTCGAACGCACCCACGGCATGCTGGTATTTGTCTATAAGACTTATTTGTTTACTTTTTAACTCCACATTTTTAATACAAACTTTTCTCCCATACAATAACTGACCTACCGTGTGGCATGAAATTTTCGCGGGATCTAATTTTCGCGAATTTCGCGGATTTTCCAACGATCCGCGAAAATTAGATCCCGTAAAAATTAACTGCAAACAATGTTACAAGTACCGTACGTGAAATACCGGACAGGAACTTTCCCGAGATCCGCGGAAGTCTGAAATCCAAATTCGCGAAAATTTGTTCCCGCGAAACGCAAAAAATCGGCAATCCGCGATGTTGATATGAACGCTACTATAAATTACTTTTCTCCTGGTGGGGTGCTGTTTGATAGCTTTTGAACTTCCTCGACATGTTTACTTTTACGTTGCACGATTTGCCAAATGTATTTTAATTCAAATTATATCAGGTAGTGTTGATCTATTCTCTGCTTGGAACAACTACGTACTTATAATTAGTGCCACTAAGAAACGACTCTGAACTTGACCTGAAAGAGACTAAAATGATTATGTACACGCCAAAAATAATTGCTAAGACGGAACGTTAAAGTTCTGTTGATGAAATGTAGTACACTCCACCTGAAGTAATTAATTCTTAACATTTTTACCTCAAACATCAAATGAAATTCATAAAACATTTGTCGGGACATTTCCCACTGTTCTAAAACTATTTTTTATGTACAATTGGTTCTATTTCAGTGCAAATGACCTAAAAAATTATGGACTGTGTGAAAGTCGCTGATTTGTAGTTGAAAAGGAGGTCTGTCAATATGAAAATTATGAAAATTATACAAAGTGAAACCTCTCAATATTAGTACACATAAAGTTTGTCTATTATAAAATTTACATTTGAATCCCCTAACACAGCACGTAACGGAAACGCATTGGAATGCTGGTACTCAAAATGTTTTTTTCTTTTCTGCTATATACCTTTGGTGTTTGACTGAAGCAAAAATTTGGGCAACTTGCGCAAGTAGATTCTTGTGAAAACGTTCTGATAGTATTACTACATATATACATTGTCTTTCTACTATTTAGTACACGAGGACGAATTGTACTTGGATTACAACGTTTTTTCTACTTTTGTCTCTGTATGCGTTCTTGGAAAAAATGGAAATAAATCGTGGGATTATTTTTGAATCCTCTTACATTGTGTGCCATCCAGGTTTCTTAGCATCTCGAGGTCGTCTCTTGGCGTACGGTTCAGGAATGGGCGGCAAGAACTCGATTTGCTGCGTCACAATTTTTCTGTTTAAAATCGAGGAGATCTGCTTCTCTTCTGTCACTCGCTCCGGATAGCCGTAGACAAGCCTCTTCTGTACCTTCTTTGCCTTCGCTCCTGAATTCCGTGCAACCATCACGTACACTCCTTCTGCGTCGTGATGGTCACTCGGTGTCTGGGTCCCCTTCTCCACGATGTAGTTGCTGGTGTAGCAGTAGAGGCCTGGATTTGAACGGGGTTGCCGGGCCCAACCATTCGCAGGAGCAGATGGGCCTCGCTTGGGTTGCCGCTTCTCCAAGTCTTGAATCCGATTCATCAGCAGCTGCAGCATCAATGCCTGTTCGTTGCAGAGTTGCTGCCTTCGGGCCAATTCGCGCTCCAAGCGGTTTGACAACGTTTCAACTTTGGTTTCTTCCAATCTGTCTTCGATCAAACTGCGGAGTTCAGGAAAAAAGAAGTGCTTTCCCGTTGCGTTATCTTCACCGGATGGAGCTGTGTTTGGCTTGGTATCTTGCGACATGCCAAGATGTCAACCGTAGCCGTATTGGGATGAGTCAACCTCGTCAGATTGTTAGACACTCTTTTCTCGACAGCCTCTTGAAGTTTGGTATAAAATTCTGTGTCGTCCCCTTTGTCAAATCTGCCAATCGCAGCTTTATTGTTATTGCCCTCAGGGTTCTTGATGTTTCTAAGCGGCTGGTTCGTCCATCATTTTGATGATCGAGCGATTGAAAAACTCGCTTCATGGCTTCGTGGCGTACCTCGAGTGATGGAAACTCCTCAGCAATATCTTCTGCGCGGAAGGCCCAACTTCCTTCACTCCCGCAAGAGTTTGAAAGGTTTTGACTTAGTCTGTCTCGTGCCATTTCAACGGGACTTGAAACACGACTACCACCGCTGTTGTCGTCCGTTTCGTCTTTATGCTCTCCAGTCTTGGTTGGAATAGAATATATCCTTATGAAAGGTGGCGTCACTTCATCTTCTACTTCCTCCAAATCGGCGAATTTGTTTTTCGAGACAAAATTGTTTTCCATTTCAGGTTAGGCCACGGTTACGATAATTTCATCTGACAGTTTGCAGTTTGTGGTGGTTCATCGCTGATCAACTGAGCTAATAGTCCGTTGCCAAGATACATGTAATCGGAAATTGTTTTGAAGATCGCTGCTCCAATTTAATTTGATAAATTTTATTCATGACATAGACAAAGGCTTGATATGTGGTGTTTAGAAATCTTATATGCGTAATGGATAGTTCCTATTAAAATAAAATATCTATAACTATGTAACTGTATAAATGTTTCTCCTTAACGTACATTACGAGTTGCTAGTAAAAACTGAAAGATGTAACGCTGTAAATTTTAATTTATACCAATTTTTCCGATTCAAAATATATTTTTGTATCCTCAAGACGTTTAATTATTAATTGACTCCAAGGAAGTTTGCGCAAAGTTATTGATATTTGACGTTCTAAATTTGCACAAACTAATCGGAAGTTCTCTAACTATATCTTAGTTGACTTTAGGACACAAACTTATCTTCAGACCGAACTGAGGAAAGCCTTCTATTAAGTTAGTTAACGTTAAAATATCAGATTTCGCTGGATGGAAAGGAATTCGGAATTTTCTAAGGATTTGCAAGTTCATTTCCAACTAATAAAAAGCTTTTTTATGGCTAGAAAAATTCAGTCTTTTTCATGCAAAAAATATATCCAAATAGTAAGAAACTTCAGATTTAAAGAGTAATTTCTATGCACGAATTTTACATGTAATTTTGATGGTGCGACCAGATGGTGACGCTTGTAAAGCGTTATTGTTTCTCTGCAGTTTTTTATATTTTATTTCTTTTGACTTCTCGAACTTTCTATTCACGCAGGTGCATGAAATTCACAAAGTAATAAAAATAACTTCAGTATTTATTACGCAATAGTTATGCAACGGCTTGTTGTAAAGTTAAATTTCCTTTAATAATAATAATAATAATAATAATGGGAAATGTATTTTGTCGATGTGGTATTAAGCACAATTGTGTTTAAAAAACAGTATTTAAAAATACAGCGATGTATATATATTTCACCATCCTCGGAGACCCAGGGGCAGTTAGTCGGGCGCGAAGAAAGTATATAATCGGCAAAAGTCGAAGCGGTGGAAGTTCGAAGTAGCTGTGAAATAGCCCTGGGCATCGACTCTTATCGGACCACTTCCAGAAACATTTGCATACACGGTCTCTGATTGGGCAGAAAAAATACAATACCAGAAGGCGATATAAAGTGACACAATTTTGACAGCCATAAAATAAGAATTTTACGTCCTGTCAGTGTTAATTTAAATTGATATATGCTGACCAAGAGATAGTTGTTGCCACAATAAATATTCACTGTACCATAGTTAATAGAGGGAAATGGTTATGAAGCCCGGCAAAGTTCTTTGTTATATGTTTTTGTTCGCTATTTTGGGGGTTGACCGTGCACAAAACCTGACAAAATACAATAGGTGGTTACGTGTGTTCAAGCAACTAACCAATAGAAACGTTGCGATTACGTAATTCATGCATAGTGTATGAGCTCAAAACAAAAGATGTGCACGGTCATGGACCTTCCAACATAAATCTTGGCGTCTTTGTTTGCTCCTTTGAAGTTTTCCGGAATTCATAACCATTTCCCTCTATTAACTATGACCAGAAGGAAGCCGGCTAAGACACGGTGAGGTCTTCCAGATCGATCTTGTAATCAAACCAGTCCTGTGAAGACACTTGTTCCCTGTGCTACGTTTTGTGATTGCATACAGGAACCCGTCGTCATCTGCCGCCATGCCAAACACTATCACCGCAGACATTATACTTCTCATCCATTCTTGTAGGATGCGCCGTTTCCCCTCGTAATTGAGTTGATAGCTCGGCCACTATCAGCCCTATATATATCGTCTGAAGAATCGCAAGAATAAAATAGGGTTTTCTTGCATGCTGTTCATGGCTACTCCTTTTATTTGCACCATACGGAACACGCCGTCCTTCTCATCCTGTTCTTGATACTGTTTCTTCTGGAACTGATGGCACAACTCTGTTAGAATCGTGTTACTGCGCTGTGGTGTTACGTTGTGTTGTGTGGTGTTACGTTGTGTGTGTTGTGTTGCGTTGCGTTGCGTTGGGTTGGGTTGCGTTGCGTTGGGTTGGGTTGGGTTGAGTTGCGTTGCGTTGCGTTGCGTTGGGTTGGGTTGGGTTGAGTTGCGTTGGGTTGGGTTGAGTTGCGTTGCGTTGCGTTGCGTTGCGTTGGGTTGGGTTGGGTTGGGTTGGGTTGAGTTGCGTTGCGTTGCGTTGCGTTGCGTTGCGTTGGGTGCGTTGGGTTGGGTTGGGTTGCGTTGGGTTGGGTTGGGTTGAGTTGCGTTGCGTTGGGTTGCGTTGCGTTGCGTTGGGTTGGGTTGGGTTGGGTTGGGTTGGGTTGGGTTGGGTTGGGTTGGGTTGGGTTGGGTTGCGTTGCGTTGGGTTGGGTTGGGTTGGGTTGGGTTGCGTTGCGTTGCGTTGGGTTGGGTTGGGTTGGGTTGGGTTGGGTTGGGTTGGGTTGGGTTGGGTTGGGTTGGGTTGGGTTGGTTGGGTTGGGTTGGGTTGGGTTGGGTTGGGTTGGGTTGGGTTGGGTTGGGTTGGGTTGGGTTGGGTTGGGTTGGGTTGGGTTGGGTTGGGTTGGGTTGGGTTGGGTTGGGTTGGGTTGGGTTGGGTTGGGTTGGGTTGGGTTGGGTTGGGTTGGGTTGGGTTGGGTTGGGTTGGGTTGGGTTGGGTTGGGTTGGGTTGGGTTGGGTTGGGTTGGGTTGGGTTGGGTTGGGTTGGGTTGGGTTGGGTTGGGTTGGGTTGGGTGGGTTGGGTTGGGTTGGGTTGGGTTGGGTTGGGTTGGGTTGGGTTGGGTTGGGTTGGGTTGGGTTGGGTTGAGTTGTGTTATTTTATTTTATTTTATTATTTTTACAACAAAATATAAAAAAGAAAAAAAGGAGAAAAACCATAGTGAACTTCACAGGACTTAATAAATTCAATTTTTATTTAGATTCAATATCACCTGCCAACATTAATAATGCCCACCCGATAACCAGTTCTATGAATACTTTATCTAGTTCAGTTCTTTGATTTTATCTCGAACGTCTTCTAAACCAAAGGATGTCACTGCAGAAAAGGCACGATAGAATCGAAACTTGTCCTAGTAAGCTCCTCAGTTAAATCCACCAAGTTTGTATTTTCTTGGGCTGTTGGACTGTTTGAAGATATTTCTTGTAAAACTGAAAGCAATGTTTCTGAAATTTAAACACAAGATGAAAACAAAATCGTCAATGAAACCATACAACTCGGCAATGCTGTGTTACTGAGAGGGTGGGGATAAGGTAGGGGTAGAGGGTGGGGGAGGGGGTTGTTGCCACCACTTTGGACATTTATGTGGTGTGGGGCCAGCTAGCAGTGCAGCAACCGACAAACATTTCTGAGAAAAGGCCACATGCAGCGTAATTTATGGCTACGTCAAAATCATTCAATACGAAGGCAACGCAAACAAGGCTCGTGTGGAATGTGTGGAACAAATAACCAAAATTTACCATGCTGTTGAATCGAGTGTAATTCCTGCTTCAAGGCCTGGAATCTGCTAGTGGCGCCTTTTCTGTCCAGCTTTGTCACAATTAGCATCTTTGGTCGATTCAACAACTCTCTGTTATACAGAAATAACTCCTATGAAAAGTAAAGAGAATTCTCATAAAATTAACGTATGACCTCGAGAGTCAAGCTACAAATGAGATAAATTTTGTTGGTTTGCGGGATCTTTTTTTTTTCAATTAAGAAAGACGGGCAGATAATTTAAGTTGCAGATCGGATACAGTCGTCGTAGCGTTACACACACTAAATGGTAACACTAATTAAAAGTAAGATCAGCATGTTTTCACAATCTATTTACAACTTCTTTTATATGCGGCAAGCGTTCTGCTCTCTGGCCAACTAGCTCCGACTAAAACGCCATTTTTCCAAATTCGATATGGAGGTCAGTTACTTTCCCTTTGTCAACTTGAAGTTCGGATAATCAACTAAGCGTTTCACTTGCCCGCCAACGTACCATAACAATTTCTTCTATTCGGAAACTAATCGCTTTGCTGAGTTTCCATTATGGTTTCTTTTCTCCAATTATTTTGTGCTTTTCTTTGATATGACGACGATTAATATGTGACATATGTGTCAAAGCCCCGGGCCTTTAATCCGCCATATTGGAATATAAAACTTTGGGTGCGAGAACCAAACAAAGGAAAAAGAAATAAAACGCAGACTTGAAAACCGTTAAGGAAGCCAGACCAAGTAATGGAATAACATACCTTGAGTAAGATGCACACGTTTTCAAATGCTGTCCTGGCTGGGAATTTGTCGTTGAAATGGAAGCCATCGATGTCCACCTTCAAAGAGATTGAATGATTGAAATCAGTCAGAAAACGTAAAGGAATCCTCCACCTCCACTGTTGGAACAAGTTACTATTACATTGATGGGAAAATAATCTATCTAAAGCGAAAATTTGTTGAAAACAAAGTAACATTATTTGAGTATTAACGAAAAAACTGGCTACAAATCTCTGCCATTTTGGGTTTTAAATTATCCACGCGCCACCATCGTGGATCTTATGACGTTTTATGGTTACCCTTAGAACTAAAGTTTACAGTCCCATACCCAGAGCACAGCAAAACAAAACAAACCAAAATAAAACAAAAAAATGATTTATTTTTTTTCGCGTCAATAATAGTCCTATTTTAGTGAAACAGAGGCTGAATACTTACAACTAGTGCCAGGGCCCTGGCTTTTTCGGTGTGCTTGAGAAAAGCGTGACCCAGTCCCTTATTAATTGATGCTCCTTCAATCAAGCCTGGAAGGTCGGCCACGCGTACCTGAAAGATATAATGCCAACGAAAAACATCGTCTTTACATTTAATTGATAGGTTATTTTACCACAAAGTTCTGATAACAATCGCTGGACTTACTTCTCATCAGTAAGACAATAAAATAAGTCAGGCTTATATATTTGGATGGAATTAATATTGTGTCTGAAGATTGTTAGATACACACTTGTCTAGAAAACTGCATGGTAAAGGTCGGTAAACCTCTCTGACGAGATGCAAAACAAATACAAAACAAGCTGCAATCATATTATCAATTGGAAAACATACACTTGTCTTGATTTTTCTGAAGGAATTATTATCGTCCTTTAAAGCGAAGCTTATGAGCTTATATTCGGATAGACTGTTCACAGCCTCCCAGTCTCTATTTTCTCAGGTCGTTGTACTGAGCCGCGAGCTAACTGGAACTGAGCGCGAAGCGCGAGCTCGCTCGTTCCGTCGAGAAAATAGAGAGGCTGCGAACAGTCTAATATTCGGAGGACGCTTTGAGTCTGAGATTTGTGGGAGAGGGGGCTATTTTAAAAACCTACTCTCTGACAAAACAAGTGGCTAGTTTAGTTGGAAGGCCCCAGACTGCAGAGCGGGAGGTACATTTGCAGCCACTGTCAGCTAGTCTGAGCGAAATATTTCAATTCTCACTCTAAGATAGAACCAAAACACAAGAACACATTCCAAACCTCGGCTACCCATGCTTAGTTTGCGCAAGATGACAAATCGTAAGTTAAGTATTATCTTAATTTATTTATACCTGTGAATGATCTGAGTATTCCACCATTCCAATGTTGGGACGCATGGTCGTAACTGCAACACAAGATAGTCACATCATAACCCATTTGCTGTTACTTTAGGATTTACCAGCCTTTTTCTATCGCTACTTTCGAGGGGGCGCTACTTTGAAGTACCTAAAACGTGTACCATATGTGCACAGGAATCAGTCGTAGTCCTATATATAGCGGAACTGTACGGTATATAAATCGACGACCCTGGCCATGATGAAAGCGAATATACCTTTCTCCAAAATTGCCGCCGCAAATTCATATTAAGCTGAGTGGCAAATCAATGCCAGCACCTGAAAGACCACCTCTTGTTTGGTAATCGTACAAAGTTTCGTTAGGTTAGGTTCTACCTGAGTCGCGAAAACGGAAGTTGAAAACTGGAAAATTTAGAGACGTTTGTATGACGTATGGCGTATACCCCCAGTCATACAAACGTCTCTAAATTTTCCAGTTTTCAACTTCCGTTTTCTCGACTCAGGTAGAACCTAACCTAACGAAACTTTGTACGATTACCAAACAAGAGGTGGTCTTTCAGGTGCTGGCATTGATTTGCCACTCAGCTTAATATGAATTTGCGGCGGCAATTTTGGAGAAAGGTCTATTGTTCAGACTGGGGTTTCGGGAAATTTAAACCCCAAAATGGCTGATATTCGTTTCCATTTTTTCGTACTAAACAATAGACTAATAACTTACAAGCATAATCCGCAGTCTTGGGATTCGCGTTGCTGATGGTACTAAGAAGAGTTGATTTGCCGGCATTTGGAAACCTAACAACAAGAACAGATAGAGCATACTGACTAAAAAATCTTAAGACCACTTTGATTAAAAAACATATACATACATACTTTATTTATTCAACAAACTATTTGTTTATAGGTATAGGTGGTTGGCATAATGTGGTAAATATCGGTCAGTGGGAGGGTCGGTCAGTCGGTGGGTGGGACGGTAGGTTGGTGGGTCAGTGGGTCGGTCGCTGTTTGCGGCTAAAGTAATGTCTACTAACATGAAAACATTACAACGTACCCAACCAGAGCTACGTCGGAACTCAACCTCATCTCCAGTCTCACGATGTTTCTCTCGCCCTTCTCTCCGCCCCAGGTCACCGACGTAACGACTGAACCACCGCGGCCACCTTTAGCCACGACAACCTTGGAACCTAGTTCTTCCAATTCTCCGATAATTCGCCCGTCATCTGTTGACAAGGTAGTTCCAACGGGAACTGGTATAATGACGTCACGACCACGGATTCCACGATGTTTCTTGCCTCTTTGGTCAATGCTACAAACGAACACATTCCATCAATGTGCAATTAACTTTTGTATCACTCAACTCAAATTTAAGTAGGAAGGAGGAAGGAAGCATGAAAAAAGAAAAAACCGAACGAACGAACGAACGAACAACGAACAAACGAAAGAAAGAAAGAAAGAAAACAAATGGATTTATCCTTACAAAGGGTTAACACTCATGCTCAAACCGTCAGCTATTTTTCAGACGCAAAATCCCATCCAAATATAAGCCCAAAAAATTTTTAAAACGCAAAATTCCTGCCCATAATAAACCACCCCCACACCCCCACTTAACCCACCCCCCCCCCCCCCCCCCTCCCCCGAACGGAAAAAAATCCCACCGAGAAAGGATTTATACAAATATAATTCTAGACTGAACGTAGCCAATTAAATAACATGGCTGGAACAGGATCATTTTGCCTGCCTGACGATGAGACAAACATGGACAAAAATCCACACTTTTTTTCCAGATATTAACCTTTTGAAGGTCGACTGAAAAATTGGACAGAAGATTTCTATACTTTACATCTTCAGACTCTGTGAGGTTGGAAGAAGTCAAACAAGTAAAATTACTTCCGTATTTCACTTACCTAAAGGAGGTGCCATGTTCGCCTATAATCCGTCGGTTTTCTCGAAGCGTGAAATGACGCAAATTATCACGTGGAAGACATTGTACAATTATATCCCCACCATCCCCTCCCATTCCTCCAAAGCTAGGCGATCCCTGGCCACCACCCCCTCCGCGGACATAGATGCGGGCGCGGTCCTCCAGCATATGACGGTCTGGTCGCTAATAATAATAAAAAAATAACAGCAACATCGCGACAACATGTTACAAAAAGTGAAGTAGTTACAGTGCAGCATAGAATAGATTATGACAATACAGCAGTTTCCAGAAAGGTTGTCAAGCTGTACGCGACAATGCCGAAATGTATTACTGATTAGAGGTAGTTCACCGTGGCTTGATCGAAGTTCAAAGTCTTTCTGCGCGATGGCAGGTGAAGCCAGACTACCTTCTGGCACTGTCCCGTACGCTGTAATGGTCCTTTTGAACAACCCTTCTCAAAACGCAACAGCTGTGCACAGTACGAAATATGAACGCTTTTGTGTATTTCAAGAAGAATACGCTCTTTAGGACCATTCATCAATAGGAAATCTTTGACTTTTTTTACATTTAACAAATTGTACAAAACAACAGGTTTCTTCAGTTAAGTCTGGCCGACAATTTTGGTTCAACTTCAGTCAGAAAAATGAACTCAACCAAATTCTTCCGTAAATACGGACCTCGCGCTAGTATTTCAGTATATTTATCGTCACTCAGAAGAGTAAAACTGAGGGGAAAATCTTGAATTTCATTTTGAAAAATTGTCAACAACAAACAGCACCACTTGAAAGTACTCCTCGATAGCTTTCATTTGAATGGTCACACACCAGGGTTTCATCCACAGACTCAAAAGGTACAGCCACATTAATTGATATTGTGCTGTTACTTGGTGGAGGTGAAAAAGGTTAAATAAAGATTGATTTGATTTGATATAATTAAGCTCTTTGAGCTAATGGGAACCTACCTTGGATGGCACTGCTACTGGAGGTGTAAACAATTTAGACTTGTTAGGCTTTGGTGGAATGGTTGCCGTGATTGAAGGTGGTGGGGGCTCTATCAAATGTCTTCCAGGCATTACCTGAACAAAAAAGATTACTACTTAATAATAAATCAATAGGCCAGCTAAGGTCCTGTCCACAGTGACTCTGCACTGATATGGTTTCAGTTGAAAACGCTAACTCCATTCCACAAACGCGCGCGTATTCTCACTTTTCCCGCCAATTCAGGACATTTTGAAATCAAGTCGAGGCTACAGAACCTCGCTTCCATGCGGTCCCCTTTTATTCTCCAGAAAGGTTTCGCGCTTGTTCTCTTCCGCTACTCATTGGCTTGCAGAATTCGCTCAAATCCTTCGCAAAATCCAGCCATCCTTGTTCGGAAACGCTAATACAGAGATAGAAGACAACGCGAGGATTTCTTCCTCGGTCCAAAAACGTTAATTTTTGATGCGTTTTTGCCTATCGCCCACACTAAAACCTTAGAACATGCGCTAGACGTTTTCGTCAGAAACGACCACTTTCCAAAATGCTCTCTAAAGTGGAGTCTTTTGAAAACGCAGCTTTCTCGTTTGTGTGGGCGGGTGAAATCCGAGACTTTTGAAACGCTAAAATGCAATTCTTATATTATTCTAATTGTGAATCGTGTCAGGAATCCATTAATCGCGGTTTGCTGCACTTCTACAAACGCATCTGTTCGTTATGCTGGGTGGGAGGATATTAAAGACGCTTATACCGTCAAGGCGGGAATATTCCATACCACAGACTCCTCGTGAAGTGAGGGCAGTCCTTCAGTCATCACTGATACGCCGTAAAATGAAGGTGGTACTTGCTTCCTAACATCGACATAGGTCTGCATCTGCAATAGAACAATACACTCAGGATAAATAAACACAACAGTGTAAATAGTAGGATTAGTAGGAGATAACAAAATGAATAAACAATTTGAATTATCTGGAAGCTTCAAGACCTGTTAACCCTTTTACTCCCAAGAGTCAAACCTTGAGTCAATAAATGTGGTTCTAACTTTTGAGTCTGTGGATGAAACCTTAGTGTGTGTGACCATTCAAATAAAAGCTATTGAGCAGTACTTTCATATGGTGCTGTTTGTTTTTGCCAATTTTGCAAAATGTATTATTCAAGATTTTTTCCTCAGTTTTGAACGTAACACTCTTGGGAGTGGAATGGTTAAAGGTTGGGTAATAATTATTTTATGCAAATATAGAGCATCAAGGGAAACTTTATTACAACCAATTATCAATACTGTCAATTATATTGAAAGTTGTTTTAAATTGCATTATAAATGCGCTGATACAACGGAGAGTGCGAATTGTATGTACACGTGGCTGTATCCATTTGCCTGCATTATGTACTTATTATGCTGGATTTTAAGGCTACATGCATAGGCCAAAACCCATTCTTAAATTGCGTGCTAGCAGCTAGCCCATTCCAGGCCCTAAGACAGTGTTTTTCCTTCACTCGCCCACTTTTCAACTCGTCTTAACTCAGCCTCGTTCCTAGGGTCTCTCTTCTCCTGGGAACGAGGTTGGTCTTCACTAACTGAGAGTCTGAAACAGGCTAGTAGCATTCTCGCCCCCAGAGTCCGCGATCTTTTTGGACAGCACCAAGAATTGCGTCCCAAATTTTTGCGCTTGAGCAGTGTACATGATGATGTACTTGTTTTTTCTTGTCTTTCCTGTTCTTTGTTTTGCTAGCCAATCAGATTTGAGGAAAGCATGGAGGCTGCCAGAGGTCGCGATTCTTGATGCTGACCAAAATGATGGCAGTAGACTATGAGCAGTCCCTCTTTCCATCAGATTGTCTTACCTGTCTTAAGAAGGGGATATCATTGTGCGCATAGAGAAGCATCACATCAAGCGGTTTAACTTTAGTGTGTGTCTTTTTTAGGCAGAAAAGCGTGAATGCCCTCCCAGACATGGGCTGTTGGACTGAAAATTAGACTTCAACATAAGTATTACTGTTGCCATTTAAAATGTATAATGCTATGTACACTTTATCGCACATTGTGTGTGCGGTATAGTACATTAAAAACATTCAGAGCATGTCTCTTTGATTTTCATTTATATTGGAAAAAATTAAATCAAACAATTGTGTGATCGACTCTCATTTTCTATGCATTTTATAGTAAAAATCAATGCCAGCCATAACAAGTGACTGTAAACTTGACATTTGAAAACGAAATGGCCTCAATGATGCGTTTATCAGTAGTTGAGTATCACCTTCAAATTGAAGAAAGCCTTAAAATATAGTTTATTTAAATAATTAGTAGAAAAACACCAAAGAGGTGATAATAAACCAAACAGGAACAAGGATGGTTGAGGATTGCAAATGACGAACTTGAAAAACTTGGCCAATTTTTTTTAGATGCGCCATCCGTGACATAGCTCCTTTAATGCAATACAGTCGAACCCCTATTAAGCGGCCACCTATTAAATGGCCAACCCCTATTAAACGGCCAGCTTGCCATTTCCCCAATATAAGTATAATACTAAAAAAAGACTGTACTATTGAGGTATCATTAAGCAAATTTAGCATTGCCTAGAGGCATCAAAATGTAAAAAGGTTCATAATAACCTAATATAATAAGATCCACAGGCAGCAAGTCCTCCATCGAGTGAACTTCATCCTCTGTCAGCTGGTTTAAGAATAACACATAAAATCAAATTAGCATCATTGAAGAATGGATATCGACATTTACCATGCAACTACATTGTCATGTACTTTATCCGAGGCCACTTCGACAATGCAACCAAAACCACCTTGTAGAAACGAAAAACAATTCCAACTTCAGTTGTTTAAGCCAATTTTTTTTGTGTGTGCTAGAGTACTAAAGTCATGACGTCACAACTTGGGATTAAGTTGAAATTCTCTATTCTGCTCTGCAATATGTGATTGGTTTTCATTGCCTATTAGTGACAATAGACACTGTTAAAATGACGCATTTTTTGGTATGCAGTCAGTCAGATAGCCTCCTCGCAGACTTTCTTTGGGCTCGTCACGCAATCTCTCCTCGTGACGAGCCCAAAGAAAGTCTGCGAGGAGTTCTAAATTGTGAACTGTGGCCCATGTGTGGGGTGCAAGATTTGTACAGCATGCAGCAACTTCGTGTATCTTGCAACATCACCACTCTTATATGGCCAGTATTATTACTTGAAGTAATTTTACAATAGCTAGGAATATACTTCATTCTACAGGGTATATTCAATCACTACAAGTGCTAGGTCACATTTTGCATCTATCCATAGTGGTTATGAAGCCGGCAAACTTCAAAGGAGTAAACAAAGAGGCCAAGATTTATGTTGGAAGGTCCATGACTGTGCACATCTTTTGTTTTGTGCTCATACACTATGCATGAATTACGCAATCGCAACCTTTCTATTGGTTAGTTGCTTGAACACACGTAAACACCTATTGTATTTTGTCAGGTTTTGTGCACGGTCAACCACCAAAAGTGGACGCACCAAAGTGGACGCACCAAAAGTGGACGCACCAGAAGTGTTGTATAATTTAGTCCTAAGTTTCTCCTAGTTCCTGCCACTTTGAGAATCCTGCCTCCTACCTTCTCTTCTCCTGTAGACCTCCCCCACCCCCTTTACTCCCACATTCCAAACCCCCCACCCCCCACTTAAATTGCCATCAGCAAATTTACGGAATGTTCACAAAGGTCAACCGAATGGTAGCAAGTTCCAGGTCAGATAGCCTCATTTCTGTGGCTGTCGGCGCTCACGTGTTCCCCAATTGTGAGGCTAGTTTCAGATGGTGTCGAAATCAAGATAAATGGCTAAAATGACCTTCCTGTACCTTGAGTGGACATATCACAAACTTAAGGCAGCTTACCACTGTTATGTCTGGCTCCATGTTTGACACTGACTCTATATTCAGTGGCTCTGCATCCACTGTCTGTCTGTCCCCTTCCTGTCTGTTCATAGAGCATCTGTCCATTGCCTCTGTGTCTATCGCCTCTATATCCATGGTCACTGGGTACAGACTGTACATGCGAGCAGCTTCCTATTAAGAAAGTAGGTTTCAACATGTTCAATGTCACAAGGATGAGCTTGCAACTGGGATCCACAAGGTACAGTCAGCTATACAGTCAACTCTCTCTTAACGGACACCTCTATAAAACGGACACCTCTATAAACGGACACCTGGTGTTCGTCCCTGCACGCCGTTTTTTCAGTTATTTTACTGTACATGTATCTAAACTCTCTATCAGCCGGTCATCTCTCTCTAAGACAGACAGTTGGTGCTGTCCCGATGGTGTCCGTCGTAGAGACAGTTGACTGTATACATGTATGAGTAAGTAAATAGCTCAGAGTGATGTGGACTTACAAGAACTGATCAAGAAGAGGAAGCGAAAGCCACAGACTGTAACTGGTTGTTGCTGTCAGGGTTGGGGCTTTTTTTTTAAATAGACTGTCAAAGGTTATTTCTGGAGCAATGTCCAAGAGGAAAATCTCGAGTTATTTTGAGTGTGAAAGAAATGAAGCCAAGAACCAAGAAAGAAAAAAGGCACAGTATAATATTATTATAAAATACTTTCTGTCCCCTAATTTTGCCTCTCTGTCCCTTTGCAAAGGCCACAGAGTGGCAAATTGTCTCCTGAGGCCACAAAGCTGGCTCAAACCAGGCTATAACATACATGTACTGTGCCATAACCCATTTGATTAACATGCCAGTCCCCTTATATGTTTGAGTGTAAAATATATTGATTATTCTATATTACACACCTGGGAACTGACGCCATCTGACTTAGCATCAGCTTCATCTTCAGACTTGGGTAATGAACATTTCATGCCGTACTCCTCCAGTTCTCTTGCGAGCTCCACAGCAAGAACTGCAATGATAATTAAAGCAAGTCTGTACACAAAGCATGCCAAGCAAGTTCAAAAACAGTATATTAACACATGGCTTTGGTTTCTTTTTTTTTCAAACATTATTGACTTACCCTTAGCTCGAACAAACACTAAAGCTCTTTTTGGTTTGTGCTTTAGCAACACATGAGCAACACACTTCCCTCCTTGTGTCGGAGAAAATGGCATCACCTGTAAGACATGAGAATTAATTTAAAACTACATGTACATGCATCAATCCACCCTCTCAAAATGTGCCAAAATGTGCTTTTTTGTACATAATTATTGAGGGTAGCACTTACATGAAGTGGCTGGTATTTCTTAGATTTTTGTACTTCAGCGCTGCAAACAAAACAAAAATTAAATTAAAATGAAATATAGTTTACTTTGTTGTGTTGACTAAATACAATGTACTGTACTGCTAATTTTACATCAACAAGAATATAAGTAGTCTGACCCCTCTGGAGCAAGGAGATGGCTGACACTTTAGACCGTCTAGATTATAAGATCATATTGGTCTAGATTTTGATTAATAATAATAAATATGCTAATAATTATGTGCTATTTTTTTGTAGCCTCAATTCAGTACTCACAAAATTATGGAGGTCAATAGGAAAGTGAGCATTTTATAAGTTTGCTTGGGGATGAGTAAGGGAGAATACGCCAACACTTCTCTCTATTAAATACAAATTTATCACAAACCTTTTAGCAGTAATAACTTGACTTGGTAAAGTAACACTTGATGGACTGGATAGTTTTCTTATTTTTGTGCAGGACGCACACACTTTAGTAATTGACATAAATGTTTCCCTGGTGTTTGACTTCACCACTGATCCTCCAAAAGCTGTTACATTTAGGACAAAAAAACATCATCACATTAAAATGTAAACCATAGTCTAATAATGATTTCGAGAAATGTATTTGGGTTATTTCACTCTATCCTCTACACACAAACAGCAGTGATTTGATTGGCAGGTTTAGGGGGAGGGGGTGGCTAGCCACTCAATTCACCCCCCCCCCCCCACCCCCTGGATCTTCCCCTTGTTTTACATCTTGAAATGGGATTTAGAAGCTGTTGTAGATTTTGCTTACCAGTGCTATCACTAAGAACCTGGCATAATTTATTTCCAACTACCGGTAGGTGACAAGAGGGTAATTAGTGGGGTGGTGTGGGTGGTTGTTTATAAGCCTGGTTGGGGAGAGTGTGGAATTTGATTTTACATGCCGCCAAGAATAAAGGAAACAAGAATACAAGAAACAATGAATCTAAAAGAAGTACCCCTCTGTCCCAGTTACACATAAATTAACTTAAGTGCGGCAAACCGGAGCTACTCATAATTTTTAAAACACATAAGCTGGGTGTCTAGAAAGCTAAGACCTAAGACCTAAGACCTAAGACCTAAGACCTAAGACCTAAGACCCGGAAACCTAAGACCCGGAAACCTAAGACCCGGAAACCTAAGACCCGGAAACCTAAGACCCGGAAACCTAAGACCTGGAAACCTAAGACCTGGAAACCTAAGACCCGGAAACCTAAGACCCGGAAACCTAAGACCCGGAAACCTAAGACCTGGAAACCTAAGACCCGGAAACCTAAGATCCGGAAAGCTAAGACCCCCGTATAAAATCGTAAAGCTCTATCGTAATTTCTCAATGTTTAAAGCATCTGAAGTTTCATTTCTTTGGCCGTTTTGGGTGAACCACCTCGCGCCGGCTATTCAAGTTATAAAGAATGTCAAGATTGTAAGGGTTTCAAGAACCGTGCCGCACACCCCCACCCCCACCCAAATACCCCCCAGGTACCCGAGTACCCCCCTGGGCGTAATGTATTCATTTTGGTTTCATTCTTGGCATCGATATTCCATTCTTGAAATGAATTTTGATCTTTTCATAAGAATAAAAGCAAATTCCCATTAATGAATTTGTTGTTGGGATTGAACGCGTGACCCGTTTTCACTGTAACGCACAAAGGTCAACTTCCTGTGACCTGCTTGGGTCGATGGTACCACATTTAGTTGAAGTTTTCATAATATCCTTGTTGTGTTAGTATATGTTTTGTTACATTTTGAGTTTGACTGTAATTTGCATTGGTATGGTGTTACGCCTGAACTTTAGCCAATCAGAATCCATAATTGTTTTCATGTATTTTATTAATAATGGTAATTGAACCGAGAGGATTGCAACTTGGCCTGAAATCATACTGGTTGAACGGCCTTACGTTACCGATGTCACGCAAAAACTAATATGAAGACGTGCTAGAAATGTGCGAGCATCGAACGCTGAGCGCGCGCGATTGACAAATAATGCAGTTACAAACTCAAAGTATGGGCTCTTTTTAAGTGTTCTTGTTTACACAGGCGAATTTTTGAGGCGATTTTGAGATAAGCAAATAAAATAACTATTTGGTATTCCTCGTATGGTTATTATTGTACAATACAGGGGTCTTAGGTTTCCGTGTTTCCGCCAAAGCGGCCCTAGAGATGAAACTTCAGATACTTTATATCGTAAACATTGAGAAATTACGATAGAGCTTTACTACCTCAAGGCGATAAATTGATGGAATACGATTTTATACGGGGGTCTTAGGTTTCCGGGTCTTAGGTTTCCGGGTCTTAGGTTTCCAGGTCTTAGCTTTCCATGTTTTTAAGTAGTCGTGTCTCCGCCAAAACGGCCTTAAAATGAAACTTCAAATGCTTATATCTCGCTAAAATCGTAAAACATTGAGAAATTACGATAGAGCTTTGTTACCTCAAGGCGGTAAATTCATGGAATACGATTTTATACGGGGGTCTTAGGTTTCCGGGTCTTAGGTTTCCGGGTCTTAGGTTTCCAGGTCTTAGGTTTCCGGGTCTTAGGTTTCCGGGGTCTTAGGTTTCCAGGTCTTAGGTTTCCGGGTCTTAGGTTTCCGGGTCTTAGGTTTCCAGGTCTTAGGTTTCCGGGTCTTAGGTTTCCAGGTCTTAGCTTTCCATGTTTTTAAGTGGTCGTGTTTCCGCCAAAACGGCCCTAAAATGAAACTTCAAATGCTTATATCTCGCTAAAATCGTAAACATTGAGAAATTACGATAGAGCTTTACTACCTCAAG
This sequence comes from Desmophyllum pertusum, assembly GCA_029204205.1. Taxonomy (NCBI): domain Eukaryota; kingdom Metazoa; phylum Cnidaria; class Anthozoa; order Scleractinia; family Caryophylliidae; genus Desmophyllum; species Desmophyllum pertusum. The sequence goes on along the minus strand of MU827833.1, from coordinate 207,177 downwards.
ACGGTAAATTCATGGAATACGATTTTTATACGGGGGTCTTAGGTTTCCGGGTCTTAGGTTTCCGGGTCTTAGGTTTCCGGGTCTTAGGTTTCCGGGTCTTAGGTTTCCAGGTCTTAGGTTTCCAGGTCTTAGGTTTCCAGGTCTTAGGTTTCCAGGTCTTAGGTTTCCGGGTCTTAGGTTTCCGGGTCTTAGGTCTTAGGTCTTAGGTCTTAGGTCTTAGCTTTCTAGACACCCCACATAAGCTTATGTATAAATCTTGGTTCTTTGGGACAAATAGCCGCAATTTATCAGTAAACATTACCTTTATGTATACCTGCTGCCGTTCTGAGATGTCTAGCTCCCGACCATGCTCTACAACACGAGGGAATAAATGCTCGAAACCCACAAGAACGAATGACTACGTCCGCCATTTTGGATTTACAAAGCAACAAGGCTCGATGGGAAATTTCGTATAATCCTCACTCCTCACCCGAGGGGAAGTAAAACTTCCTCTCGGGTGAGGTGTAGAGATACATTTTTATTGTTTACTTTTTGTCTCGCCAACAAATCAAGCAAAAATTACATTGTAAATCTAAATACGTGCAAAAAAAAATTACATGCTCAAAGCAAACATACGTATTTATTCGCTGTCGCTTGCTCAGTGGATTTCGTTTTGTTTGTTTGAATATTTTTTTTCACGGAAACCGAGTTGTGTTTTGGTAACGCAAGTAAACATTGTGACGTGTTCAATGACACCCCATCATTACCTCACAACATCATCGACTTGAACAAGGACTGAAGTTGAGCATGTTGGAAGCGAATTCGAAGTAATCGAGATTGGAACATTTATTTTAGCAGTGATTTAGAAAATCAATGGTTTCTTCGTGAAATCTTTGCCGGCTAAAAAGATATTGTAGACGTAGCCAAGGAAACAGTGGTTGGACACACTTCACATTCTCAAGATGGCGGATAATGTACGAGTAGCCGTTCGAGTTCGGCCATTTATATCCTTCAATATGCTTTAATATTAGCCTGTGATGGTAATCTTCGCCTATGCTATGGCAAATATTGCTCTTTGATACTTTAAATCTGTGTTTGTTTGTGTGGTTTATTGTTTGGAAATTAAGCGTCGAGATACGTGATATCAATCGTATCACGCTCGGCCGGCCGGTTTAATGAGCGATTATAAATTATATGCTTGCAGGTGGCTATATTGTTTTGAACTTTGGAAAGTTTTAGTGTAAAAAAATAGTGTTAGTGTAAATATACACCATAATTGTCAACGGTTGTCACCATAATTAAGGTTAATTTAGTTTACTTCAGCTATTCTAGCTGGTCTTTATTTATTTGTCATTTAAATTGATAAGAGTTGAGCTTTGTGACTCAGGAAAAATATTTGAAATAAATCCAAAAGCTTTCGTCCACGTCTGTGGACTTGTTCACTTGGACATTGAACATGTGTTCGCGTGTACGAGAGTGAGACTAGGGCCCTAATTAATACTGACGTCGAAATTTGGATTTACTACAAATAGAGCGGTTTTCAATTGAGTGTCGTAAAACCAAAACCAAATAAATTATATTAGCCAATCACAACAAACTCAAACAATGTAATGAACCAATGAAAACTCGAAGCAAAGCGCCGGAAAAAGCGTGTGACCAACTCGTTGATTGGTTTTGGTTTTGCATCTGATTGGTCGAGAAGGTGTCCCCACTCTTTTTACACTCTTTTTAACTTTAGTATGACACGACCACATCAGCTATGCTGCTTTAATCCTATCGTGTATAAATAAATGCTTTTATTATTATTATTATTATTACCAATCACAGAGCGTAGAAAAGCAAAACCAAAGCAATTCAGTGATTACTTTCGGCACTCAATTGAAAACCGCTCTGATACTAAAACATTAATTTGAGTGATAACGAGGCTGTCAACACAAACCTCTCGCCTTCCAATGCAAGTGAACAACTGGAAGTGCATATTTAACATTTAGACCATTATATACATGTATGTAGCAGACTGTAGCTACTGGAGCACTCCCTCTATTCGATTACTTCACAACAAACTAAAGGAATAGAGAGACTAAGATTTTGTAGTATGGCAACATCTAATAATGTACTATTTAACAATTATTCCATGAAATCGAGTCGTACATGCACATTTTAAAACTCATAGCCAACAAGACGTGTAGCGCCGAGTTGGCTATGAGTTCATGTACGGCGAGATTGAGTGGAATAATAATAATGATTATAAATGTTTTAAAATATACTCAGCACAGGATATTGCAATTCAATTACCGGGGAAAGAATGAGGAAACAGGAAAAATAGGATTTTTATTATTTTGAAAAACATACTTTACATAAGTGCATGTGCCTCAAACTCGTAATTAGCAGGCTTCCCAAATAAGGTAGTAATGGTACATTGCCTCATATGCCTCAAGTAGGGAACCAATCAGATTGTCCAAAATTGCAATATCAATAATTGTGGTGAGTATATTATAATGAACAATGTTGAGGGTTGTCTGCATAAAATTTCTTACTGTGCAAATCAGAAAAGCGTGAACACTTTGAATTGAAACTAACTACGGTTGAAACTATTGCCCTGTTGGGAGAACTCAGACATTTTTAGAGACCTTGTCGAGTGATACTACAGTTGAACCTCTCCACAACGGCCACCCTGGTGCAGAATTATCTGGCCATTGTAGAGGTGGCCGTTGTAGGGAGGTTTCAATAAGAGTAAAGTGTATCGATCGACACACGGTGGGGACGAAAAATCCTGGCTGTTTACTAGAGAGGTGGCCGTTAGAGGAGGTTCGACTGTATTAAAACTTTTAAAATTCCCTTGACTTTTAACACAATTCTCGCGAGAAAGCTCGCGCTGCAACAGTGATCATAAAGATGCAGGGTACCAGTACGTATATCACAGATCCTGCAGCTCCAGACCAGGAACCAAGAAAGTTTGCATTTGATTTTAGTTATTGGTCACATGATGGGTTCAAGGAGCTTGAAGATGGCTACCTGTCACCAGCAGAACCTCATTATGCCGATCAGGTAAAAATATTACCCTGTGGAGATGGTATGTAGGTAAAGCCGTCCATGAGCTTATCCTGGTTTCTGTAGAATGAAGCCAACTAGGAGTATTGCTACTCCCCCTGGGTGAAATGCTAGGCTTAATCCCCCCTCCCCCCTCCCCCAACCTTCAACATTTTGTTAGGTTGCCCTAACAGTTTGCCGCCATCCATTTATATTCCTGGGGTGGAGAGAGGCACTGCGAGAGTCACCCAAGAACACAACACAATTTAATACCCAGGCCAGGGCTCGAACACGAACCGCTCAATCCGGTGTCCAACATGGTAACCATTAGGCCACCGCTTCTCCCTGTGGCCGGACACAGTGAATTAAAAAAAAATCAAAGTCTGTTCATGCAGGAGAATGCATGACAAGCTATTTAACTAAAATTTAATTAATAAATTAATATATTTTATTGTAATTTATATTGTATAATATTTCTTTCTGTTATGTCTAAAATTATTTTTCAATATCTGTGTTTTGGAAATTTTCATCTTGCAGAAACTCGTATTTGATGACCTGGGCCGAGGAGTGCTTGAGAATGCGTGGAAAGGCTATAACTGTTCATTGTTTGCCTATGGCCAGACAGGCTCAGGCAAATCTTACTCCATGGTTGGCTATGGGCAAAATAAGGGTAAATATTCATAAATTAAAAATCAGTCAGTTTTATCTACATAGCATCTTCACACACATTGCATGCTTATGACTCTAGATAATTTGCATACATTGCATGCCTATGTTGCTAGAAATTATTAATGCTTATTACAAAATGCATGCTTAATGTCTCATTGACCACAAACCAACACCCATGGAACTGCAACCAATTGGCGACATTGACAACAGAATGAAAACCCCAGAATGAAAACCAAAGAGGAAGAAATCCATATGGTACTAAGGTACCAAGTTTAAATGTGGACAAAATTATTTAAGGGGAGAAAATTTGGGGGCCCCACCCTATAAAACAGGTCTGGATCCGCCACTGGAATGCACTGAACACTGCATGATATGATTTTTAAAAAAGTAGGAATGCTTAAATGTCTCAGATCTATCTGCAATGTGAATGGTTTCCATTGCCTTAGTGAGCTCAGAGTTACAGTAGTCGCACTGTAATTTGCATTGAGTATATTATTTGCATTGTCTGTCTGTACATATAGGTATTGTACCGATATTTTGTGAGGAGCTTTTCAACGAAGTAGAGGCAAAGAGAAAGGAAGGCTCAGAATCAGAATATCAGGTATTGTCATTCAACAGTTACTGTAAGATATGAAATGAATGATAAACTTATATTGATTCGCGCCAGTGGGTAAACAGAAATCCGATTAAACTAGCAGTAAAGGGGACGGGAAGTCTACAGAAGATGGGAGGAGATAGGATGCGAAGCAGAATTCCCTAGGTGGCGGGATTACCGGGAGAGAAAAGGAAAAATGTTGTGTAATAATTATATTTTGCAATGGAAAAAGCACTAAGCCACAACAGAAGTGTCAGAAACTGGCAATACAAGGTACAGGATGTTCAGTGGGAAGTTAACCCCCCCTCCCTCCCTCCCCCCACTAGTATCTGAGCCCACTCCTCTAGTTTCTGAGGACATGAGTTTTGTTTTTGTTGAAATTTATCCTCTTTTGTGTTTTCTTTCGTTGTAGGTTACATTTAGCATGCTTGAAATCTACAATGAAGCGGTACGTTCATGAATACACTATTTTATGAGTTGTGGTAAAATTCTTAATAACGAGTCATTCTGTAAGTTTTCAATCATCAGCAATAATATCCAAAAATAATTAAATTCCAAGCCTCTATTTACCATATTTTGTTCTAGTAAATTTTAGCATACGGATATCGTAATAATTACGTACATGTAGAGTCTAAACTCATGTAAATGTATCCCAAACCAGTTGTGCTATATGTTGCTTCATTGTGCTGCATGTACATGCAGGTGCGTGATTTGCTGAACCCAGCAAGTAACAAGAAAGGAGGACTGAAAGTTAGACAGCATCCTTCCAAAGGATTTTATGGTAAGATACAGTGTAGTCACAATATATTGATCGACTTACACGTACTCCCAAAGTGGCGACTAACGTACTATAATTATAGCTATCAACGAGTTGACCAACGTACTGTCAACGTGTTGACCAACGTACTGTCAACGTGTTGACCAACGTACTGTCAACATGTTGACCAACGTACTGTCAACGTGTTAACCAACGTACTGTCAACGTGTTGACCAACGTACTATCAACGTGTTGACCAATGTACTGTCAACGTGTTGACCAACGTACTGTCAACATGTTGACCAACGTACTATCAACGTGTTGACCAACGTACTGTCAACGTGTTGACCAACGTACTATCAACGTGTTGACCAACGTACTGTCAACGTGTTGACCAACGTACCGTGTACTACTGTCAACGTGTTGACCAACGTACTGTCAACGTGTTGACCAACGTACTATCAACGCGTTGACCAACGTACTATCAACGTGTTGACCAACGTACTGTGTACTACTGTGAACGTGTTGACCAACGTACTGTCAACGTGTTGACCAACGTACTGTCAACGTGTTGACCAATGTACTGTCAACGTGTTGACCAACGTACTATCAACGTGTTGACCAACGTACTGTCAACATGTTGACCAACGTACTGTCAACGTGTTGACCAACGTACTGTCAACGTGTGTTGACTAACGTACTGTCAACGTGTTGACCAACGTACTATCAACGTGTTGACCAACGTACTATCAACGTGTTGACCAACGTACTGTCAACGTGTTGACCAACGTACTGTCAACGTGTTGACCAACGTACTGTCAACGTGTTGACCAACGTACTGTCAACGTGTTGACCAACGTACTGTCAACGTGTTGACCAACGTACTGTCAACGTGTTGACAAACGTACTATCAACGTGTTGACCAACGTACTGTCAACGTGCTGACCAACGTACTGTCAACGCGTTGACCAACGTACTATCAACGTGTTGACCAACGTACTATCAACGTGTTGACCAACGTACTGTCAACGTGTTGACCAACGTACTGTCAACGTGTTGACCAACGTACTATCAACGTGTTGACCAACGTACTGTCAACGTGTTGACCAACGTACTGTCAACGTGTTGACCAACGTACTGTCAACGTGTTGACCAACGTACTGTCAACGTGTTGACCAACGTACTGTCAACGTGTTGACCAACGTACTGTGTACTACTGTCAACGTGTTGACCAACGTACTGTCAACGTGTTGACCAACGTACTATCAACGCGTTGACCAACGTACTATCAACGTGTTGACCAACGTACTGTGTACTACTGTCAACGTGTTGACCAACGTACTGTCAACGTGTTGACCAACGTACTGTCAACGTGTTGACCAATGTACTGTCAACGTGTTGACCAACGTACTATCAACGTGTTGACCAACGTACTGTCAACATGTTGACCAACGTACTGTCAACGTGTTGACCAACGTACTGTCAACGTGTGTTGACCAACGTACTATCAACGTGTTGACCAACGTACTATCAACGTGTTGACCAACGTACTATCAACGTGTTGACCAACGTACTGTCAACGTGTTGACCAACGTACTGTCAACGTGTTTGACCAACGTACTGTCAACGTGTTGACCAACGTACTATCAACGTGTTGACCAACGTACTGTCAACGTGTTGACCAACGTACTGTCAACGTGTTGACCAACGTACTATCAGCGTGTTGACCAACGTACTATCAACGTGTTGACTAACGTACTTTCAACGTGTTGAGCAATGTACTCTCCACGTGTTGACTGACGTATTCACAACGCGTTGACCAACGTACTATCAACATATTGACTGACGTACTATCAACGTGTTGACCAACGTACTATCAATGTGCTGACCAACGTACTATTAACGTGTTGACCAACGTACTATCAACGTGTTGACCAACGTACTGTCAACGTGTTGGACCAAACGTGTTGACCAACGTACTGTCAATGTGTTGACTGACGTATTCACAACGTGTTGACCAACGTACTGTCAATGTGTTGACTGACGTATTCACAACGTGTTGACCAACGTACTGTCAATGTGTTGACTGACGTATTCACAACGCGTTGACCAGTGCACTACCAATGTGTTGACCAACTTACAGTCAACGTGTTGATAGACTCAAACTTATCAACTTGTTACCTAACTTAAAGTTGTCGTATCGGCCAACATATTGTTGAGTAAAACGAGTTGACCAGCGTTCTGTGTTTTTTTTATTATCGCTATTCATTTGAATAATTGTCATTATGTTTTCTTATCAGTCGAGAGCTTAGTGACCGTGCCCGTGAAGGACTATCCTGATATTGATAGTCGCATTGAAGAAGGAACACGGAACAGAACAGTGGCTGCTACAAACATGAATGCTACTAGCAGGTAATTAAGAGATCCGTCTTGACGTATTTTCGGAATTTTATCATTTTGACGTATTTTCGGATTTTTCATCCGTTTTGACGTATTTTCAGATTTTAATCCGTTTTGACTTATTTTCGGATTTTGATCCGTTTTGACTTATTTTCGGATTTTTGGTCCGTTTTGACGTATTTTCGGATTTTTGATCCGTTTTGACGTATTTTAGGATTTTTTATCCGTTTTGACGTATTTTCGGATTTTTATCCGTTTTGACCTATTTTCGGATTTTTATCCGTTTTGACGTATTTTCAGATTTCTATCCGTTTTGACGTATTTTCAGATTTTTATCCGTTTTGACGTATTTTCGGATTTTTATCCGTTTTGACCTATTTTCGGATTTTTATCCGTTTTGACCTATTTTCGGATTTTTATCCGTTTTGACGTATTTTCAGATTATTACATAAGTACTGAGATTTACTCACGATAAAACGATTGCGTATAAATGATACATAAAATCCATTAGCCAATAGGAAACGCGAACGATGAAAATTCACTAGTGAAAAAACGTCGTTCGTCCAATCACAAACGCGAACGACGAAAACTCACTAGTGAAAAAAAATCGTATTGGATTTTCCCGCCATTAGTTGACAGTTGTTTGTCGCTGTAAATTTAAACAAGGTTTCAAGATTCGTTCCGACTTTTTTAAATGTCAAGAAAATAATTCATGCGGATACAATGAAAAACTCCCAACAGGGAATGTAAGTAATGGACCAAATATCAAGAACCGAAGCAGCCGAAAGCCTGACATCGACTTCGAGAAACAAACACAACATCGTCCGACTGCCGTTTATTGAAGTGTCGTCTCAAAAACTTTCGTGGCGGATTGAGCTCGCTACTGGAAAGCGGCGAAGGGAAATTTGCCGTCAACTAACTTCAGGTAATGTGGGGGAAGATAATTAATATTGATTATGGATCGATTTTATATCGAATTCGAAATCCACGGAAAGTCGACAAAACTTCAACTTTGATTCATTCATTCAGCTACGAGCTCGGCTGCATGCAAAGTGGCATAGCTGACTTAATGATTTTTGTGCCGTGGATGTAAACAAAATCATGTTCATTCCTCGTTTACTGACTGGAGTACATTTTAATTGCATTTCTTGAATTGATCAGCTGACTATTTGCTCTGTAGAATATTTTTGATGTCGAATTAAACTTGCCGAATTATTTGCAGTTGAGCTGAGTTAAGATTATGTGAAACTTTGCTTTCGCCTCGGCGACGGCGATTTTGAAAAAATATCTTTTTTTACTCAACATTGTAATATCTCAGTACTCATGTAATAAACAAATTACTTCATGGTTAGTTCGCTTGTACGATTTTTATTCACTCGTTGTGAAGAATAACAAACTCACTCGCTCGCTGTGCTCGCTCGTTCGTTTGTTATTCTTCACAACTCGTGAATAAAAATCGTACGCGCTCACCAACCATGAAGTAATCTCTATTTTCTATCCGTTTTGACGTATTTTCAGATTTTTATCCGTTTTGACGTATTTTCGGATTTTTATCCGTTTTGACCTATTTTCGGATTTTTATCCGTTTTGACGTATTTTCAGATTTTTATCCGTTTTGACGTATTTTCAGATTTTTATCCGTTTTGACGTATTTTCGGATTTTTATCCGTTTTGACGTATTTTCGGATTTTTATCCGTTTTGACGTATTTTCGGATTTTTATCCGTTTTGACTTATTTTCGGATTTTTTGATCCGTTTTGACGTATTTTAGGATTCTTATCCGTTTTGACTTATTTTCGGTTTTTTGATCCGTTTTGACCTATTTTCGGATTTCAATCCGTTTTGACTTATTTTCGGTTTTTTGATCCGTTTTGACGTAATTTCAGATTTTAATCCGTTTTGACTTATTTTCGGATTTTGATCCGTTTTGACTTATTTTCGGATTTTTGATCCGTTTTGACGTATTTTCGGATTTTTGATCCGTTTTGACGTATTTTCGGATTTTTGATCCGTTTTGACGTTTTTTCAGATTTTTAATCCGTTTTGACGTATTTTCGGATTCTTATCCGTTTTGACGTATTTTCAGATTTTAATCCGTTTTGACTTATTTTCTGATTTTAAGAGTCGTTGTCAGTAACTTTTAAGTAAACCATTATCGAAAATAATATTCAAAAGTTCCAGCGAGTTTTTATTTTGGCGAAAAACAGGAAAGTTCGAAATCGGTGGAAATTATGCAAATTAGGCACGTTTCGACCGGTTATTCGGTGCATTTTAAAACGCTGGCGCCTAGAAAAAGGGCAGGCCGGCAAGAAAAAGAGCAGGCCTGCCAGAAAAAGTGCAGGCCGACCAGCAAAAAATGGAAGTTGGCAAGAAAAAGGGCAGGCCACCCAAAAAAAGGGGAGACCGGCCAGAAAAAGTGCAGGTCGACCAGAAAAAGTACAGGTCGGCCAGAAAAAGTGCAGGGCGGCCAGAAAAAATGGAATTTGGCTAGTAAAAGTGCAGGCCACCCAGAAAAAGTACAGACCGGCCAGAAAAAGTGCAGGCCGACCAGAAAAAATGGAAGTTGGCCAGAAAAAGGGCAGGCCACCCAGAAAAAATGAAAGTTGGCAAGAAAAAGGGCAAGGCCACCCAGAAAAAGGGCAGACCGGCCAGAAAAAGTGCAGGCCGACCAGAAAAAATGGAAGTTGGCAAGAAAAAGGGCAAGGCCACCCAGAAAAAGGGCAGACCAGCCAAAAAAAGTGCAGGCCGACCAGAAAAAATGGAAGTTGACCAGAAAAAGTGCAGGTCGGGAAGAAAAAGTGCAGGCCAACCAGGAAAAATAGAATTTGGCCAGAAAAAGGGCAGGCCACCCAGAAAAAATGAAAGTTGGCAAGAAAAAGGGCAAGGCCACCCAGAAAAAGGGCAGACCGGCCAGAAAAAGTGCAGGCCGACCAGAAAAAATTTAAGTTGGCAAGAAAAAGGGCAAGACCACCCAGAAAAAGGGCAGACCAGCCAAAAAAGTGCAGGCCGGCCAGAAAAAATGGAAGTTGCCCAGAAAAGTGCAGGCCGACCAGAAAAAGTGTAGGTCGGCCATAAAAAGTGCAGGCTGACCAGAAAAAATGGAAGTTGGCAAGAAAAAGTGCAGGCCAACCAGAAAAAGTGCAGATCGGCCAGAAAAAGTGCAGGCCGACCAGAAAAAAAGGAAGTTGGCCAGAAAAAGGGCAGGCCACCCAGAAAAATGGAAGTTGGCTAGAAAAAGTGCAGGCCACCCAGAAAAAGGGCAGACCGGCCAGAAAAAGTGCAAGCCGACCAGAAAAAATGGAAGTTGGCAAGAAAAAGGGCAAGGCCACCCAGAAAAAGGGCAGACCAGCCAGAAAAAGTGCAGACCGACCAGAAAAAGTGCAGGTCGGTCAGAAAAAATGCAGGGCGGCTAGAAAATTGGATGTTGGCTAGAAAAATTGCAGCCCACCCAGAAAAAGGGCAGACCGGCCAGAAAAAGTGCAGGCCGACCAGAAAAAGTGCAGGGCGGCCAGAAAAAAATGGAAGTTGGCTAGAAAAAGTGCAGGCCACCCAGAAAAAGGGCAGACCGGCCAGAAAAAGTGCAGGCCGACCAGAAAAAGTGCAGGGCGGCCAGAAAAAAATGGAAGTTGGCTAGAAAAAGTGCAGGCCACCCAGAAAAAGGGCAGACCGGCCAGAAAAAGTGCAGGCCGACCAGAAAAAATAAAGTTAGCCAGAAAAAGTGCAGGTAGGCCAAAAAGTGCAGGGCGGCAAGAAAAAATGGAAGTTGGCTAGAAAAAGTGCAGGCCACCCAGAAAAAGGGCAGACCGGCCAGAAAAAGTGCAGGCCGACCAGAAAAAATGGAAGTTGGCAAGAAAAAGTGCAGGCCACCCAGAAAAAGTGCAGGGCGGCCAGAAAAAATGGAAGTTGGCTAGAAAAAGTGCAGGCCACCCAGAAAAAGGGCAGACCGGCCAGAAAAAGTGCAGGCCGACCAGAAAAAAATGGAAGTTGGCAAGAAAAAGGGCAGGCCACCCAGAAAAAATGGAAGTTGGCTAGAAAAAGTGCAGGCCACCCAGAAAAAGGGCAAACCAGCCAGAAAAAGTGCAGGCCGACCAGAAAAAGTGCAGGGCGGCCAGAAAAAAATGGAAGTTGGCTAGAAAAAGTGCAGGCCACCCAGAAAAAGGGCAGACCGGCCAGAAAAAGTGCAGGCCGACCAGAAAAAATAAAAGTTAGCCAGAAAAAGTGCAGGTCGGCCAAAAAAAGTGCAGGGCGGCAAGAAAAAATGGAAGTTGGCTAGAAAAAGTGCAGGCCACCCAGAAAAAGGGCAGACCGGCCAGAAAAAGTGCAGGCCGACCAGAAAAAGTGCAGGGCGGCCACCCAGAAAAAATGGAAGTTGGCTAGAAAAAGTGCAGGCCACCCAGAAAAAGGGCAGACCAGCCAGAAAAAGTGCAGGCCGACCAGAAAAAGTGCAGGGCGGCCAGAAAAAATGGAAGTTGGCTAGAAAAAGTGCAGGCCACCCAGAAAAAGGGCAGACCGGCCAGAAAAAGTGCAGGCCGACCAGAAAAAATGGAAGTTGGCTAGAAAAAGTGCAGGCCACCCAGAAAAAGGGCAGACCGGCCAGAAAAAGTGCAGGCCGACCAGAAAAAAAAATAAAAGTTGGCCAGAAAAAAAGTGCAGGTAGGCCAAAAAAAGTGCAGGGCGGCAAGAAAAAATGGAAGTTGGCTAGAAAAAGTGCAGGCCACCCAGAAAAAGGGCAGACCGGCCAGAAAAAGTGCAGGCCGACCAGAAAAAATGGAAGTTGGCCAGAAAAAGGACAGGCCACCCAGAAAAAATGGAAGTTGGCTAGAAAAAGTGCAGGCCACCCAGAAAAAGGGCAGACCGGCCAGAAAAAGTGCAGGCCGACCAGAAAAAGTGCAGGGCGGCCAGAAAAAAATGGAAGTTGGCTAGAAAAAGTGCAGGCCACCCAGAAAAAGGGCAGACCGGCCAGAAAAAGTGCAGGCCGACCAGAAAAAATAAAAGTTAGCCAGAAAAAGTGCAGGTCGGCCAAAAAAAGTGCAGGGCGGCAAGAAAAAATGGAAGTTGGCTAGAAAAAGTGCAGGCCACCCAGAAAAAGGGCAGACCGGCCAGAAAAAGTGCAGGCCGACCAGAAAAAAATGGAAGTTGGCAAGAAAAAGGGCAGGCCACCCAGAAAAAATGGAAGTTGGCTAGAAAAAGTGCAGGCCACCCAGAAAAAGGGCAGACCAGCCAGAAAAAGTGCAGGCCGACCAGAAAAAGTGCAGGGCGGCCAGAAAAAAATGGAAGTTGGCTAGAAAAAGTGCAGGCCACCCAGAAAAAGGGCAGACCGGCCAGAAAAAGTGCAGGCCGACCAGAAAAAATAAAAGTTAGCCAGAAAAAGTGCAGGTCGGCCAAAAAAAGTGCAGGGCGGCAAGAAAAAATGGAAGTTGGCTAGAAAAAGTGCAGGCCACCCAGAAAAAGGGCAGACCGGCCAGAAAAAGTGCAGGCCGACCAGAAAAAATGGAAGTTGGCAAGAAAAAGGGCAGGCCACCCAGAAAAAATGGAAGTTGGCTAGAAAAAGTGCAGGCCACCCAGAAAAAGGGCAGACCAGCCAGAAAAAGTGCAGGCCGACCAGAAAAAGTGCAGGGCGGCCAGAAAAAAATGGAAGTTGGCTAGAAAAAGTGCAGGCCACCCAGAAAAAGGGCAGACCGGCCAGAAAAAGTGCAGGCCGACCAGAAAAAGTGCAGGTCGGCCAGAAAAATGCAGGGCGGCAGAAAAATGGAAGTTGGCTAGAAAAAGTGCAGGCCACCCAGAAAAAGGGCAGACCGGCCAGAAAAAGTGCAGGCCGACCAGAAAAAATAAAAGTTAGCCAGAAAAAGTGCAGGTCGGCCAAAAAAGTGCAGGGCGGCAAGAAAAAATGGAAGTTGGCTAGAAAAAGTGCAGGCCACCCAGAAAAAGGGCAGACCAGCCAGAAAAAGTGCAGGCCGACCAGAAAAAGTGCAGGGCGGCCAGAAAAAAATGGAAGTTGGCTAGAAAAAGTGCAGGCCACCCAGAAAAAGGGCAGACCGGCCAGAAAAAGTGCAGGCCGACCAGAAAAAATGGAAGTTGGCTAGAAAAAGGGCAGGCCACCCAGAAAAAGGGCAGACCAGCCAGAAAAAGTGCAGGCCGACCAGAAAAAGTGCAGGGCGGCCAGAAAAAAATGGAAGTTGGCTAGAAAAAGTGCAGGCCACCCAGAAAAAGGGCAGACCGGCCAGAAAAAGTGCAGGCCGACCAGAAAAAAATGGAAGTTGGCAAGAAAAAGGGCAGGCCACCAGAAAAAATGGAAGTTGGCTAGAAAAAGTGCAGGCCACCCAGAAAAAGGGCAGACCAGCCAGAAAAAGTGCAGGCCGACCAGAAAAAGTGCAGGGCGGCCAGAAAAAATGGAAGTTGGCTAGAAAAAGTGCAGGCCACCCAGAAAAAGGGCAGACCGGCCAGAAAAAGTGCAGGCCGACCAGAAAAAAATGGAAGTTGGCAAGAAAAAGGGCAGGCCACCCAGAAAAAATGGAAGTTGGCTAGAAAAAGTGCAGGCCACCCAGAAAAAGGGCAGACCAGCCAGAAAAAGTGCAGGCCGACCAGAAAAAGTGCAGGGCGGCCAGAAAAAATGGAAGTTGGCTAGAAAAAGTGCAGGCCACCCAGAAAAAGGGCAGACCGGCCAGAAAAAGTGCAGGCCGACCAGAAAAAATTAAAGTTAGCCAGAAAAAGTGCAGGTCGGCCAGAAAAAAGTGCAGGGCGGCTAGAAAAAATGGAAGTTGGCTAGAAAAAGTGCAGGCCACCCAGAAAAAGGGCAGACCGGCCAGAAAAAGTGCAGGCCGACCAGAAAAAAATGGAAGTTGGCAAGAAAAAGGGCAGGCCACCCAGAAAAAATGGAAGTTGGCTAGAAAAAGTGCAGGCCACCCAGAAAAAGGGCAGACCAGCCAGAAAAAGTGCAGGCCGACCAGAAAAAGTGCAGGGCGGCCAGAAAAAAATGGAAGTTGGCTAGAAAAAGTGCAGGCCACCCAGAAAAAGGGCAGACCGGCCAGAAAAAGTGCAGGCCGACCAGAAAAAATGGAAGTTGGCAAGAAAAAGGGCAGGCCACCCAGAAAAAATGGAAGTTGGCTAGAAAAAGTGCAGGCCACCCAGAAAAAGGGCAGACCGGCCAGAAAAAGTGCAGGCCGACCAGAAAAAGTGCAGGGCGGCCAGAAAAAAATGGAAGTTGGCTAGAAAAAGTGCAGGCCACCCAGAAAAAGGGCAGACCGGCCAGAAAAAGTGCAGGCCGACCAGAAAAAATGGAAGTTGGCAAGAAAAAGGCAAGGCCACCCAGAAAAAGGGCAGACCAGCCAGAAAAAGTGCAGGCCGACCAGAAAAAGTACAGGTCGGTCAGAAAAAGTGCAGGGCGGCCAGAAAAAATGGAAGTTGGCTAGAAAAAGTGCAGGCCACCCAGAAAAAGGGCAGACCGGCCAGAAAAAGTGCAGGCCGACCAGAAAAAAATGGAAGTTGGCAGAAAAAGGGCAGGCCACCCAGAAAAAATGGAAGTTGGCTAGAAAAAGTGCAGGCCACCCAGAAAAAGGGCAGACCAGCCAGAAAAAGTGCAGGCCGACCAGAAAAAGTGCAGGGCGGCCAGAAAAAATGGAAGTTGGCTAGAAAAAGTGCAGGCCACCCAGAAAAAGGGCAGACCGGCCAGAAAAAGTGCAGGCCGACCAGAAAAAATGGAAGTTGGCAAGAAAAAGGGCAGGCCACCCAGAAAAAATGGAAGTTGGCTAGAAAAAGTGCAGGCCACCCAGAAAAAGGGCAGACCAGCCAGAAAAAGTGCAGGCCGACCAGAAAAAGTGCAGGGCGGCCAGAAAAAAATGGAAGTTGGCTAGAAAAAGTGCAGGCCACCCAGAAAAAGGGCAGACCGGCCAGAAAAAGTGCAGGCCGACCAGAAAAAATGGAAGTTGGCAGAAAAAGGGCAAGGCCACCCAGAAAAAGGGCAGACCGGCCAGAAAAAGTGCAGGCCGACCAGAAAAAATGGAAGTTGGCTAGAAAAAGTGCAGGCCACCCAGAAAAAGGGCAGACGGCCAGAAAAAGTGCAGGCCGACCAGAAAAATGGAAGTGACCAGAAAAAGTGCAGTTGGCAAGAAAAAGTGCAGGCCAACCAGAAAAAATGGAAGTTGGCTAGAAAAAGTGCAGGCCACCCAGAAAAAGGGAAGTTGCCAGAAAAAGTGCAGGCCGACCAGAAAAAGTGCAGGTCGGCCAGAAAAAGTGCAGGCTGACCAGAAAAAATGGAAGTTGGCTAGAAAAAGTGCAGGCCACCCAGAAAAAGGGCAGACCGGCCAGAAAAAGTGCAGGCCGACCAGAAAAAGTGCAGATCGGCCAGAAAAAGTGCAGGGCGGCCAGAAAAAATGGAAGTTGGCTAGAAAAAGTGCAGGCCACCCAGAAAAAGGGCAGACCAGCCAGAAAAAGTGCAGGCCGACCAGAAAAAAGGAAGTTGGCCAGAAAAAGGGCAGGCCACCCAGAAAAAATGGAAGTTGGCAAGAAAAAGTGCAGGCCACCCAGAAAAAGGGCAGACCGGCCAGAAAAAGTGCAGGCCGACCAGAAAAAATGGAAGTTGGCAAGAAAAAGGGCAAGGCCACCCAGAAAAAGGGCAGACCGGCCAGAAAAAGTGCAGGCCGACCAGAAAAAGTGCAGGTCGGTCAGAAAAAATGCAGGGCGGCTAGAAAAAATGGATGTTGGCTAGAAAAAGTGCAGGCCACCCAGAAAAAGGGCAGACCGGCCAGAAAAAGTGCAGGCCGACCAGAAAAAATAAAAGTTAGCCAGAAAAAGTGCAGGTCGGCCAAAAAAAGTGCAGGGCGGCAAGAAAAAATGGAAGTTGGCTAGAAAAAGTGCAGGCCACCCAGAAAAAGGGCAGACCGGCCAGAAAAAGTGCAGGCCGACCAGAAAAAGTGCAGGGCGGCCAGAAAAAAATGGAAGTTGGCTAGAAAAAGTGCAGGCCACCCAGAAAAAGGGCAGACCGGCCAGAAAAAGTGCAGGCCGACCAGAAAAAGTGCAGGGCGGCCAGAAAAAAATGGAAGTTGGCTAGAAAAAGTGCAGGCCACCCAGAAAAAGGGCAGACCGGCCAGAAAAAGTGCAGGCCGACCAGAAAAAATAAAAGTTAGCCAGAAAAAGTGCAGGTCGGCCAAAAAAAGTGCAGGGCGGCAAGAAAAAATGGAAGTTGGCTAGAAAAAGTGCAGGCCACCCAGAAAAAGGGCAGACCGGCCAGAAAAAGTGCAGGCCGACCAGAAAAAAATGGAAGTTGGCAAGAAAAAGGGCAGGCCACCCAGAAAAAATGGAAGTTGGCTAGAAAAAGTGCAGGCCACCCAGAAAAAGGGCAGACCAGCCAGAAAAAGTGCAGGCCGACCAGAAAAATAAAAGTTAGCCAGAAAAAGTGCAGGTCGGCCAAAAAAGTGCAGGGCGGCAAGAAAAAATGGAAGTTGGCTAGAAAAAGTGCAGGCCACCCAGAAAAAGGGCAGACCGGCCAGAAAAAGTGCAGGCCGACCAGAAAAAATGGAAGTTGGCAAGAAAAAGGGCAGGCCACCCAGAAAAAATGGAAGTTGGCTAGAAAAAGTGCAGGCCACCCAGAAAAAGGGCAGACCAGCCAGAAAAAGTGCAGGCCGACCAGAAAAAGTGCAGGGCGGCCAGAAAAAAATGGAAGTTGGCTAGAAAAAGTGCAGGCCACCCAGAAAAAGGGCAGACCGGCCAGAAAAAGTGCAGGCCGACCAGAAAAAGTGCAGGGCGGCCAGAAAAAATGGAAGTTGGCTAGAAAAAGTGCAGGCCACCCAGAAAAAGGGCAGACCGGCCAGAAAAAGTGCAGGCCGACCAGAAAAAATAAAAGTTAGCCAGAAAAAGTGCAGGTCGGCCAAAAAAAGTGCAGGGCGGCAAGAAAAAATGGAAGTTGGCTAGAAAAAGTGCAGGCCACCCAGAAAAAGGGCAGACCGGCCAGAAAAAGTGCAGGCCGACCAGAAAAAATGGAAGTTGGCAAGAAAAAGGGCAGGCCACCCAGAAAAAATGGAAGTTGGCTAGAAAAAGTGCAGGCCACCCAGAAAAAGGGCAGACCAGCCAGAAAAAGTGCAGGCCGACCAGAAAAAGTGCAGGGCGGCCAGAAAAAAATGGAAGTTGGCTAGAAAAAGTGCAGGCCACCCAGAAAAAGGGCAGACCGGCCAGAAAAAGTGCAGGCCGACCAGAAAAAGTGCAGGGCGGCCAGAAAAAAATGGAAGTTGGCTAGAAAAAGTGCAGGCCACCCAGAAAAAGGGCAGACCGGCCAGAAAAAGTGCAGGCCGACCAGAAAAAATGGAAGTTGGCAAGAAAAAGGGCAAGGCCACCCAGAAAAAGGGCAGACCAGCCAGAAAAAGTGCAGGCCGACCAGAAAAAGTGCAGGGCGGCCAGAAAAAAATGGAAGTTGGCTAGAAAAAGTGCAGGCCACCCAGAAAAAGGGCAGACCGGCCAGAAAAAGTGCAGGCCGACCAGAAAAAATGGAAGTTGGCAAGAAAAAGGGCAGGCCACCCAGAAAAAATGGAAGTTGGCTAGAAAAAGTGCAGGCCACCCAGAAAAAGGGCAAACCAGCCAGAAAAAGTGCAGGCCGACCAGAAAAAGTGCAGGGCGGCCAGAAAAAAATGGAAGTTGGCTAGAAAAAGTGCAGGCCACCCAGAAAAAGGGCAGACCGGCCAGAAAAAGTGCAGGCCGACCAGAAAAAATAAAAGTTAGCCAGAAAAAGTGCAGGTCGGCCAAAAAAAGTGCAGGGCGGCAAGAAAAAATGGAAGTTGGCTAGAAAAAGTGCAGGCCACCCAGAAAAAGGGCAGACCGGCCAGAAAAAGTGCAGGCCGACCAGAAAAAAATGGAAGTTGGCAAGAAAAAGGGCAGGCCACCCAGAAAAAATGGAAGTTGGCTAGAAAAAGTGCAGGCCACCCAGAAAAAGGGCAGACCAGCCAGAAAAAGTGCAGGCCGACCAGAAAAAGTGCAGGGCGGCCAGAAAAAAATGGAAGTTGGCTAGAAAAAGTGCAGGCCACCCAGAAAAAGGGCAGACCGGCCAGAAAAAGTGCAGGCCGACCAGAAAAAATGGAAGTTGGCAAGAAAAAGGGCAAGGCCACCCAGAAAAAGGGCAGACCAGCCAGAAAAAGTGCAGGTCGACCAGAAAAAGTGCAGGGCGGCCAGAAAAAAATGGAAGTTGGCTAGAAAAAGTGCAGGCCACCCAGAAAAAGGGCAGACCGGCCAGAAAAAGTGCAGGCCGACCAGAAAAAATGGAAGTTGGCAAGAAAAAGGGCAGGCCACCCAGAAAAAATGGAAGTTGGCTAGAAAAAGTGCAGGCCACCCAGAAAAAGGGCAGACCAGCCAGAAAAAGTGCAGGCCGACCAGAAAAAGTGCAGGGCGGCCAGAAAAAAATGGAAGTTGGCTAGAAAAAGTGCAGGCCACCCAGAAAAAGGGCAGACCGGCCAGAAAAAGTGCAGGCCGACCAGAAAAAATAAAAGTTACCAGAAAAAGTGCAGGTCGGCCAAAAAAAGTGCAGGGCGGCAAAAAAAATGGAAGTTGGCTAGAAAAAGTGCAGGCCACCCAGAAAAAGGGCAGACCGGCCAGAAAAAGTGCAGGCCGACCAGAAAAAATGGAAGTTGGCAAGAAAAAGGGCAGGCCACCCAGAAAAAATGGAAGTTGGCTAGAAAAAGTGCAGGCCACCCAGAAAAAGGGCAGACCAGCCAGAAAAAGTGCAGGCCGACCAGAAAAAGTGCAGGGCGGCCAGAAAAAAATGGAAGTTGGCTAGAAAAAGTGCAGGCCACCCAGAAAAAGGGCAGACCGGCCAGAAAAAGTGCAGGCCGACCAGAAAAAGTGCAGGGCGGCCAGAAAAAAATGGAAGTTGGCTAGAAAAAGTGCAGGCCACCCAGAAAAAGGGCAGACCGGCCAGAAAAAGTGCAGGCCGACCAGAAAAAATAAAAGTTAGCCAGAAAAAGTGCAGGTCGGCCAAAAAAAGTGCAGGGCGGCAAGAAAAAATGGAAGTTGGCTAGAAAAAGTGCAGGCCACCCAGAAAAAGGGCAGACCGGCCAGAAAAAGTGCAGGCCGACCAGAAAAAATGGAAGTTGGCAAGAAAAAGGGCAGGCCACCCAGAAAAAATGGAAGTTGGCTAGAAAAAGTGCAGGCCACCCAGAAAAAGGGCAGACCGGCCAGAAAAAGTGCAGGCCGACCAGAAAAAATGGAAGTTGGCAAGAAAAAGGGCAGGCCACCCAGAAAAAATGGAAGTTGGCTAGAAAAAGTGCAGGCCACCCAGAAAAAGGGCAAACCAGCCAGAAAAAGTGCAGGCCGACCAGAAAAAGTGCAGGGCGGCCAGAAAAAAATGGAAGTTGGCTAGAAAAAGTGCAGGCCACCCAGAAAAAGGGCAGACCGGCCAGAAAAAGTGCAGGCCGACCAGAAAAAATAAAAGTTAGCCAGAAAAAGTGCAGGTCGGCCAAAAAAAGTGCAGGGCGGCAAGAAAAAATGGAAGTTGGCTAGAAAAAGTGCAGGCCACCCAGAAAAAGGGCAGACCGGCCAGAAAAAGTGCAGGCCGACCAGAAAAAAATGGAAGTTGGCAAGAAAAAGGGCAGGCCACCCAGAAAAAATGGAAGTTGGCTAGAAAAAGTGCAGGCCACCCAGAAAAAGGGCAGACCAGCCAGAAAAAGTGCAGGCCGACCAGAAAAAGTGCAGGGCGGCCAGAAAAAAATGGAAGTTGGCTAGAAAAAGTGCAGGCCACCCAGAAAAAGGGCAGACCGGCCAGAAAAAGTGCAGGCCGACCAGAAAAAGTGCAGGGCGGCCAGAAAAAAATGGAAGTTGGCTAGAAAAAGTGCAGGCCACCCAGAAAAAGGGCAGACCGGCCAGAAAAAGTGCAGGCCGACCAGAAAAAATAAAAGTTAGCCAGAAAAAGTGCAGGTCGGCCAAAAAAAGTGCAGGGCGGCAAGAAAAAATGGAAGTTGGCTAGAAAAAGTGCAGGCCACCCAGAAAAAGGGCAGACCGGCCAGAAAAAGTGCAGGCCGACCAGAAAAAAATGGAAGTTGGCAAGAAAAAGGGCAGGCCACCCAGAAAAAATGGAAGTTGGCTAGAAAAAGTGCAGGCCACCCAGAAAAAGGGCAGACCGGCCAGAAAAAGTGCAGGCCGACCAGAAAAAATGGAAGTTGGCAAGAAAAAGGGCAGGCCACCCAGAAAAAATGGAAGTTGGCTAGAAAAAGTGCAGGCCACCCAGAAAAAGGGCAAACCAGCCAGAAAAAGTGCAGGCCGACCAGAAAAAGTGCAGGGCGGCCAGAAAAAAATGGAAGTTGGCTAGAAAAAGTGCAGGCCACCCAGAAAAAGGGCAGACCGGCCAGAAAAAGTGCAGGCCGACCAGAAAAAATAAAAGTTAGCCAGAAAAAGTGCAGGTCGGCCAAAAAAAGTGCAGGGCGGCAAAAAAAATGGAAGTTGGCTAGAAAAAGTGCAGGCCACCCAGAAAAAGGGCAGACCGGCCAGAAAAAGTGCAGGCCGACCAGAAAAAAATGGAAGTTGGCAAGAAAAAGGGCAGGCCACCCAGAAAAAATGGAAGTTGGCTAGAAAAAGTGCAGGCCACCCAGAAAAAGGGCAAACCGGCCAGAAAAAGTGCAGGCCGACCAGAAAAAGTGCAGGGCGGCCAGAAAAAAATGGAAGTTGGCTAGAAAAAGTGCAGGCCACCCAGAAAAAGGGCAGACCGGCCAGAAAAAGTGCAGGCCGACCAGAAAAAAATGGAAGTTGGCAAGAAAAAGGGCAGGCCACCCAGAAAAATGGAAGTTGGCTAGAAAAAGTGCAGGCCACCCAGAAAAAGGGCAGACCAGCCAGAAAAAGTGCAGGCCGACCAGAAAAAGTGCAGGGCGGCCAGAAAAAAATGGAAGTTGGCTAGAAAAAGTGCAGGCCACCCAGAAAAAGGGCAGACCGGCCAGAAAAAGTGCAGGCCGACCAGAAAAAAATGGAAGTTGGCAAGAAAAAGGGCAGGCCACCCAGAAAAAATGGAAGTTGGCTAGAAAAAGTGCAGGCCACCCAGAAAAAGGGCAGACCAGCCAGAAAAAGTGCAGGCCGACCAGAAAAAGTGCAGGGCGGCCAGAAAAAAATGGAAGTTGGCTAGAAAAAGTGCAGGCCACCCAGAAAAAGGGCAGACCGGCCAGAAAAAGTGCAGGCCGACCAGAAAAAATAAAAGTTAGCCAGAAAAAGTGCAGGTCGGCCAAAAAAAGTGCAGGGCGGCAAGAAAAAATGGAAGTTGGCTAGAAAAAGTGCAGGCCACCCAGAAAAAGGGCAGACCGGCCAGAAAAAGTGCAGGCCGACCAGAAAAAAATGGAAGTTGGCAAGAAAAAGGGCAGGCCACCCAGAAAAAATGGAAGTTGGCTAGAAAAAGTGCAGGCCACCCAGAAAAAGGGCAGACCAGCCAGAAAAAGTGCAGGCCGACCAGAAAAAGTGCAGGGCGGCCAGAAAAAAATGGAAGTTGGCTAGAAAAAGTGCAGGCCACCCAGAAAAAGGGCAGACCGGCCAGAAAAAGTGCAGGCCGACCAGAAAAAAATGGAAGTTGGCAAGAAAAAGGGCAGGCCACCCAGAAAAAATGGAAGTTGGCTAGAAAAAGTGCAGGCCACCCAGAAAAAGGGCAGACCAGCCAGAAAAAGTGCAGGCCGACCAGAAAAAGTGCAGGGCGGCCAGAAAAAAATGGAAGTTGGCTAGAAAAAGTGCAGGCCACCCAGAAAAAGGGCAGACCGGCCAGAAAAAGTGCAGGCCGACCAGAAAAAATGGAAGTTGGCAAGAAAAAGGGCAAGGCCACCCAGAAAAGGGCAGACCAGCCAGAAAAAGTGCAGGTCGACCAGAAAAAGTGCAGGGCGGCCAGAAAAAAATGGAAGTTGGCTAGAAAAAGTGCAGGCCACCCAGAAAAGGGCAGACCGGCCAGAGAAAGTGCAGGCCGACCAGAAAAAAATGGAAGTTGGCAAGAAAAAGGGCAGGCCACCCAGAAAAAATGGAAGTTGGCTAGAAAAAGTGCAGGCCACCCAGAAAAAGTGCAGACCAGCCAGAAAAAGTGCAGGCCGACCAGAAAAAGTGCAGGGCGGCCAGAAAAAAATGGAAGTTGGCTAGAAAAAGTGCAGGCCACCCAGAAAAAGGGCAGACCGGCCAGAAAAAGTGCAGGCCGACCAGAAAAAATGGAAGTTGGCAAGAAAAAGGGCAAGGCCACCCAGAAAAGGGCAGACCGGCCAGAAAAAGTGCAGGCCGACCAGAAAAAATGGAAGTTGGCAAGAAAAAGGGCAAGGCCACCCAGAAAAAGGGCAGACCAGCCAGAAAAAGTGCAGGCCGACCAGAAAAAATGGAAGTTGACCAGAAAAAGTGCAGGTCGGGAAGAAAAAGTGCAGGCCAACCAGGAAAAATAGTAGTTGGCCATAAAAAGTGCAGGCCGGCCAGAAAAAATGGAAGTTGCCCAGAAAAAGTGCAGGCCGACCAGAAAAAGGGTAGGTCGGCCATAAAAAGTGCAGGCTGACCAGAAAAAATGGAAGTTGGCAAGAAAAAGTGCAGGCCACCCAGAAAAAGGGGAGACCGGCCAGAAAAAGTGCAGGCCAACCAGAAAAAGTGCAGATCGGCCAGAAAAAGTGCAGGGCGGCCAGAAAAAATGGAAGTTGGCTAGAAAAAAAGCAGGCCACCCAGAAAAAGTGCAGACCAGCCAGAAAAAGTGCAGGCCGACCAGAAAAAAAGGAAGTTGGCCAGAAAAAGGGCAGGCCACCCAGAAAAAATGGAAGTTGGCAAGAAAAAGGGCAAGGCCACCCAGAAAAAGGGTAGACCGGCCAGAAAAAGTGCAGGCCGACCAGAAAAAATGGAAGTTGGCAAGAAAAAGGGCAAGGCCACCCAGAAAAAGGGCAGACCGGCCAGAAAAAGTGCAGGCCGACTAGAAAAAGTGCAGGTCGGTCAGAAAAAATGCAGGGCGGCTAGAAAAAATGGATGTTGGCTAGAAAAAGTGCAGGCCACCCAGAAAAAGGGCAGACCGGCCAGAAAAAAGTGCAGGCCGACCAGAAAAAATAAAAGTTAGCCAGAAAAAGTGCAGGTCGGCCAAAAAAAGTGCAGGGCGGCAAGAAAAAATGGAAGTTGGCTAGAAAAAGTGCAGGCCACCCAGAAAAAGGGCAGACCGGCCAGAAAAAGTGCAGGCCGACCAGAAAAAAATGGAAGTTGGCAAGAAAAAGGGCAGGCCACCCAGAAAAAATGGAAGTTGGCTAGAAAAAGTGCAGGCCACCCAGAAAAAGGGCAGACCAGCCAGAAAAAGTGCAGGCCGACCAGAAAAAGTGCAGGGCGGCCAGAAAAAAATGGAAGTTGGCTAGAAAAAGTGCAGGCCACCCAGAAAAAGGGCAGACCGGCCAGAAAAAGTGCAGGCCGACCAGAAAAAAATGAAAGTTGGCAAGAAAAAGGGCAGGCCACCCAGAAAAAATGGAAGTTGGCTAGAAAAAGTGCAGGCCACCCAGAAAAAGGGCAGACCAGCCAGAAAAAGTGCAGGCCGACCAGAAAAAGTGCAGGGCGGCCAGAAAAAAATGGAAGTTGGCTAGAAAAAGTGCAGGCCACCCAGAAAAAGGGCAGACCGGCCAGAAAAAGTGCAGGCCGACCAGAAAAAGTGCAGGGCGGCCAGAAAAAAATGGAAGTTGGCTAGAAAAAGTGCAGGCCACCCAGAAAAAGGGCAGACCGGCCAGAAATAGTGCAGGCCGACCAGAAAAAATAAAAGTTAGCCAGAAAAAGTGCAGGTCGGCCAAAAAAGTGCAGGGCGGCAAGAAAAAATGGAAGTTGGCTAGAAAAAGTGCAGGCCACCCAGAAAAAGGGCAGACCGGCCAGAAAAAGTGCAGGCCGACCAGAAAAAAATGGAAGTTGGCAAGAAAAAGGGCAGGCCACCCAGAAAAAATGGAAGTTGGCTAGAAAAAGTGCAGGCCACCCAGAAAAAGGGCAAACCAGCCAGAAAAAGTGCAGGCCGACCAGAAAAAATAAAAGTTAGCCAGAAAAAGTGCAGGTCGGCCAAAAAAGTGCAGGGCGGCAAGAAAAAATGGAAGTTGGCTAGAAAAAGTGCAGGCCACCCAGAAAAAGGGCAGACCGGCCAGAAAAAGTGCAGGCCGACCAGAAAAAAATGGAAGTTGGCAAGAAAAAGGGCAGGCCACCCAGAAAAAATGGAAGTTGGCTAGAAAAAGTGCAGGCCACCCAGAAAAAGGGCAGACCGGCCAGAAAAAGTGCAGGCCGACCAGAAAAAATGGAAGTTGGCAAGAAAAAGGGCAGGCCACCCAGAAAAAATGGAAGTTGGCTAGAAAAAGTGCAGGCCACCCAGAAAAAGGGCAAACCAGCCAGAAAAAGTGCAGGCCGACCAGAAAAAGTGCAGGGCGGCCAGAAAAAAATGGAAGTTGGCTAGAAAAAGTGCAGGCCACCCAGAAAAAGGGCAGACCGGCCAGAAAAAGTGCAGGCCGACCAGAAAAAATAAAAGTTAGCCAGAAAAAGTGCAGGTCGGCCAAAAAAAGTGCAGGGCGGCAAAAAAAAATGGAAGTTGGCTAGAAAAAGTGCAGGCCACCCAGAAAAAGGGCAGACCGGCCAGAAAAAGTGCAGGCCGACCAGAAAAAAATGGAAGTTGGCAAGAAAAAGGGCAGGCCACCCAGAAAAAATGGAAGTTGGCTAGAAAAAGTGCAGGCCACCCAGAAAAAGGGCAAACCAGCCAGAAAAAGTGCAGGCCGACCAGAAAAAGTGCAGGGCGGCCAGAAAAAAATGGAAGTTGGCTAGAAAAAGTGCAGGCCACCCAGAAAAAGGGCAGACCGGCCAGAAAAAGTGCAGGCCGACCAGAAAAAAATGGAAGTTGGCAAGAAAAAGGGCAGGCCACCCAGAAAAAATGGAAGTTGGCTAGAAAAAGTGCAGGCCACCCAGAAAAAGGGCAGACCAGCCAGAAAAAGTGCAGGCCGACCAGAAAAAGTGCAGGGCGGCCAGAAAAAAATGGAAGTTGGCTAGAAAAAGTGCAGGCCACCCAGAAAAAGGGCAGACCGGCCAGAAAAAGTGCAGGCCGACCAGAAAAAAATGGAAGTTGGCAAGAAAAAGGGCAGGCCACCCAGAAAAAATGGAAGTTGGCTAGAAAAAGTGCAGGCCACCCAGAAAAAGGGCAGACCAGCCAGAAAAAGTGCAGGCCGACCAGAAAAAGTGCAGGGCGGCCAGAAAAAAATGGAAGTTGGCTAGAAAAAGTGCAGGCCACCCAGAAAAAGGGCAGACCGGCCAGAAAAAGTGCAGGCCGACCAGAAAAAATAAAAGTTAGCCAGAAAAAGTGCAGGTCGGCCAAAAAAAGTGCAGGGCGGCAAGAAAAAATGGAAGTTGGCTAGAAAAAGTGCAGGCCACCCAGAAAAAGGGCAGACCGGCCAGAAAAAGTGCAGGCCGACCAGAAAAAAATGGAAGTTGGCAAGAAAAAGGGCAGGCCACCCAGAAAAAATGGAAGTTGGCTAGAAAAAGTGCAGGCCACCCAGAAAAAGGGCAAACCAGCCAGAAAAAGTGCAGGCCGACCAGAAAAAGTGCAGGGCGGCCAGAAAAAAATGGAAGTTGGCTAGAAAAAGTGCAGGCCACCCAGAAAAAGGGCAGACCGGCCAGAAAAAGTGCAGGCCGACCAGAAAAAAATGGAAGTTGGCAAGAAAAAGGGCAGGCCACCCAGAAAAAATGGAAGTTGGCTAGAAAAAGTGCAGGCCACCCAGAAAAAGGGCAGACCAGCCAGAAAAAGTGCAGGCCGACCAGAAAAAGTGCAGGGCGGCCAGAAAAAAATGGAAGTTGGCTAGAAAAAGTGCAGGCCACCCAGAAAAAGGGCAGACCGGCCAGAAAAAGTGCAGGCCGACCAGAAAAAATGGAAGTTGGCAAGAAAAAGGGCAAGGCCACCCAGAAAAAGGGCAGACCAGCCAGAAAAAGTGCAGGTCGACCAGAAAAAGTGCAGGGCGGCCAGAAAAAAATGGAAGTTGGCTAGAAAAAGTGCAGGCCACCCAGAAAAAGGGCAGACCGGCCAGAAAAAGTGCAGGCCGACCAGAAAAAATGGAAGTTGGCAAGAAAAAGGGCAGGCCACCCAGAAAAAATGGAAGTTGGCTAGAAAAAGTGCAGGCCACCCAGAAAAAGTGCAAACCAGCCAGAAAAAGTGCAGGCCGACCAGAAAAAGTGCAGGGCGGCCAGAAAAAAATGGAAGTTGGCTAGAAAAAGTGCAGGCCACCCAGAAAAAGGGCAGACCGGCCAGAAAAAGTGCAGGCCGACCAGAAAAAATGGAAGTTGGCAAGAAAAAGGGCAAGGCCACCCAGAAAAAGGGCAGACCGGCCAGAAAAAGTGCAGGCCGACCAGAAAAAATGGAAGTTGGCTAGAAAAAGGGCAAGGCCACCCAGAAAAAGGGCAGACCAGCCAGAAAAAGTGCAGGCCGACCAGAAAAAATGGAAGTTGGCCAGAAAAAGTGCAGGTCGGGAAGAAAAAGTGCAGGCCAACCAGGAAAAATAGTAGTTGGCCAGAAAAAGTGCAGGCCGGCCAGAAAAAATGGAAGTTGCCCAGAAAAAGTGCAGGCCGACCAGAAAAAGGGTAGGTCGGCCAGAAAAAGTGCAGGCTGACCAGAAAAAATGGAAGTTGGCAAGAAAAAGTGCAGGCCACCCAGAAAAAGGGCAGACCGGCCAGAAAAAGTGCAGGCCGACCAGAAAAAGTGCAGATCGGCCAGAAAAAGTGCAGGGCGGCCAGAAAAAATGGAAGTTGGCTAGAAAAAAAGCAGGCCACCCAGAAAAAGTGCAGACCAGCCAGAAAAAGTGCAGGCCGACCAGAAAAAAAGGAAGTTGGCCAGAAAAAGGGCAGGCCACCAGAAAATATGGAAGTTGGCAAGAAAAAGGGCAAGGCCACCCAGAAAAAGGGTAGACCGGCCAGAAAAAGTGCAGGCCGACCAGAAAAAATGGAAGTTGGCAAGAAAAAGGGCAAGGCCACCCAGAAAAAGGGCAGACCGGCCAGAAAAAGTGCAGGCCGACCAGAAAAAGTGCAGGTCGGTCAGAAAAATGCAGGGCGGCTAGAAAAATGGATGTTGGCTAGAAAAAGTGCAGGCCACCCAGAAAAAGGGCAGACCGGCCAGAAAAAGTGCAGGCCGACCAGAAAAAATAAAAGTTAGCCAGAAAAAGTGCAGGTCGGCCAAAAAAAGTGCAGGGCGGCAAGAAAAAATGGAAGTTGGCTAGAAAAAGTGCAGGCCACCCAGAAAAAGGGCAGACCGGCCAGAAAAAGTGCAGGCCGACCAGAAAAAAATGGAAGTTGGCAAGAAAAAGGGCAGGCCACCCAGAAAAAATGGAAGTTGGCTAGAAAAAGTGCAGGCCACCCAGAAAAAGGGCAGACCAGCCAGAAAAAGTGCAGGCCGACCAGAAAAAGTGCAGGGCGGCCAGAAAAAAATGGAAGTTGGCTAGAAAAAGTGCAGGCCACCCAGAAAAAGGGCAGACCGGCCAGAAAAAGTGCAGGCCGACCAGAAAAAAATGAAAGTTGGCAAGAAAAAGGGCAGGCCACCCAGAAAAAATGGAAGTTGGCTAGAAAAAGTGCAGGCCACCCAGAAAAAGGGCAAACCAGCCAGAAAAAGTGCAGGCCGACCAGAAAAAGTGCAGGGCGGCCAGAAAAAAATGGAAGTTGGCTAGAAAAAGTGCAGGCCACCCAGAAAAAGGGCAGACCGGCCAGAAAAAGTGCAGGCCGACCAGAAAAAATAAAAGTTAGCCAGAAAAAGTGCAGGTCGGCCAAAAAAAGTGCAGGGCGGCAAGAAAAAATGGAAGTTGGCTAGAAAAAGTGCAGGCCACCCAGAAAAAGGGCAGACCGGCCAGAAAAAGTGCAGGCCGACCAGAAAAAATGGAAGTTGGCAAGAAAAAGGGCAGGCCACCCAGAAAAAATGGAAGTTGGCTAGAAAAAGTGCAGGCCACCCAGAAAAAGGGCAGACCAGCCAGAAAAAGTGCAGGCCGACCAGAAAAAGTGCAGGGCGGCCAGAAAAAAATGGAAGTTGGCTAGAAAAAGTGCAGGCCACCCAGAAAAAGGGCAGACCGGCCAGAAAAAGTGCAGGCCGACCAGAAAAAATAAAAGTTAGCCAGAAAAAGTGCACGTCGGCCAAAAAAAGTGCAGGGCGGCAAGAAAAAATGGAAGTTGGCTAGAAAAAGTGCAGGCCACCCAGAAAAAGGGCAGACCGGCCAGAAAAAGTGCAGGCCGACCAGAAAAAAATGGAAGTTGGCAAGAAAAAGGGCAGGCCACCCAGAAAAAATGGAAGTTGGCTAGAAAAAGTGCAGGCCACCCAGAAAAAGGGCAGACCAGCCAGAAAAAGTGCAGGCCGACCAGAAAAAGTGCAGGGCGGCCAGAAAAAAATGGAAGTTGGCTAGAAAAAGTGCAGGCCACCCAGAAAAAGGGCAGACCGGCCAGAAAAAGTGCAGGCCGACCAGAAAAAATGGAAGTTGGCAAGAAAAAGGGCAAGGCCACCCAGAAAAAGGGCAGACCAGCCAGAAAAAGTGCAGGTCGACCAGAAAAAGTGCAGGGCGGCCAGAAAAAAATGGAAGTTGGCTAGAAAAAGTGCAGGCCACCCAGAAAAAGGGCAGACCGGCCAGAAAAAGTGCAGGCCGACCAGAAAAAAATGGAAGTTGGCAAGAAAAAGGGCAGGCCACCCAGAAAAAATGGAAGTTGGCTAGAAAAAGTGCAGGCCACCCAGAAAAAGGGCAAACCAGCCAGAAAAAGTGCAGGCCGACCAGAAAAAGTGCAGGGCGGCCAGAAAAAAATGGAAGTTGGCTAGAAAAAGTGCAGGCCACCCAGAAAAAGGGCAGACCGGCCAGAAAAAGTGCAGGCCGACCAGAAAAAATAAAAGTTAGCCAGAAAAAGTGCAGGTCGGCCAAAAAAAGTGCAGGGCGGCAAGAAAAAATGGAAGTTGGCTAGAAAAAGTGCAGGCCACCCAGAAAAAGGGCAGACCGGCCAGAAAAAGTGCAGGCCGACCAGAAAAAAATGGAAGTTGGCAAGAAAAAGGGCAGGCCACCCAGAAAAAATGGAAGTTGGCTAGAAAAAGTGCAGGCCACCCAGAAAAAGGGCAAACCAGCCAGAAAAAGTGCAGGCCGACCAGAAAAAGTGCAGGGCGGCCAGAAAAAAATGGAAGTTGGCTAGAAAAAGTGCAGGCCACCCAGAAAAAGGGCAGACCGGCCAGAAAAAGTGCAGGCCGACCAGAAAAAATAAAAGTTAGCCAGAAAAAGTGCAGGTCGGCCAAAAAAGTGCAGGGCGGCAAGAAAAAATGGAAGTTGGCTAGAAAAAGTGCAGGCCACCCAGAAAAAGGGCAGACCGGCCAGAAAAAGTGCAGGCCGACCAGAAAAAAATGGAAGTTGGCAAGAAAAAGGGCAGGCCACCCAGAAAAAATGGAAGTTGGCTAGAAAAAGTGCAGGCCACCCAGAAAAAGGGCAGACCAGCCAGAAAAAGTGCAGGCCGACCAGAAAAAGTGCAGGGCGGCCAGAAAAAAATGGAAGTTGGCTAGAAAAAGTGCAGGCCACCCAGAAAAAGGGCAGACCGGCCAGAAAAAGTGCAGGCCGACCAGAAAAAATGGAAGTTGGCAAGAAAAAGGGCAAGGCCACCCAGAAAAAGGGCAGACCAGCCAGAAAAAGTGCAGACCGACCAGAAAAAGTGCAGGTCGGTCAGAAAAAATGCAGGGCGGCTAGAAAAATTGAATGTTGGCTAGAAAAAGTGCAGGCCACCCAGAAAAAGGGCAGACCGGCCAGAAAAAGTGCAGGCCGACCAGAAAAAATAAAAGTTAGCCAGAAAAAGTGCAGGTCGGCCAAAAAAAGTGCAGGGCGGCAAGAAAAAATGGAAGTTGGCTAGAAAAAGTGCAGGCCACCCAGAAAAAGGGCAGACCGGCCAGAAAAAGTGCAGGCCGACCAGAAAAAAATGGAAGTTGGCAAGAAAAAGGGCAGGCCACCCAGAAAAAATGGAAGTTGGCTAGAAAAAGTGCAGGCCACCCAGAAAAAGGGCAAACCAGCCAGAAAAAGTGCAGGCCGACCAGAAAAAGTGCAGGGCGGCCAGAAAAAAAATGGAAGTTGGCTAGAAAAAGTGCAGGCCACCCAGAAAAAGGGCAGACCGGCCAGAAAAAGTGCAGGCCGACCAGAAAAAATGGAAGTTGGCAAGAAAAAGGGCAGGCCACCCAGAAAAAATGGAAGTTGGCTAGAAAAAGTGCAGGCCACCCAGAAAAAGGGCAGACCAGCCAGAAAAAGTGCAGGCCGACCAGAAAAAAAAAGTTAGCCAGAAAAAGTGCACGTCGGCCAAAAAAGTGCAGGGCGGCAAGAAAAAATGGAAGTTGGCTAGAAAAAGTGCAGGCCACCCAGAAAAAGGGCAGACCGGCCAGAAAAAGTGCAGGCCGACCAGAAAAAAATGGAAGTTGGCAAGAAAAGGGCAGGCCACCCAGAAAAAATGGAAGTTGGCTAGAAAAAGTGCAGGCCACCCAGAAAAAGGCAGACCAGCCAGAAAAAGTGCAGGCCGACCAGAAAAAGTGCAGGGCGGCCAGAAAAAAATGGAAGTTGGCTAGAAAAAGTGCAGGCCACCCAGAAAAAGGGCAGACCGGCCAGAAAAAGTGCAGGCCGACCAGAAAAAATGGAAGTTGGCAAGAAAAAGGGCAGGCCACCCAGAAAAAGGGCAGACCAGCCAGAAAAAGTGCAGGCCGACCAGAAAAAGTGCAGGTCGGTCAGAAAAAATGCAGGGCGGCTAGAAAAATGGAAGTTGGCTAGAAAAAGTGCAGGCCACCCAGAAAAAGGGCAGACCGGCCAGAAAAAGTGCAGGCCGACCAGAAAAAATGGAAGTTGGCAGAAAAAGGCAAGGCCACCCAGAAAAAGGGCAGACCAGCCAGAAAAAGTGCAGGCCGACCAGAAAAAGTGCAGGGCGGCCAGAAAAAATGGAAGTTGGCTAGAAAAAGTGCAGGCCACCCAGAAAAAGGGCAGACCGGCCAGAAAAAGTGCAGGCCGACCAGAAAAAATGGAAGTTGGCAAGAAAAAGGGCAGGCCACCAGAAAAATGGAAGTTGGCTAGAAAAAGTGCAGGCCACCCAGAAAAAGGGCAGACCAGCCAGAAAAAGTGCAGGCCGACCAGAAAAAGTGCAGGGCGGCCAGAAAAAAATGGAAGTTGGCTAGAAAAAGTGCAGGCCACCCAGAAAAAGGGCAGACCGGCCAGAAAAAGTGCAGGCCGACCAGAAAAAATGGAAGTTGGCAGAAAAAGGACAGGCCACCCAGAAAAAATGGAAGTTGGCTAGAAAAAGTGCAGGCCACCCAGAAAAAGGGCAGACCGGCCAGAAAAAGTGCAGGCCGACCAGAAAAAATGGAAGTTGGCAAGAAAAAGGGCAGGCCACCCAGAAAAATGGCAGACCAGCCAGAAAAAGTGCAGGCCGACCAGAAAAAGTACAGGTCGGTCAGAAAAAGTGCAGGGCGGCCAGAAAAAAGGAAGTTGGCTAGAAAAAGTGCAGGCCACCCAGAAAAAGGGCAGACCGGCCAGAAAAAGTGCAGGCCGACCAGAAAAAATGGAAGTTGGCAAGAAAAAGGGCAGGCCACCCAGAAAAATGGAAGTTGGCTAGAAAAAGTGCAGGCCACCCAGAAAAAGGGCAGATCAGCCAGAAAAAGTGCAGGCCGACCAGAAAAGTGCAGGGCGGCCAGAAAAAAATGGAAGTTGGTAGAAAAAGTGCAGGCCACCCAGAAAAAGGGCAGACCGGCCAGAAAAAGTGCAGGCCGACCAGAAAAATGGAAGTTGGCCAGAAAAAGTGAAGGCCACCCAGAAAAAGTGCAGTCAGCAGAAAAAGTGCAGGCCGACCAGAAAAGTGCAGGTCTGTCAGAAAAAGTGCAGGGCGGCCAGAAAAAATGGAAGTTGGCTAGAAAAAGTGCAGGCCACCCAGAAAAAGGGCAGACCGGCCAGAAAAAGTGCAGGCCGACCAGAAAAAATGGAAGTTGGCCAGAAAAAGTGCAGGCCGACCAGAAAAAGTGCAGGTCAGCCAGAAAAAGTGCAGGCCGACCAGAAAAAATGGAAGTTGGCTAGAAAAAGTGCAGGCCACCCAGAAAAAGTGCAGACCGGCCAGAAAAAGTGCAGGCCGACCAGAAAAAGTGCAGGTCGGTCAGAAAAAGTGCAGGGCGGCCAGAAAAATTGGAAGTTGGCTAGAAAAAGTGCAGGCCACCCAGAAAAAGGACAGACCGGCCAGAAAAAGTGCAGGCCGACCAGAAAAAATGGAAGTTGGCCAGAAAAAGTGCAGGCCGACCAGAAAAAGTGCAGGTCGGTCAGAAAAAATGCAGGGCGGCTAGAAAAATTGGATGTTGGCTAGAAAAAGTGCAGGCCACCCAGAAAAAGGGCAGACCGGCCAGAAAAAGTGCAGGCCGACCAGAAAAAGTGCGGGGCGGCCAGAAAAAAATGGAAGTTGGCTAGAAAAAGTGCAGGCCACCCAGAAAAAGGGCAGACCGGCCAGAAAAAGTGCAGGCCGACCAGAAAAAGTGCAGGGCGGCCAGAAAAAAATGGAAGTTGGCAAGAAAAAGGGCAAGGCCACCCAGAAAAAGGGCAGACCAGCCAGAAAAAGTGCAGGCCGACCAGAAAAAGTGCAGGGCGGCTAGAAAAATTGGATGTTGGCTAGAAAAAGTGCAGGCCACCCAGAAAAAGGGCAGACCGGCCAGAAAAAGTGCAGGCCGACCAGAAAAAATAAAAGTTAGCCAGAAAAAGTGCAGGTCGGCCAAAAAAAGTGCAGGGCGGCAAGAAAAAATGGAAGTTGGCTAGAAAAAGTGCAGGCCACCCAGAAAAAGGGCAGACCGGCCAGAAAAAGTGCAGGCCGACCAGAAAAAATGGAAGTTGGCCAGAAAAAGGACAGGCCACCCAGAAAAAATGGAAGTTGGCAAGAAAAAGGGCAAGGCCACCCAGAAAAAGGGCAGACCGGCCAGAAAAAGTGCAGGCCGACCAGAAAAATGGAAGTTGGCAAGAAAAAGAGCAAGGCCACCCAGAAAAATGGCAGACCAGCCAGAAAAAGTGCAGGCCGACCAGAAAAAGTACAGGTCGGTCAGAAAAAGTGCAGGGCGGCCAGAAAAATGGAAGTTGGCTAGAAAAAGTGCAGGCCACCCAGAAAAAAGCAGACCGGCCAGAAAAAGTGCAGGCCGACCAGAAAAAATGGAAGTTGGCAAGAAAAAGGGCAGGCCACCCAGAAAAATGGAAGTTGGCTAGAAAAAGTGCAGGTCACCCAGAAAAAGTGCAGACCAGCCAGAAAAAGTGCAGGCCGACCAGAAAAAAAGGAAGTTGGCCAGAAAAAAAGCAGGCCACCCAGAAAAAATGGAAGTTGGCAAGAAAAAGGGCAAGGACACCCAGAAAAAGGGTAGACCGGCCAGAAAAAGTGCAGGCCGACCAGAAAAAATGGAAGTTGGCAAGAAAAGGGCAAGGCCACCCAGAAAAAGGGCAGACCAGCCAGAAAAAGTGCAGGCCGACCAGAAAAAGTGCAGGTCGGTCAGAAAAAATGCAGGGCGGCTATAAAAAATAGATGTTGGCTAGAAAAAGTGCAGGCCACCCAGAAAAAGGGCAGACCGGCCAGAAAAAGTGCAGGCCGACCAGAAAAAATAAAAGTTAGCCAGAAAAAGTGCAGGTCGGTCAAAAAAGTGCAGGGCGGCAAGAAAAAATGGAAGTTGGCTAGAAAAAGTGCAGGCCACCCAGAAAAAGGGCAGACCGGCCAGAAAAAGTGCAGGCCGACCAGAAAAATGGAAGTTGGCCAGAAAAAGGACAGGCCACCCAGAAAAATGGAAGTTGGCAAGAAAAAGGGCAGGCCACCCAGAAAAAGGGCAGACCGGCCAGAAAAAGTGCAGGCCGACCAGAAAAAATGGAAGTTGGCAAGAAAAAGAGCAAGGCCACCCAGAAAAATGGCAGACCAGCCAGAAAAAGTGCAGGCCGACCAGAAAAAGTACAGGTCGGTCAGAAAAAGTGCAGGGCGGCCAGAACAAAGGGAAGTTGGCTAGAAAAAGTGCAGGCCACCAGAAAAAGGGCAGACCGGCCAGAAAAAATGCAGGCCGACCAGAAAAAATGGAAGTTGGCAAGAAAAGGGCAGGCCACCAAAAAATGGAAGTTGGCTAGAAAAAGTGCAGGCCACCCAGAAAAAGGGCAGATCAGCCAGAAAAAGTGCAGGCCGACCAGAAAAAGTGCAGGGCGGCCAGAAAAAATGGAAGTTGGTAGAAAAGTGCAGGCCACCCAGAAAAAGGGCAGACGGCCAGAAAAAGTGCAGGCCGACCAGAAAAATGGAAGTTGGCCAGAAAAAGTGAAGGCCGACCAGAAAAAGTGCAGGTCAGCAGAAAAAGTGCAGGCCGACCAGAAAAAGTGCAGGTCTGTCAGAAAAAGTGCAGGGCGGCCAGAAAAAATGGAAGTTGGCTAGAAAAAGTGCAGGCCACCCAGAAAAAGGGCAGACCGGCCAGAAAAAGTGCAGGCCGACCAGAAAAATAAAAGTTAGCCAGAAAAAGTGCAGGTCGGCCAAAAAAGTGCAGGCCGACCAGAAAAAATGGAAGTTGGCAAGAAAAAGGCAGGCCACCAGAAAAAGGGCAGACCAGCCAGAAAAAGTGCAGGCCGACCAGAAAAAGTGCAGGCGGCCAGAAAAAATGGAAGTTGGCTAGAAAAAGTGCAGGCCACCCAGAAAAAGTGCAGACCGGCCAGAAAAAGTGCAGGCCGACCAGAAAAAGTGGAAGTCGGCAAGAAAAAGGGCAGGGCGGCCAGAAAAATTGGAAGTTGGCTAGAAAAAGTGCAGGCCACCCAGAAAAAGGACAGACCAGCCAGAAAAAGTGCAGGCCGACCAGAAAAAGTGCAGGGCGGCCAGAAAAAAATGGAAGTTGGCCAGAAAAAGTGCAGGCCACCCAGAAAAAGGGCAGACCAGCCAGAAAAAGTGCAGGCCGACCAGAAAAAGTGCAGGGCGGCCAGAAAAAAATGGAAGTTGGCTAGAAAAAGGGCAGGCCACCCAGAAAAAGGGCAGACCGGCCAGAAAAAGTGCAGGCCGACCAGAAAAAGTGGAAGTCGGTCAGAAAAAGTGCTGGCCACCCAGAAAAAATGGAAGTTGGCTAGAAAAAGTGCAGGCCACCCCTGCCTCCGCTTGATGTTTTCTTATCGAAGCGCGAAATAACTGATGATTCACAGGACGAAGGAAGCCTCTGCAGAGGAGAGAGATTGCTAGCGGTCCCTTTCAGAATAGTCAAGTCGCCGAGTTTATCCGACGCGCGAGCGAATGTCACGCGATGAAGAGAAGAGGCATCTACTAGCAGAGTAATAAAGCGCGAAGTCGGTTACTGAAAAGGAAGATTACGCGATGCGAAATGTGGTTTGTTGACTTTAAATTAGGACGTTTGGTTTGACCGACAAGGCTTTATTTTACTTGTTCAGCTTTGTTCTACTTTACTTTCGAAAGCTCACCGCACGTGCTGTTAAAACTTTGCACAGGGTGGATCATAGTTGCCACAACTTTAATACAGCCATGCATATAAATCATAAATGAAACTATCGTAAGTTCGTTTTAGTCTATCGATTATAATCTGAATTATATATATTTGTTACATTTTACAAAAAAATGTACAAACTGTCATTTCATGCGCAAGTATCGGTATAGTTATTTTCCCGGCCTTTTTTCCGCGCTAGTGTATCGCATTTCAGTTTGTCACGCAATATGCGTTACTTGCGTCGTGGAAACGGTTGTAACTGGCCCTCACTCAGGATTGCTTTGCCTGACTCTGATGTCTTCTGATATAATCTACTTTAAACACATGGACTGCACACGAGTAACTACATTTCTCTATATCTAGACTCGAGATTTCTCAGTCGGGTTATAAAGTTATTCTAATCAGTTCTAATTGAATGAGTCCAGCTGCCAGTATTATAGCTTCAACAATCTTTACAAACATAAATCAAAGCTAAGCTCGATTTGCAAATGTATTTGAACTGGTGGACTGCAAAATCAAGCTATTTTAATTCCAGCGACAGTGGTGATTTAAATCTATAAAAGCTACACACCGTATGCACGCCGTTCACAATACAAGCGAGTAATTTTCGTGCGCCGGCAACTGTCGAATATTTATTTCTATTAAGGCTTTCGTTTATAAAGTTCACGTATTTACAGCAACATTTATACTTTATTTGCTCTAAAGTTATGGCAGTATGATAAATTGGAAAAGTAGAATATAGGCGACAGAGCAATTTCAGGCTACGAAAACAGATCAAAACACGTCGACAGAAGAAAGGATATTTCATCGTCCATTGTTCATGTAAGCGATTTGTTTATTTAGAACTCGCGAAAAATAAACTCAAAAACTTCAAGTAAAATGGTCGTTTGGTGACTTTTAAATAAGGGTAGGGAGTGCTTTAGTTAAAGTGTATATGTTTAAATGAATTAAAACAGGAGTAGATACCAAAAACGTTGAGTTTTGTCCAAATAGTATGTGTGATTTGAATAGGAGTGCAAGAAAGAAAATGGCGAACTCTGTCAAAGTGCACGCCATATATTTTCGTCTAGCGCGCTCGCTTTTCATGGCCCAAGGAAAATATTTTTACATGAAAAACAAGAAGAGTTGCCCGTTCAAAAGAGCTATTTTATTTCCTGGATATACGTATACCCCCGATGTTATGGTCTTCTGAAATATGGCAAAATTTAGCGTACAAACGGAATAGCAAATATTGTATTCTTTACGCGGGTGGATAGAGAGGAAAGAAAGATGAAATATAGTTGGAAAGCTACTCCAAGGGATGAACAACAAATTATGTAAAAATGAATCCAAGACAAATTACCGTTGTCTTGTACGAGCATTTTGAAAATGCACCGAATAACCGGTCTAAACGTGCCTAATTTGCATAATTTCCACCGATTTCGAACTTTCCTATTTTAAGCCAAAATAAAAACTCGCTGGAACTTTTGAATATTATTTTCGAAAATGGTTTACAAAAAGGGTATTTTGGGGCAAATAAAAAAATTTGCTTCTGTCGCCGGATTCTTAAAAGTTACTGACAACGGCTCTTAATCCGTTTTGACTTATTTTCGGATTTTAATCCGTTTTGACGTATTTTCGGAATTTTAATCCGTTTTGACGTATTTTCAGATCTTTAATCCGTTTTGACGTATTTTCGGATTTTTATCCGTTTTGACGCATTTTCAGATCTTTAATCCGTTTTGACGTATTTTCAGATTTCTATCCGTTTTGATGTATTTTCGGATTTTTATCCGTTTAGACGTATTTTCAGATCTTTAATCCGTTTTGACGTATTTTCAGATTTTCATCCGTTTTGACGTATTTTCAGATTTTAATCCGTTTTGACTTATTTTCGGATTTTAATCCGTTTTGACTTATTTTCGGATTTTAATCCGTTTTGACGTATTTTTGGATTTTAATCCGTTTTGACGTATTTTTGGATTTGTATCCGTTTTGACGTATTTTCGGATTTGTGATCCGTTTTGACTTATTTTAATCCGTTTTGACGTATTTTCAGATCTTTAATCCGTTTTGACGTATTTTCAGATTTTCATCCGTTTTGACGTATTTTCAGATTTCTATCCGTTTTGATGTATTTTCGGATTTTTATCCGTTTTGACGTATTTTCAGATCTTTAATCCGTTTTGACGTATTTTCAGATTTTCATCCGTTTTGACGTATTTTCAGATTTTAATCCGTTTTGACGTATTTTCGGATTTTCATCCGTTTTGACTTATTAACCGGGCGTGGGCCTGGGGCCCAGCCCGGGCAATTTTTTTTTTTACGCCCACTTCAAGATGGCGGCAAGATGGTGGCGTTGAGACTTTTTCCACAAAAAAGGGAACACAGTTCATGAATTGAGTTGATTCTAACCCACAATAACCTTATTCCCTAGCACAACATAATTGAGTGGCTAGCTGCCCGAAACACTAATTTTTAAGGCAATAACGTGTTCCCGTAACATACGTCAAAACTGGCCAATACTAACCGGTTTACTACGAACGAATCATAAAATCGCTACTTAACATCAACATTTAAACCATTTTTTAACCTCAAACAGTAAAACGTTGTCTAAATTCAAATTCTAAACTGTTGATAAACCCGAAACAATATTTAGTCGCTTAAAAAAATACAAAATGTAAATGGCCGCCATCTTGAAGTGGGCGTAAAAAAAAAAATTGCCCAGCCCGGTTAATAAAATAGCTTCTGTTTTTTTTTGTCGTCGATCTCTTATACCTCTACTCCGCCAAAGTGCTAGGAGGAGAGCTAGGGGTGAGTATGAATATATATGAATGTATTCGCCTTGT
Source organism: Desmophyllum pertusum (assembly GCA_029204205.1). NCBI lineage: Eukaryota > Metazoa > Cnidaria > Anthozoa > Scleractinia > Caryophylliidae > Desmophyllum > Desmophyllum pertusum. Next base: position 168,544 of record MU827833.1, on the reverse strand, counting down.
GAAAGATTTTCTCGGGGAAGAACGAAGCCCGGACTCGAGAGAGCGGCGGAAATCGAGCCTATGTGAAAGTTGGACTGGTCCAAATAAATATTAATTTAGGACCGCGTAAACACATCGGAGCGGCGTACAGATTTCGCAACGTCGGTGAGTTTGACTCGTCAAAATATTAAATCATTGTACTCACTACTAGGTGGACACACTAGGAGCGCCATTAGATCAATTTTTTTTATCAAGGCTACGTTACATTTCGCCAGGATCATAATATTGTCCTGTTTGTTTTGTGTGAAATACATTTCTTTTCCGTAAAGGAAAACAGAAACTTGCCCAGACTCGCAGATTTATGTAAACAGAAACTTGCTGAGACGTGCAGATTTATATTTGGACGATTACGTCATAGGGTCACGTCGAATCGTGACTTGAAGAGATTGTCTGTGAGGTGCGTACGTACATCACATACACTAGAAGCGCCATTAGATCGAATTTTTTATCAAGGCTACGTTACATTTCGCCAGGGGCATAATATTGTCCTGTTTGTTTTGTGTGAAATACATTTCTTTTCCGAAAAGGAAAACAGAAACTTGCCCAGACTCGCAGATTTATGTAAACAGAAACTTGCTGAGACGTGCAGATTTATATTTGGACGATTACGTCATAGGGTTACGTCGAATCGTGACTTGAAGAGATTGTCTGTGAGGTGCGTACGTACATCACATACACTGGAAGCGCCATTAGATCAATTTTTTTATCAAGGCTACGTTAGATTTCGCCAGGGTCATCCTTTGCCTAAATGATATTTTATGAATATTGTCCTGTTAAATAATTGTCATTTTGTGTGAAATACATATATTTTCCGTATATTTTCTGAGAAAAACAGAAACTTGCTGAGAAATGCAGATTTATAAATAAGGACGATTACGTCATGGGGTCACATGAGTCACGTCTAACTGTGACTTGAAGAGATTTCGCAACGTCTGTGATAAACCAGGGTCGCCGTTAGGTCAAATTTCATATCAAGCTATTACTTTTGATTTGAACATGAATACTCTGCTGTTTATTTAGTGTGAAATACATTACTTTTTCGTGTTGGTGCAGCAATTCACTTCCTTGTATGCAGAAGATTTATAAATAACAACCATTACGTTACAATATCACATTTTGACTCACGCAATTTGTCGAACTGTGACTAGAATAGCTGCGAATGATGATGGTGCAACGCGGAACGTCTGCGATTGATGGTTCAACACCGATTCGTACCTATGTTGTCGTGTTTTTTCCTCTTATTCAACTTTGGCTTTATATTGAGGAATGATCTTCAAAGACTGCTCAGAGGCAAGAAAATTGACAGTAGGCACTATACGCAAACATCAGACTTCAGCGTGACTGCCGTGACTAATCTGATAGATTTCAAGCAAGAAAGCAGGTAAAACGGCTTGTTTGCTTGATAAAAAAAAGCCCGGTTATATTTTCTTCGAAAATTCTTGTTTTCGGATTTTAATCCGTTTTGACGTATTTTTGGATTTCAATCCGTTTTGACGTATTTTCGGATTTTTGATCCGTTTTGACGTATTTTCAGATCTTTAATCCGTTTTGACGTATTTTCGGATTTTAATCCGTTTTGACGTATTTTCAGATCTTTAATCCGTTTTGACGTATTTTCAGATCTTTAATCCGTTTTGACTTATTTTCGGATTTTAATCCGTTTTGACGTATTTTCAGATCTTTAATCCGTTTTGACGTATTTTCAGATCTTTAATCCGTTTTGACGTATTTTCAGATCTTTAATCCGTTTTGACGTATTTTCGGATTTTAATCCGTTTTGACGTATTTTTGGATTTCAATCCGTTTTGACGTATTTTCGGATTTTTGATCCGTTTTGACGTATTTTCAGATTTCTATCCTCTATGGACGTATTTTCGGATTTTAATCCGTTTTGACGTATTTTCAGATCTTTAATCCGTTTCGACGTATTTCAGATCTTTAATCCGTTTTGACGTATTTTCAGATCTTTAATCCGTTTGACGTATTTTCAGATTTGTATCCGTTTTGACTTATTTTCAGATTTTTATCCGTTTTGACGTATTTTCCGATTTTTATCTGTTTTGACGTATTTTCTGATTTTGTTCCGTTTTGACGTATTTTCGGATTTTTATCCGTTTTGACGTATTTTCAGATTTTTATCCGTTTTGACGTATTTTCGGATTTGTATCCGTTTTGACGTATTTTCGGATTTTTATCCCTTTAACGTACATTTCAAGTTACTTGACGTACTTTTCGGAGCTGACTAAATACGTCAAGTTACGGGTTTCAAAGTGAAATGTTCATTCAATGTTTAAGTTTCATTGACATCACTAGCAAGGTGATGCTATAGACGCTATAGTTTGATAATTGAATTGATTTTATTTCTGTAGCCGCGCCCACACGATTGTCGCCATCAACTTTATCCAAAAAGGAAAGAATGCAGCGGGACAGATGATGACTAAAACTTCTGTTATAAACTTGGTGGATCTTGCTGGAAGGTAATTATGCTCTTTTTGCCTTCATCAGCATGGAAATTCTCTCCTCTGGTCTTCGCACATTCCTTATAGTATCCTGTAGTACTAGTTGTGATAATTTGATTGTGTACCAAGGCAATATTCTATTGGCAATGCATTTCCTTTAGTCAGCTGATTTGCTTAAAAGCATCTGGATACATGCGTACAGACTGTACATGTAGCATTCGAATCTAATACCAGTTTACTGCCTTTCATTCAATAGTATTAGAACAGTTCTCTTTTGAGGGTTGATAGTAATCCGGCGGAATTGCTGTCGTTTTGTTTTGCTACGCTCTTTGATTGGCTTAAAAAAATAGCGCCACCTATTCAACCAAAGCCAACCGTAAATTTGTCACACGCGTTTTCCCGCGCTTGGCGGCGGTCACGTGTATTTCCATCAAGTTCTCATTGGTTCATTGTGTTTTTTAGGTTTGCTATGATTGGCCATTGCGTTTGCTTTGGTTTTGATTATACTACACTCAGTTAAAAACTGCTCTATTGCATTTCTCCAAGTAATGTCAGTATCACTTTTTGTTCCTAAATAGCGAAAGGGCAGAATCCACTGGAGCTACAGGAGACAGGCTAAAGGAAGGATCCGCTATCAATCAGTCTCTGTCCACATTAGGCAACTGCATTAAAGGTATATCAAGAAGTATTTGTACGGGCACGAATCTCTCCTTGTTTGTTTACACGAATATCCACATCATGTGGATATTGGTTTAGAAAAGACGACTAATAAAATTTCCAGAGCTTCGATGTTTACTGTGCGAATAAAAAAAACGTGAACACTTTGATTTAACTTTTATATAATCAAACCGCAAGAAGAATAGTCTGGAAACTCAAATTTACATTTTGTTTTTGCAGAAAAGCTTTGCCAAAATAGCAATAAAGTAAATACAGGGTAAAAAATAGACCAATTTTTGGCAAAGGAAAATCCAAGCTAAAATCAAAGTGTTCACGCTTTTCAGATTCGCACAGTAAGGGAAGGTATTTTTGTCGATAGGATTCAAATCACGTTTGAGTTTTGTTACATCTGATTGGCGATTAGAACACACGAGTGTATTTGATTACGCAAAACTACCCACCGTAGCCTCCTCCTCAGGCAACTCTGGGGTCTGGGGCCAAAAAAGGGGGCAAAAGAGCGCGGGGCACCTCTGTACCAGTCTCTCACTCGTGCCTTTATATAAGAGTTGCTTGCGGAGGAGGCTATACCCACCGAAAGTTTTTGTCAGGTTCAACTGAGTGAGGTTGACCTGATAATTCGCTGGAATCCATTTGGAATCCCGGGCGCCTGGCCAAGAACACAACACAATGACCCCGGCCAGTGCTCGAGCCCGGACCGCTCGATCCAGAGTCCAATGCGCTAACCATTGGGTCACCGCTTCTTCCACTTAGCGTTTCATAAAAAAAAAAACAGGCTACTTATTAACCTGTAATTACTCTGGTCAGCATTTGAATTCCACTATTCCAAATAATTTAATTATCAGTAACGTTTTTTTTTTTACAATGAATATGACGTTATTCGTTATCATGAATTCATTTTAAACAATGTATGTTATTTCTTCTTTTTTATTTCAGCCCTGGCTGATCAGTCATCTGGAAAGAAGGGTGCATTAGGTAAAACAGCAGTTTAAACATTCATTGCAAGTGCCTTTATTGTCCGAAATGACGTTATAAAATAAAAACAAAAGCTGAATTAGATCCAGGATTCGTATGGGTCCTTGAAACTGCCTGGAAAGTCCTGGAATTTTGTTCTCCAGGAAAATGAGTCATTTTTTGGCAGGTCCAGGAAAGTCCTAAATTCACGTGAGAATTTAGTGCCACGGAAAAAAAAAAGAACAATCTCAATATTAACTAGGAGGGAATTCTCGCAAAATGCGAAAAGGAAGTGTTTAAGATTAATAAGCTTGCGCATTTGGAGAGTCTGGGGAATCTACAGAAGTCCTGAAAATGTTCTGGAAAGTTCTGAAAATTTGTTGCTGAAAAACAGTACGAACCTTGGAGATCGATACCGCTAATACAAACCTCCTGCCAATACCAGGCTTAAAAGAGCTTCGTCACGGATGGCGCATATTGGCAAATTTTGTTCAAGTTCGCCATTCGCAATCCGTCTTAATCTTCTCCATCCTCAACCATCCTTGTTCCTGTTTGGTTTATTATCACCTCTTTGCTGTTTTTCTACCTTAGTAAACTATTAGTATTTTGAGGCTTTCTTCAATTTGAAGGTGATTTTGCACTTATATATCGTGACATAGCTCCTTTAATTAGCGGACAACTGTTTCTGTTGCCTGTTATGACTACATAATATACACATAACTAGGTTGAAGCCAGCACTAACAATTCTTCACTTCTCTGCATTGTCCCTACCTTGTTTCCTTTCAGTTCCTTTCCGTGATTCTGTACTTACCAAACTGCTTAAGAATGCCTTGGGAGGCAACAGCAAAACAATTATGGTGAGTTTTTTCAGCTTCCTACAAGAAAGACGTGCTGCGACTGATTAACCTTTTGAAAGCTTCGTTAATTTTTATACTGTTACTTTAAAATATTATGTTTAAAAATAGTTCGTTTCACTTCTTGATTGCGGTGTAGATTGCTGCCTTAAGTCCAGCTGATATCAACTTTGAAGAGACATTGTCGACGCTGAGATTTGGTAAGATACGTTTTTTTTAAGACAGCTCCTTTTTCATGAAATCTTAAGTTTATTGCGGATGAAACCCTAGTTTGTGACCATGAATGAAAGCTATTGAGCAGTTATACTTCCATGTGGTACTTTTTATTATGCTGTACAAGGTAGTTCTAACTTTTAAGTCTGTGGAGACCGTGAAAGCTATCAAACAGTACTTGCATGTGGTACTATTTATTATGCTGTACGAGGTGGTTCTAACTTTTAAGTCTGTGGTTGAAACCCTAGTGTGTGACCGTGAAAGCTATTGAGCAGTACTTTCATGTGGTACTGTTTATTATGCTGTACAAGGTGGTTCTAACTTTTAAGTCTGTGGATGAAACCCTAGTGTGCGACCGTGAAAGCTATCAAGCAGTAATTTCATGTGGTACTATTTATTATGCTGTACAAGATGAAATGAAACCCTAGTTTGTGACCAGTGAATGAAAGCTATTGAGCAGTTATACTTCCATATGGTACTTTTTATTATGCTGTACAAGGTAGTTCTAACTTTTAAGTCTGTGGAGACCGTGAAAGCTATCAAGCAGTACTTGCATGTGGTACTATTTATTATGCTGTACGAGGTGGTTCTAACTTTTAAGTCTGTGGATGAAACCCTAGTGTGTAACCATTCAAATGAAAGCTATTGAGCAGTACTTTCAAGTGGTACTGTTAACTTCGGAGTACAAGTCACAGTCACGGATCACCCTAAGGCTAGCTCTAACCTAACCAGAAGGCTACATGTAATCCTAACCCTAAGGCTAAGGCTAAGGCTAACCCTAGCCAGTAGCGTTAGTGTTAGTGTTAGGATTAGCTTTATAGTTAGGTTAGGGCTAGCCTTAGAGTGACCTGTGACCTGTACTTTAGACCCGCCGTACTGTTAATAGATGTTTCGCTGTTTTCCCAAATATTATATTGTATGACCATTTGTCAAACCTATACCTTGAAGGCAAGTAACTGAATTCAATGTAATAAAAGCGATATCAGTTTTGAAATAATTTTGATTGTGCATGTCCTTGTTTGCAGCCGACCGAGCCAAGGCTATCAAAACTAAAGCCGTTGTCAATGAAAGTCCAACTGAAAAATTGATCCGGGAACTGCGTGAAGAAAACCAGAGGCTACTGGATCAGCTGAAAGGACAGGGACCGGGCCAGCCAATCGTGATTCAAGGGGAACCCGGCGAGCCACAGATGGTTGGAATCTCTGAAGATGGTGCGCTTCTGTGTAAAGGCGCTGTTACACTAGACAATGCGAGTTGTGTTTCGAGACAAGTTGTGCTGACGAAACGTTGCTTAGTGTATCACCGTCTAGGCCAACCTCGTTTCCATTTTATGTACTCAGACAAAACCAACAGCAAACAAAGCAAAAACAAAACAAGGCATACAGAGCGGTTTTCATTTGAGTGTCGTAAAACCAAAACCAAAACCAAAACCATGATTGGTTTTGGTTTAGCATCTGATTGGTTGAGTAGGTGGCGCGAGTTTTTTAAACCAATCACAGAACGTAGTAAAGCAAAACCAATTTCGGATTACTTTCGATTCTCAATTGAAAATCGCTCTAAATGTCTTGAATTTCATTCTCAAACCCGGACCAAACGAGGATGAGAGTTGTTGAGTGTTTTCTTCATCTGTCATCGACTATTATCAAGCGTGGGCCAAACGAGAGAAAACTCTCCACGACTCAATAAACATTTGAACAGGTTCGACGCCGAGAGTGCATGAGATTTTCAGGCCAAACGAGAGTGTGAGTTTGAACTCTCAGCAACTCTCACATATACATTCTGGTTTGGTCCCAGAGTTTTTCTTTCTTCTTTATTACTCGTCGTCGGGCGTGGCTCAAATTCGATTGAGATGAAAAAGAAGGAAGAAAACTTCAGTAGCCAGGGTGTTTTTACACAAATTAACAGTCTTATTATTGGCTACAGAAATGAAAATATCGCTAAATGTTCCTTCTTTTTTTTCTCCAGAGGTAAACGAAATGAAAAAAGAAATGGAACAGCAGGTATGCGTGTTTATTTTCCGTCACAAAGATTTAGATTCCTCCTACTTTAGTTATCTCCGACGCCGTTCTCGACAGTACATTTATCATAGAACTTGTTTTTAAAATATCAAATGCTTTTCATCTTTGGTGATCATTTCCTTAACGTTCACGTTTCAAGCAATCCAAAAACTCTATGCACATCTCATGAATCTATGTTATGGGGTGTTGTAAATTTTTGGGTGATTTTTGCGTATGTTTGGGAGGAAATAGTTTTTCTCAAAGGATATGTAAAATTTAGGGAAATAAGAAATATTGAAGATTTAATGTAGTAGATGGACACCATGTTGATACCCACGCAAGAGCACCCGCGTGGGTATCAACTGTCTGTTGGTGTTCCAAAAATCATTTTCTTTCTTCTATCCCTTCTTTAAATCTCTTAAAATTTCATTGAAATTTAGGTTAAGTCCGCCTTAATTCTCATCACCTGTATGCTTGATCATGCGTTGGTATCCTAAGGATCAATTTTGATGCTGATCACTATTGGGGCTTACAGCGCGGACACTCGAACCGTGAACGCTTTGGCTTTATTTTGGCTTTATTTTGGCTTTATTTTGACTTTATTTTGACTTATTTTGTACTTATTTCAGAACTAGCCAATCACAGCTCGGATTCGAAGTAAAGGCCAAGACATTGACAAAATAAAGAAAAATAAAGACAATTAAAATAAAGCCAAAATAAAGCCAAAGCGTTCACGGTTCGAGTGTCCGCGCTGTAAAGGGTTAATCACGGAAAGACGAGTTCGTTTTTTTGTAAAATTATTTTACAATGACATTTTTTTGTGCACTTGTCTCGTTGCAGTTGTTACAAAACCAGCGTGAGATGGAAGAGATGAAGAAGTCTTGGCAGGAAAGATTAGCCGAGCAAGAATCAGCAAATAAGGTGAGTCGTATGTTTCTTTTGAATTCGACATCCCTTCCGATCGAGGGCTGGCACTGTGTTACGTTCTTGGGCAATACATTTTACTCTCACAGTGCCTCTATCCACCAGGAGTATAAATAGGACAGGGCACCGGCGAATTGTCAGGGCAACCTGACAAAACAGCTGTGGGATTATCTGCGATGGACTGGCATCCCATCCATTCCAGGGGGAGTAGTTCCCCCCGAGACTTGGTAAAATACTTTAACCTAGCTGACGTTTCACTCTGTTGTCGTTATTTACAGGCGAAAGAGGAGCAAGAAAAGAAGGACAAAGAACTACGTAAAACCACTCCTCACTTCTGGAATCTTAATGAAGACTCGCAGCTTTCAAGAAAAATTATGCACTTAATTAAACCAGGTAACTGTCATTACGACCATTCCGAACTTTCACTTTCCGCATTCGGAGACCCAACCAGGAAATTTAAGCAAATATTCGAAATGTCGTTTTCTCTTTTCCCATATCTCGCCAGGGTCTTTTAACTTCGCCTGTTCCAGCCTTTTTGGGTTTTCCCCACGAATTGAAGTAGCCTGGAACAGGCTACTTTTAAAGATGATTTCCAGTCCGTACTGCGCATGCTCGGGGTTTGTTTACATTTTTGTTTTGAATTTGTTGATACGTTACACTTTGGTGATAGCGTACATGAAGTTGTTATGAAGTTTTTGAGTCCGCCATTACGTGTCGTTGAGTTCCTGAATGCTCGATGAGCTGAAACGTCGGTTTGGGATAACGCCGAGGTTCTTCTACTCGTTATTATTGTTTGGCAAGGATATCTGGCGTTAATACTGAAGAAAAATGTAAGTTTGTACAACAATTTCTATTTTTGCTAGTATTTACATTCCTTCGTATGCGACTCATAAACATAGCAGGCGGAGATTGCGCAGTACGGACTGTAAATCATCTTTAAAGAAAAGTTGTTTTTCATCACACTTTAATATATCCAAATATATCTGAGGCCTTCCGAACAGGTATTCCACGCGAAAACCTCATACTACTATAACTATTTAAAATATAGACTGAAAGATGCGTGCGCTCTGATTGGTTAAAAACCATGTTTTATCAGAGTATAAAACATAGAAAAGCGTGTTTTATCGTTTCGCGCGCGTAAATCTATATTTTAAAGCACTTAAAGAAGCCAAAACCATGTATTATACTGTCATAAAACACTCCGGGAATTTGAGAACACTTGAGAAATTTAGAAAACACTCGCCTGCGGCTCGTGTTTTCTAAATTTCTCTCGTGTTCTCAAATTCCCGTCGTGTTTTATGACAGTATAATACATGGTTTTGGCTTCTTTATTTGTTAAATAAATGTCGTTAATATTGTGTTTTGTGTAATAATGTTTTACTGCTGATGGTAGTGGCTTAATAGTTTTATTCAAACCACGAGGGATTATTGCATCGAGCTTGACCTTGAACTACTCATGAAATAACTAACACATCTTAAAATAGCCAGCCTGTACAATATTGCTTCCTTTTAAACATCAGCTCCTTTGGGCAATATAGATCAATATTAAATGATATTGGTAACACAATTTCTTAAGTTCATTGAACGGATCAAATTCCACAGGTACGTAGTCTATGAAAACATTTTTCATGGTTATTTACTTGTTAGCAGTTAGTTATTTACTTCTTAGTACACACCATTAGAGTACTAGTTATCTGCTTCAAACTTATCAGACTTTGCAATCAGTTAAGGAGGCCATGTCAGCAGGTATTTCACGACTAATTAGCCCTGCCAGGCATGGAATATGAGTTACAAGCTCAATAGGATGTCATAAAAGGAACAAAATTATTATAAATTAGATTTTTAATGTGAAAAACATTTTTAAAGTACATGTACAGCTGTATAGGAAACAAAGTTTCCATAACATGTGGATTTCATCCATTGTAACCCATAGAGAAATTAAGTTGTGCATGCGTTTTAACATTTGGCTTAATACCATCTTGTTGTTGTTTTGATTTCCATTTAAGTTACTATAATTATTTTTAGGTTTCCTTCGATTTGAAGACAATTATGTAAAGTCGTTTATCTTTATTATTTTTTTGGTCAGTCTTAACCATTCATGTCTCGTTGTGACTTGCTATCGCGCCGTTGAACGTTCTCTACCATATACTTGTAGTAACGTATTTTAGCTTATTTTGAGATTTCTTGTGAATTGAAATGACTTTTTTTTGTTGTGTTGCAGTAACCTTGGCTTTTTAAAAGTTGCGTATTTTGAGGTTAAAAGAGGTTTACGTTGCACAAAACTCGACTTAAAATTAACGTGACACCATGAGTAACGTTAGGCAAAATATCTTGTCATATTTAAAACTTGTGCGATACCGAGGTTTTAATTCCTGCTAATAAAATTAAGCTAATAAAATTATATACCAATATCGTGGTCATTAGGGAAGCCTGGTTGAACTGAAACGTATTTCTACTAGGAATGATTGTCCTGACGAGCCAATTAATTCATCGACGAGCCAATTGAGCCTACTTGATTCGTTGGCTAGCTCAACACTGTTATAACTAAAGATGGTTAATGTCTTGGAGTTGTTTATTGCAGGGGAACAAAGAGTTGGAAACAAGAAAGCCGATCCTAAACCGGACATTGTATTGAGTGGTCTGAGGTAAGACAGTCACACACGGCTGAAAACAACAGGTGCAAGTCACAAAGTATTAGTGCGTACTGACCAACATACTGTATGTCAATCACAATAGTATTTTGCTGAAAAACAAACACCACCACGTGAAAGTACTGGTCAATAGCTTCCATTTGAATGGTCACACACTAGTATTTGAAGTGCATCCACAGACTTCAAAGATAGATCCACCTTGCACAGCATTATAAACAGCACCACATGGAAGTGCTGCTCAATAGCTTTCATTTGAATGGTCACACACTAGGGTTTCAACCACAGTCTTGAAAGTTAGAAAATTTAAAAAAATAGCCAAGGCTTGACTCTAGTGGTCAATGGGTTAGCTTCATTGCTCACCATTGCACATGGGTTATATTTGGTAATGATGTCTCGATACCGAGTCAATTTAACTGCAGAGGGAATGGATCGAGATGAGGAGGGAGAGAACACCTGCACCAAAGACCCAGTGCCCCTACGATCAAATTGTTGATATTAATTTTTTTACATTTTTCGTGTACAATATGACTTCCTTACATATCTTGCCAAATTTCAATCTATTACGAACATTAGAAATCATTATTTTTGGACTTTTATTTCAGAGCATTTAAGGCCGCCATTACTTGGCCTTGTTCCAAGGCTTGGTTGCGAATTAGAGAAAATGACGTCAGATGCTCAAAAATACCTCACGGGTTGAAATTATAATAACAACAAGTATAGAAAATTGCACGAAGAAAAAGTTCAAAGTTTTTGTTGCTCTATGTAAGAAAGTCATATTGTACACGAAAATGTAAAAAAATTAATATCAACAATTTGATCGTAGGGGCACTTTAACAACTCTTATTTAAAATGGCCCTTTGTTTTCTCATAGTATTCTTGCGGAGCACGCTACGTTGACGCATAACGGAAATACCATCACAATTGTCGCCCATCCTGATGCTAAACTGATGGTTAATGGTAAACCAACACCAGACGAGAAAGAACTGCACCATAATGACAGGTATAGGTTTTGCTACATTCCTGTTTTCTCTCACACTACTGATGTAAGCCACTTTCCTCCTTGGAACCTCTATATATAAAGGCCCGATCAAACGATCACAACATTTGTCACAACATTCTCACAACATTTGTTGAGAGCCGATGTTGAGACCGTTTGACCACCCCTCTCAACAATGTTGTGACAACATTTCTTTTGTTCTTGAAATGTTGTGGCCGTTTGATCGGGCATGGTCACAACATGTCACAACAAATCTCACTTTGTGTGCTTTGTTTGTTTGTCTGTTTTATTTTGTTTGTTTGGTTATTTTTGTTTTGTTTGTTTGTCAGTTTGTCTGTTTGTTTGTTTGTCTGTATGTATGTCTGTTTGTTTGTTTGTTTGTTTGTTTGTTTGTTTGTTTGTTTGTTTATTTGTTTGGGGGTAGGGGTACTGTATTGTTTAAGCCCCGATCAAATGGTCTCAAAATTTGTCTCAACATTTGTTGAGAGCCGATGTTTAGGCCGTTTGACCACCCACCCCTCTTAACAATGTTGAGAGGTGTTGCGACATGTCGAGAAGAGTTTGATTTCGTTTAAACTTTGTCTCAACATCTTTTAAATATGTTTTTAGTTCTCGAAATGTTGAAGCCGTTTGACACGGCATGGTCTCAACATCTCTCAACATGACTCAACAAATGTTGAGACCGTTTGATCGGGGCTTTACTGTTTGTTCTTTTTTTTTGGTGTTGTGTTACTTATTTACTTATTTAGTCAAATTTAATTCGTATTAGCTTAGCACTGAAACCATTTTAATTGTTGAGAATCAGTGAGAGCTAAGGCAACGATAAATCTTAGTGAACACATCGGCGAAGCTACTATCGTGGATTAAACCGAAGAACAGTGTAGTTGGGGTGTAGTGCTTCAGACTTTTATGTGAAATAATTTGTTTCTTATATTTTTCTCTTGGCAGAGTAATGTTTGGCTCCGCTAGTCTGTTCGTGTTGCATCACCCTGTAGAGTTGGAAAATATCAAGAAGGAGGGCGTCAAACTTGAAGAAATAACTTATGACTTAGCACAGGAGGAAATCGCGGAGAACTCTGGGTTCAACATGGGCAAGAACAGCGGCCAGTCCAAAAGTATGTAATGTCAAAAGAGGATGATCTAAGAGAAGCATTCTTCAGTCCATATAGTTGAGCTATTTTAAGAGCACTATCTGATTGGTCAGTTCGAGTAACGTGGTGTCGGAATATTTGACTGCGGGCTCAACTGTAATAACTGATATTGTCATTCATGATATTTCGAGCAAATTTACTCGTGTTTACATTGTGCTGGAAATAATTAATTTTCTTTTTTTAGATGATCTACTGTTACAAGAAGACCTTGTACAGATGGTTCCCATGGTAAATGAAACTAATGCCATGGCTGAGGAACTTAAAAAAAGGTAACAGCCTTAATGCAATATGAGTAAGGTATTAATAACAAGTGACACGAGCTGCTTGGAGAAAATTTCCAAATTCTCCCAAAAGGATTCGAGACCATGGCCATCCGCACACCGGTCGGACGCTCTACCACTGAGCTACAGGAGACTCGTGGGAGCTTAGGCCATATAACTATGTTCAAATGTAACAAACGCCCTACATGTACATGTAGTAGAAAACGATGTCGAGGGACTCTTGTAAAGAAATAAACAAACAAATTTATCACTTTTCAACGACATTTTAATAATTATTGTGTCCACGGCCTTTAGTAAGCCTAGTTAATATACTATGAGTGTTTTCTTTTTCCCCAACAGGTAAAGTTTGAAATTCTCTTGGTGTCGCCCCAAGCTCGTGGTCTCAAGGAAGGAAGAACTGAGGTAGGAACTGAGGCGGCCTATACCTCTTATTTTCTATTGGTTGCTGCACGTGGACGCTTTAGACCATATTCGTATTCTCACGGTTGGACTGGAACTACCTTGCAATCGGGGCTCATGCGGGGGAATCTTTTCAAATGCAAATATTTTTAATGATATTCCCCGCATGAGCCTCGATTGCAAGCTAGTTCCAGTCCAACCGGGAGAATACGAATATGATTGCACGTGTATTAAACTAAATCGTGCGTCTTACGTTGCAGGTCAAAGTAAAGATGAAAAGCACGGTGGACGACGCAGAATGGATCTGGGACAGGAATAAGTTTGTCAATAGAACCTATTTGATGAAGGAAATGTTCCAGAACTACTTTGAAGGCGAGGAAGACTGGGACGTACCAGAGGTTTGTGTATCTTTGTATTTGTCCGCCATGTTGGTACACAGCTTCTGAACAAAATATGTCATCAACATGGCAGTCAAAATAATCATGCCGTGGAAAGGTTATCAAAATAATTTGTTTATTTCTCAACAGGAACAAGACCCATTCTGGGAACCTGATGATGCTGAGGTCTACATCGGTTCAGTCCAATGTTACCTCCAAAGTTTAGCTTACTTGGTAAGTACTACTTGGCTTAATCGAGGCCTTAACCTCTCTGCTCAAACCGTTTGGGCTCAGTCAATTATCCAAGAATGGTTTCTAGCAAAAAAAAAAAAAGAAGGTACTTGATACAAATCGTATTCTAAAGTTGTCTAATTTCGGTTACTTTTAGAAGTGTAAGGGCCTCCACAGACTAGAGAGATAGTTGTCGACAAGTATTTAGTTGTCGATCATAAAACGTTGTCGATAACAAAAAAGCCAGTGTGTGAAGCTAGTTATCGATAACTAAGGCCCTTAGTTATCGACAACTGGCTTCACACACTGGCTTTTTTGTGATCGACAACTAAATAGTTATCGATAACAATTGGCCTAGTCTGTGGAGGCCCTAACAGATGTTTTGCGTTGTAGATTGAAGTGGAAGAAAGTCTTGTAATAACAGATCACAAGGGCAACGAAAAGGGTCATCTGCAGGTGCGTGAAGTCATTTAATGAACTTACTGATGTAAGTTTTTTATAATACGAATTGGGAGAATTTGACGATATCTTGGAATTCCAAAAATTATTTGTACCTGGTCTTAATTAGCACACGGTTTTTACCGTTTACTCCGTAGTTTTTGTTTTGATTGAGAAGATATATCAAACACTTGAGACAGCGTTTCATCCGATTTCCAAACACCTCGAATGTCGTTCTCCCTGTAAATAATTTAGCTTAAATGATTTGGCAAAATAATGTTAAATACAGTAATTATAGTAAAGCTTTGTTTGTTGGTAGATTGAAGCGTTTCCATGTGATGCAACCTTCTCCGAGGAAATGGACGATTACGTTGAAGACCCGAAGGAATTGGTATGTTTATTGAATCAAACGTGTTAGAGGATTAGTAAAC
Organism: Desmophyllum pertusum; assembly: GCA_029204205.1. Lineage (NCBI taxonomy): Eukaryota > Metazoa > Cnidaria > Anthozoa > Scleractinia > Caryophylliidae > Desmophyllum > Desmophyllum pertusum. Next base: position 153,473 of record MU827833.1, on the reverse strand, counting down.
GTTGTAAATACAGTCGAACCTCCACTAACGGCCACCTCTCTACAACAGCCAGGGGTTTTCGTCCCGACCGTGGGGCGATCCATACACTTTACTCTTATTGAAACCTCCCTACAACGGCCAGATAATTCTGCACCAGGGTGGCCGTTTGTGGAGAGGTTCAACTGTATTACACTTATACTTAACAGCTCGTAACGTCATCTGCTGTTTTTAGACCGTAACCTTATACTTTATACCTTATTGACTTCAAGTTGATAATTAACTAAGAACTTAAAATTAAATATATCCGTGTACGTGTTACATGTAGTAGTATGCCATTCTATTAATTTTGTTTGTTGTTGTATTTTTGTATTATTGTTTTGTTTTGTTTTTGTTCATTTCTCTCTCTCTTTTTGCAGATTGGAAAGGCGCTTCATTTCAAACTAAAAATTCCGTACGCAAGAGGCTTGCCAACAATATTTGGAAAGGTATGCAAACTTCATTAGCGTGACGAAGAGAGGGGAGGTGCTTTGTTTTTATGTTTCAGTTTTAACATTCACACCCGTCACGTATAACTTCTCTCGCTCGCTTATGTATAACCCCTTTTTTCGCCCTGTTGGTTCAGGTTGAATCATAGGGATTCGACAACAGCTACAGCATTCATGCAGAAATCTATATTGCAACGTTTTATGACAACCTCGTTTTACATTACATCGTTTAGCCGCCGTCTATCGAGACAACGTCTAAACCACGGATCAGTTGTAACCAATGTTTAACTTAGGCTTTGTTTAAATAGCTGGCCCTTAGTCTCTTCGACATTTTCATTGTTTCTGGAACTCAATAAAATTACGTTTGACGTTATATTGCTTTATTCGTGTTACAGGGCGAAACATTTTGCAAATATAAACTATATCTGGATCACGACTACAATTGCACGAAGAGCGTGTCAGGAACCACCAATCCTTCTTATGACTCTGAGAAGAAGTACACTTTTAATCCTGTCACAAAACAGGTTTGTTATCTCGTTTCTTATCATAGCAAATCATAGCAACCAGTTGAGCCAGTTTTGAGATAGCAGCATACCTGAATAGCTGTTATTACAGTTGAGCCTGTAGTCAAATATTATTTTGTTTCCAAAGTATACAAACGAGGCTAACGGAGCAATACAATGCCAGATTGACCCATTCGCCTCGTTTGCATTTCAAACCGCTGGCTTCTGTAGTAACAGCCATTGACTATCCCGCGGATGGTTTTGGAATAAACCCCGGGGGTGATTCCCATATAAAAGAAGCCCTCACTGGCCTCGCCCTTTGAAGAGGTACCAATTTGGTACCTCTCTTTTCTTTCTTTCTTTCTTTCTTTCTTGGCTTAATACCCTAAAAGGTATCAGGATAACTGCATAAAAGGATGGTACCAAACCACGAATTTTAACGCCAAGGTGCGGCTCGAGTTTACATAAACTTTCAAATTCTCCCAAACTTTCCCTCGTGTTTGCATCAGGCTATGTAAACACACGCGCCATTTTCTAATTCTTAAATTCAATCCTTTTACTTCGACTTTGAATGAGAACTTGCTCGCTGTGGTCAATCATGTTTGTCTTTGTTTCTTTTTTTACCAATTGCAGTTCGTTGAGTATTTATTACAGACGCCGCTTGTTATCGAGGTGTGGGGAAAACAGAGTGGAAGGAAGATAAGCCGCAAGGAAATAGCTGGTGCAGGAGAAATAAACCGCAAGAAAATATCGGTAGGACCAGCAAGCAGCGGAATGCCGAACAACGGCCAGGTTATGGTAAGAATTCTAAACATGAGCACTGCGAGTATCTGAGTAACCGTATGGACATTTTTTGGGACAAAACCTGTTCAAGGGGCTACGTCACGGATGGCGCATCTTGAAAAAGCCGTTCTCAATCCGTTTCTCCATCCTCAACCATCCTTGTTCCTGTTTGGTTTATTATTACCTCTTTGGTGTTTTTCTAACTTAGTAAACTATTATTTTGAGGCCTTCTTCAATTTGAAGGTGATTTTGCACTTCGCAGAAATAACTTAAAATATCGTGACATAGCTCCTTTAAAAATGACCACATAACAAACATACAAGCGAAAATCAGAGCTAATGAAGTTCAATGTCTCAGCAGTTTTGTCCAAAATTGGAGCTATGTCATGTTTATTAAATACTCAATCACTGTTATTGCATTTCTGGCCTTCTGATTGGCTCCTTGCGCCCATGTTATCAGCTCATAACACGGATTCTGCCAAATATGGTAGCTCATAACAGGGTAGTTCGTTCGTCGAGAGAGTGAAATTTGAAAAAGATGGCTAAAATCATTACGTAAAAAACTTTGGCCCTTCTAAATCAAACAAAAGTCAAGTCCATTAAATAATGCACGAAGTTTGGAACGAAATATTTAATGGGAAATGCCTGTAAATGTACCACAAATGCGACCGAACGAGCACTAAGTAAAGGCAGCCTGAAACAATTAATTTAAGCTTACGGAAAGATCCGCCGAAAACCGGCACAATTAAGCTTAATTCTTCAAAACAATGAAAACCTATTTACAACACAAGTTAAAGCTTAGCCTATTCAGTATTGTTACCTTATATTTCGAAGAGTCTTGCCAATTCCAGCTGGACTAAGCTTTTAAAACAATACGGCAGTTCGTCAAGCGCTGACGGCAGGTACAATCAAAGATCACTTCACAGGGAAATTACCTTCGAAGATCACTCTTTTTCTCTCCATCCATGTAGATATTGAGAGTTTCCTTAATGTTCTTTACTTCAGTGAACTTGATTTCAGCTCAGTTCGTTTCAACACAATTAATTCTGTAGTCGCGCATGATTTGCTCGCCGTAAAAATAGTAAAACCCTTGCTTCGTTCAGCTCTCCGTTCAACTTGTAAAATGAATATAATGTTCAGCTCCACAATTATCTCGGATCTCCCCATTTTAAGCTAAATCATTTGCACAATTTTCCAGAATATACGAAACTTTAGAAGACACAGAGCGAAGATTCCCTCCGAAGAACATTCTGTCTTGCTCTCGGCTTTTCATTCAACTTGCCAACTTACACCGCGCCAGACATTTTGCCGCGGTTTTCAAATCATGCTTCATTTAGATCGAACTGAAAAATCACTCAGTCGATTTATAAATTTTTACAAAGTATAATACCGAAGGTTAACCTAAAGTTAGTGAAGTATTTAATAAAACAATTATTCCATTCGCCCTTGTTGGATATGAAATGATTATAACCAATTCGGCGCGAAGCGCGCCTCATCGGTTATGTTATCATCTCATATCCAACGCCGGCTCATGGAATAATTGTTAAATATTTAGTCCTTTTGTACAATGTACAAAGAAGAAACCATAAAATAACAGTTTACTAAGGTAGAAAAACACCGAAGAGGTAATAATAAACCAAAGAGGCACAAGGATGGCTAAGATTGGAGAAGATTGCGATGGATTGAAAATCACGGATGCGCCATCCGTGACGTAGACAGCTCCTTTAACTTTCATTACCAAGTGAATTTTTAGTTCAATTCGCGTTTGAAGAACCGTGCTATGAAGCAAGGTCGATCATGAGTGGGTTCAAGTGTTCCACAGAAAGGAATGGAATGCAGTGGAGTGTATATTCATTATTTTAGACTATAGCTGTCCCCCGTAAAGCTGTCACTTTGTGTTATACTAAATACTAATACAAACGCATCCCTTTGTGGCGCGTATTGTGAGCATTTATTTTTTCTCAGTCAAGGACGAAGGCCAAAATATGAAACTGGAGCTACACAAATCACAGAAAAGAAGTGACAGATCTGAGAAGAAAATTGTAAGTAACCAAGAACCATGCAGACGCTCGAAAGGCGATTGATACTAATCTGAGCTTAAAAATTAACCTATTTTTAGTATACATTCCACTTGATATATAAAAGCGGCTTTACCAAAATCATGATAGTGCGAAGGAATGGTTATCTAATGTTCATACAACGGATTCGAATACTTGTCAGATTTTCCTGTGCGTTTTATTGACAACAAATTAGTTTACGCATTTGCTGTTATTTTGACTACAGAAAAAGATGAGAGAATTAGTGGAAGATGCTAAAAGGAAAGGCGTATCAACAATAGAGGTAAGAGCTGAAACACAGAATAAATAGACAAGTAAATAAATCAATAGACCTTTCTCCAAAATGGCCGCCAGAAATTCATATTAAACTGAGCGGAAAATCAATACAAGCGGCTGAAATACCACCTCTTGTTTTGGTAATTGTAGAACCACAGTGTACACTGTTCCCAGTTCCCAGACTTTACACAGTTTCTCACTAAGCACAGTTCCTCATCATTTGTAAGACGCCTCTTCAATTTCCTTCGGTGATAAGGCTACAGGCACGCAACTCTTCACAATGGCTCTGACGAAATCGTACTCCTCACCGCTGTCCAACTGTCGCACGGAGTTTAACCGAGATAAAGCATCAGCAATGTTCGTCTTACCAGGCCTGTACACCACTTTGAAATCGTACCCTTGTAACCGCAACACCCATCTTTCAATTCGCGCGCAAGGCTTTGACGTGCGTGAATAGATGCGCTCTAAGGGCTTGTGATCCGTTTCCAGCTCAAAGCTTTGCCCGGATACATACATGTTGAACCGCTCACATGCCTAGACGAGAGCCAGCGCCTCTTTCTCCGTCTGACTGTAACGCCTTTCCACGTCAGTCAAGCTCCTCGATGCATACGAGATAACTCTCCACATCTCTCCTTGCTGCTGGGTGAGAACTGCTCCTAAACCCACTGGGGACGCATCTGCGACAATTCGTGTCCTACAGCCAACCCTGAAGTAGGCCAGTGTCTCCGCCTGAGTGATTAGACGCTTCAGCTCCTGAAAAGCTGTTTGCTGCTCCTCACCCCACTTGAAGGTGACGCCCTTTCTCGTCAACTCTTGAATGGGCTTGGCTACGGATGCTACGTCTGGCATGAACTTCGCTGAATACTGGACCAGACCCATGAAAGATCGTACTTCACTTGCGTCCTTAGGAGGTCGTGCGTCTCTAATAGCAGCAACCTTCTCTTCACTTGGGTTTACACCATCGCTGGTCAGCTCATGACCGAAAAACGTGAGCTTTGACAGTCTAAACTTGCACTTCTCTCCGTTCACTGTCAACCCCACTTCACTCAGTCTATCTAACACTGCAAAAAGTCGTTTGTCATGTTCCTTGACGCCCTTGCCATGAATGATGAGATCATCCGCAATGTTCGCAACTCCAGTACAACCCCTCAACACATCTCTAATAATTTGCTGGTATTTCTCAGGTGCTGACGTCACCCCAACAGTAGCCGCTTGTAACGATAAAGCCCTCGGTGTGTGACAAACGTAGTGATGTGGTCGACTTTCCTCGCTGAGTAAAATCTGATGGAATCCCCACTTGAGATCAATTTTGCTAAACACGGTACTGCCGTTTAAGTCGATTAGCAGCTCCTCCACTGTTGGAATCGGGTGTCGTTCACGGATGATTGCTTCATTCGCACGACGCATGTCTACACAGACCCTTACGTCTCCGTCACCCTTAGGAACAACTACCAACGGTGAAATCCATCTTGACGGTCCCTCTGGTACTTCCTCAATAATTTCTAGCTCCAGAAGCTCGTCGAGCTTCTTGTCCACCTTCTCACGCAACCCGAACGGTACCCTACGCACAGGCTGGGCAACAGGCTTCACTGAGTCATCAACATGAAGTTTAAGCTCGTACTCTTTCAAAAGACCAACACCGGTAAACAACTCTTTGTATTTCTCTCGGATATCGCTCTCCAGCTGTCCGCTCACAACATTATTTGCTTGAAAAGGACCGATGTGCAAAAGACTGAGCGCCTCTGCTGTTCCACGACCTAGTAGTGTTCGACCGTCACCCTTGACCACCACGAAGTCAGCCGTACAACCAGCGTTGTTATCAGCCATCATCACATCTGCGGTAAAAGTTCCAAGAGTTGATAGAGGTTCTTTACTACCGTAAGCAAAAAGCACTTTGGCTGACTTGCGAGACTCGCATTGAATTCCCTTGAGCTTTAACAAGTCCCAGGTCTGCTGGCCCATCACATTACAAGTAGCTCCGGAGTCGATAAGAACATCAGGTACGTCTACTCCTCCGACGACCAGGGTTATCAAACCGCTACCTTGTCTGTCCAGGCCAGTAAACTCCTCCACCGTAAAGGTTGCATTCACTTGGTCACTCTCTTGGTCAGCACTGTTGTTCCCCATCACTTTCAACTGGCGATTAACCGCTTCTTGCGACCTCGCAATCCTTAACAAGTCGTCCAACGTTACTGCTCCGTCCTTTTCCAAGAATTTCCGACGCATATGGCTCGAATAACGCCTGTCAATAAGTTGATCACGGATATAGTCGTCTGCATTAGTACCAAACTCACAACTAATCGCTCGTTGACGAAGCTTACATACGAATTGATCAACGGTTTCTTCGCTTTCCTGTGCAATTTGTCTAAATAAATGTCTCTCAAAAGGAACGTTCGCCTTGGGAACAAATAGTCATCGACTGTGTGGATCGCCTTTGGGGTCAAACGCTTCCAAACATCCGACATCTAAAGAAACCGATGTTGTTCCAGAACTGCTCGCACCACCGCTTGTTCCGCTTGTTTCGTTCGTTCCACCGCCTCCCGGCATTATTGAAATAACTCCTCGTCGAAAATCCTCGACGAAATCCTCGACGAAATCCCCGTCGAAATCCTCAAATCCTCGACGAAATCCTCGACGAAAAACTCAAATCCTCGTCGCCAAATGTAGAACCACAGTTCAGTAAACGAACTTGACTTTTATTCTACTTCACACACACACACTCGAATACATTATCGCACTCACTTATATACACCAGTAACAATAACTCCAACATGATTGGACGTATTCGCATCTCACGTGCATAGCTGACCACTACAGTAATCGTGCGAAGTTTGGTTAGGTTAGGTTCTACCTGAGTCGAGAAACGGAAGTTGAAACTGGAAAATTTAGGGACGTTTGTATGACGTATGGCGTATACCCCCAGTCATACAAACGTCTCTAAATTTTCCAGTTTTCAACTTCCGTTTTCTAGACTCAGATAGAACCTAACCTAACGAAACTTCGTACGATTACCAAACAAGAGTTGGTCTTTCAGGTGCTGGTATTGATTTTCCGCTCAGCTTAATATGAATTTGCGGCGGCCATTTTGGAGAAAGGTCTATTATCAAAACTCAGTTGTTGTTGTTGTTGTTTTTGCAGCAAAATGCTTAAAATCATCCACTAAATAAAGCTGTGGGTTAGTTTTGTGATCCACTTCAACCGTCCATAATCTTCACTACCCTTTTTCACGTCAGTAGTTTACTTTGGACTCTTCGTTGGGTGTCTTTGCTACCTAAGTAGGCTATCACGAGCCATATTCAAGCCTGGGTGGGGTCTTTGTGTCGTGCTCTTGGACAAGACACTTCACTCTTCACGGTGCTTTTATCCACCTAGTATTATAACCTGACAAAAATGCAGCTGGTTGACTTTTCTCTTGTCGTATACTATTATTTTGATTTTCTCATTAACGTAACTGTCCTTTACTGTTGACAATCCTTTCTTTCTTGGTAACAGATCGCTACAGTTGAAGATATCTTGAATGGAGGTGAAGGCGACAAGTTTAAAGCAACCGCTGACATCGTTCTTCACGCGCAGAAATCAATTGATAATGACGGCAAGATCAACAGTGCAGCCTGCTTGATCCAATGAAAACATTATTAGATTAATATTTATTACGTGATTACTATGTCATTAGTATGTAGACTTCGTGGCACTCATTTACAGTTCATCATCTAAAAAAAATTAGCAGAGAGCTTAACTAATTCCGGCGTGAACTTCAGAAATTACTGGACGAAACTGCTTCTAGCTCTTCTTCTTCTTCTTCTTCTTCTTCTTCTTCTTCTTTTTTTTCTTGCTTTTTTTTTTTGGCAGAGAAATGTCAATTTTGGCAAAACATACAAAAATAACAGAACGTTAAATAGTTGACTGATAATTTGACCACCCAATACTTTTTAGGCCCAATTCATCTGTATTTTATCAGAATTGAATCTTATCACTTGATCCCATTCACTAGCTCGCCTCTTTCCACGAAAACCGGCGATATGTAACTTGTCTTGCAATGCTCAAAACTAGAAAAATGTATTATTTAGTTTCCAATACTTCATAACGGCTTTTCCCAATCTGTTCCTTTATGTAATCGTACCCCCGTATCCCGTCAATCCACTGCTAAATGACATACGTCTTTGAGCACATTCCAGGAGATATTTCACTTTCATATCTTATAGTAATGTGCACGTGTTTATTTTTTACGCTTGTACAAAATATTTTTGCATGCCAGGTCGTCTCTCACTCATTCGTATGGTCTCTCGTTACTTTTATTAGTACTATTTTTTAGGTTCCTACTTGTTTTGTATTTAACATTTCTACGTTATTTAACAATTTTTTCTTCAAAAAGAAACGTCAGTAATGAGTTAATGGTGATGTTCATAATATTTAATCCAAGAGTATGTAATTATTTATAGTAGTATGTAGGAAATTCAGCACAAAAAGGTTACAACGGCGTTGTGACTTTTTTTTCTCACTACGTGCGGGTTCGTGTGGTGTAGTTTACCGTGGTGTATGTAACTATTCTAGAGCGGTTTTCAATTGACTACCGAAAGTAATCGCTGAATTGCTTTGGTTTTACTTTACTACGCTCTATGATTGGTTTAAAAAAACTCGCGCTACCTTCTCAACCAATCAGATGCAAAAGCAAAACCAAACGCGAGTTGGTCACACGCGTTTTCCCGCGCTTGGCGCCGGTTACGTGTATTTGCTTCGAGTTCTCATTGGTTCGTTCTGTTCTTTACGTTTGTTGTGATTGCCATTGTCATTGCTTTGGTTTTGGTTTCACGACACTCAATTAAAAATCGTTCTATATTGTATTGCGAACACCAATGGAATAAAAGGTTTCTCCATTTGGTCATTGTAACGCTCCTTGCTTTTACCAACGACCGAATCACAGCGGTGAGGCATGTAGCGATTGATCCAATACTGGAATTTAATCTCACAATAGCACCCCATATAATATCCTCCAAGGTTTATTATTGTTATGTACAAAAATAAATCGTGTACATTGTAAACTTGAGTATTTACTTTGTCAGTTCTATTTGCATCAAATAATGTTATCGCTGTAAGGGCGAGCATTTTTAATACCGTGTATATAACTAAAAACAATTGTACCTGATCTTACATTTTTACTAGTACAAATTCACCGGATAAACTAGTGAATATTGCATCCGGAAAGAACTTAGAAAATTTAGTACTGTCATTCCTTTTGAAAATCGAGTAATTTTAAAATATTGAGACGTAACCGTAGTTTAACGAAATATTCATTATCGTTACTGAAGGCCATATGTAATTGTAAGAATTTGAGTATGAATTTGTAAATTATGTTTACAACATTCATTAATAATCATAAAGAAAATACAAAAGAAAAATCGGATGCAGATTTCGTTCTGGGCCCAGTTGTTCGAAGAGTGGATAACGCTATCTACCGGATAAATCGCTATCTAGTGGATAAGTGTCAACAAAATATACTACGCTATCCACTGGATAGCGATTTATCCGGTGGATAGCGTTATCCACCCTTTGAACAACTGGGCCCTGACAGACATAAACTTTTCCTTCGATTTACTCGCCTAAAATGATTTGTACAGCCAAGATAGTCGATAAACATATCATGTAGCATGTTTAGATGCATTCGTGTCGTAAGCTCGATACAGTATTCGCAGGTAGTTTACATTCGCGCGAAAAATCGCCACTCAAATTAAAATCGACGTCACTCTTCGCGTGTTCAATTATTGCTCCCGCAAGAGCGACATTTAAGATTTCTAACTTAAAACTTCCGTCATGATCGATGGCGTAACTATATAGAAATGGGTGTATGTACTGAGCTTTGCATGATCGGTCGTTGCTAGCCCTCGATTTGAAGTTCGCGCGCTAATAACACCAGGGGAACAATCCTAGACAATCATAAATCTCTGTAGAGCTACGTCATCAGTATGGAATTTTTCGGTTCGAATCTCAGGGGAAAGAATTA
>MU827833.1:84816-142893 GCA_029204205.1 Desmophyllum pertusum | reverse complement strand
TCACGCGAATAACTCGTTAGGCTAATCATGGTATAGGAGTCCTTCAACTGAACGCTAGCTCTTTGAAATAACTTACTGTGACTATTTATTTACTAATTAGAAATCTCTTATACATTGATATCGTGTTTTACAGTTCTAAGACGTCGAAAGGAAATAAAAAACACGTCACGTTAATTCGATATACAAAGGGAAAACGAAAGTGTCATCAATGTCAAAACAATCACAGTTCCTGTAAATCACTACTGTAGCCAGACAGGACCAATGCCTACATCTAAAACACGGCTTGTCTTCACTAGCACCGATACCGTACTTGACCCCAACAACATTTATCGAATCTGGCGTCGTACCCGCTCCTTCCGCAACAGGCGGGACGGATACCCGATCTGCTGACTACGTTACTGCTACAGCACATGGAGAACCTTGAGTCGTATCCACGCGTCCCGCAACACGCGGGACGGATACCCGATCTGCTGACTACGTTACTGCTACAGCACATGGAGAACCTTGAGTCGTATCCGCGCGTCCCGCAACACGCGGGACGGATACCCGATCTGCTGACTACGTTACTGCCACAGCACATGGAGAACCTTGAGTCGTATCCACGCGTCCCGCAACACGCGGGACGGATACCCGATCTGCTGACTACGTTTACTGCCACAGCACATGGAGAACCTTGAGTCGTATCCACGCGTCCCGCAACACGCGGGACGGATACCCGATCTGCTGACTACGTTACTACCACAGCACATGGAGAACCTTGAGTTATACGTTGTTCGACCACAGCGGTATGTGGCGCGACGTTTACGGCTCCTAAAGCGTGTTGTGATCTATAATCAATTGAAAGAACGCAATGTCAATAATAAATGTAGTTGTAGATTTATATTTTATATTTTGACAAGCTCCTAACTCGCGTGTAATACATGATAAAGGACGAGTAACATAAATACGTCGTAGTGTTAAAACAATTTTGTATAATGGCAATGTAAATGTAATGCATGATGTTTGTATAATGTAAAAACTAAAAAATAAATATAAATGACGAGTAACATCATCCACTATTCTATAAGGTTGGGATGCTAGTCTATAGCCTATAGCAGGCTCCACTGCGGCCAAGCGTCTGAGCATGCAAACAAAAATAAACTACGCCGACAAGCCTCAACGAGGGTGATCGCCGGAAATTTTGAAAAGAACCCCTAAAAGGTACCAAAATCTCGTTGTGTGGGTGCTCGAATTCATTTTTACCCTAAGAGGTATGAAAGGTACTAGTTTTGTCTTGTCGCTGCCATTATCAAAAGGCATAAGAATATATAATTGGCATCTGTCCTGTAATTATGAATTACGAATTAATCTTATAACGTTCACTTTGAAAAGCCCCGTTGAAAAGCTTAAGCTTACTTCGAGAAATGTGTATACAGCAATTGCAAGCTAGTGTCCGCCCCTTGTTGAAGTTGATTTGAAACGCTTTTGGATATCACAATATCAGGAACGACTGAACAGGGTCCGTAAAATGCAATTCGGGAGACTATCATTGATTTAACCCTTTCACTCCCAAGAGTGCTAAGTTCAAAACGGAGGAAAAAAATCTTCAATTTCATTTTGCAAAATTGTCAAAAGCAAGCAGTACCAGTATTGCTCAATAGCTTTCGGTTGAATTGTCACACGTACACTGGGAATTCATCCACAGACTTAAAAGGTACAGCCACATTTATTTACTCACGTTTTGACTCTGGGAGTGAAAGAGTTAGGTGATGACTGATAAAGACACTAAAATTTAATATAAAAGAGAACTGTTTTTACCTTCGCTAGAATCTTCTCTCGGGAAGTCGTCTTTGTCTTCTTCTTCTTCTTCTTCTCTTCTTCGCCATCAACGTTGTCATCTTCTCCATCGTCATTTCCTTCTTCTTCTTCATTTCCGTCTTCGTTCTCGTCTCTATCAGTTTCAGCGGGTTCATCTATCGACATTTCTTCCTCTCCCTCATCACTTTCGTACTCATTTTTGTTTGGGTAGTTCTCATCGTCCCCAATATCTTCACTGCTGTCGCTATTGTCCTCTGTTCCGTATCCGTCGAGGTCTTCGTGGTTTTCCATGGAAGCGTTACTCGGTTTTCCATTTGTAAAAGTCACTTGCTCGACTTCAATACCTTCTGCATGGCCAGCTGGGGCCTCGTCCCAACTCTTCAGACAAAGCATGACAATAACAAGCAAACAATAAGGCAAAAAGGAAGAAGACTCCTAACTTGAACATTTTGTCTCCAGCTGCAAAGATCTGTCCGTCCTCAACTCTGTAGCTTGTAGATCTGATGAGTTAAGTATCACTTCTACTACCTCTTTATATACCGGCGGTGCGAACGGCTGGCTTACCTAAATTAGCAACAACATCCTGTTGATACCTTCATATCACATGGAGCGGTACTGCGACGTGCTAAAACAGGAACTAAAACCCGAGATGCTATCAGCCAGACGGAAGCAATACGCCCATGTCAAGGTCCGTTTTTCAGCCATATTGCCGAGGGGGGGGGGGGGGGGGGGGGGGGGGGGGGGGGACAAATGGCGTGATGTGCAAAAATAATTTAAGTCAAATAATAAATTCTGTAAAATTAATGAATTATGAGCAACAAAATTGCCACTGCATGGTTCGACTCTCAACTGAAACATTTGAGCAGGTTCAAATTCGATGAGAGCGCATGAGAGTTGATAAGAGTAGACGTGAGTGCATGGAAGTTTAGGCCAAACGAGAGTGAGAGTTTGAACTCTCATCAACTCTCATCGGTCCTCGTTTGCCGGCCTGGGTTTACAATATTTTGCCTGACTAGTCTGAATTGTCAGCCGCCTCCTCGCTCCAACCCCCCGTGGAGCCAGGCGCCTGGACCCGCGGGGGGAAGGGGGGGTTGGAGCGAGGAGGCGGCTGACACTTCAGACTATTGCCTGACCAGTATTCTGTTTCAAAACGAGTCCTGGTGCCAAACCATGAGTTTGATTTGTATTTGAATAAACGTGTGAATAAAACTAATTTTCATATGAAGGTTCGCACCAGGACTCCGAAACAGATTATTATTATTTATTTTTTTTTGCAACAAACATCGATCCATGTTTACCTGACTTACAATTTCAATTTGTTTAAAAATCGTTTGTAAAATTGATCTCTTTAGTCGCGGATGTCACTACGTGCAGCATCGTGCAAGGGAATCTCACGTAATAGCTCGTAATAGCTGTGACCGGAAATAGCTCGTGAACTTGTGATCGGATCCAACGGTTCCCGTCTAATTGCTCAGGATGATGATTCTAGCGCTATTATTTTCTTTTTGTATTTTTGTTCCTGAAGGAATTTATACCACGTTTCTCGTATGTCATCTTACATTTTGCAAGAACAAACTTCCCGGATAAACTAGTGAAATATCACATCACGGACGTTTTTCTTTGAATTATTACAGGGGCACCCAACGGATCGTTTCAAAACGAGTCCTGGTGCGAAACCATGAGTTTGATTTGTATTTGAATAAACGTGTGAATAAAACTAATTTTCATATGAAGGTTCGCCACCAGGACTCTGAAACAGAGATGAAAGGCAACTTTCATCAACTTTCATCAGCAATTATTTGAATTTGTATACGTTTTATTATTATTATTTTTTTATTTTTTTTTGCAACAAACATCGATCCATGTTTACCTGACTTACAATTTCAATTTGTTTGAAAATGTTTTGTAGAATTGATCTCTTTAGTTGCGGATGTCACTACGTGCAGCATGGTGCAAGGGAATCTCACGTAATAGCTCGTAATAGCTGTGACCGGAAATAGCTCGTGAACTTGTGATCGGATCCAACGAGTTAAGTTCCCGTCTAATTGCTCAGGATGATGATGCTAGCGCTATTATTTTCTTTTTGTATTTTTGTACCTGAAGGAATTTATACCACGTATCTCGTATGTCATCTTACATTTTGCAAGAACAAACTTCCCGGATAAACTAGTGAAATATCACATCACGGACGTTTTTCTTTGAATTATTACAGGGGCACCCAACGGATCGTTTCAAAACGAGTCCTGGTGCGAAACCATGAGTTTGATTTGTATTTGAATAAACGTGTGAATAAAACTAATTTTCATATGAAGGTTCGCACCAGGACTCTGAAACAGAGATGAAAGGCAACTTTCATCAACTTTCATCAGCAATTATTTGAATTTGTATACGTTTTATTATTATTATTATTTTTTTTTTTTTTGCAACAAACATCGATCCATGTTTACCTGACTTACAATTTCAATTTGTTTGAAAATGTTTTGTAGAATTGATCTCTTTAGTTGCGGATGTCACTACGTGCAGCATGGTGCAAGGGAATCTCACGTAATAGCTCGTAATAGCTGTGACCGGAAATAGCTCGTGAACTTGTGATCGGATCCAACGAGTTAAGTTCCCGTCTAATTGCTCAGGATGATGATGCTAGCGCTATTATTTTCTTTTTGTATTTTTGTACCTGAAGGAATTTATACCACGTATCTCGTATGTCATCTTACATTTTGCAAGAACAAACTTCCCGGATAAACTAGTGAAATATCACATCACGGACGTTTTTCTTTGAATTATTACAGGGGCACCCAACGGATCGTTTCGGTGAAATATCTGTTCGGAAGGCTATAATCGCCTCAGATATCCGGATTAAAGTTTGAAGTTTTCTTTAGGGAAGTATCATCTCAAACTTTCTTATATGGGAAAATTAATTCCTATTATTTTCGGAGAGATAAAAATTTCGTTTTGGGTACAAAAAAAGGTCAGCTAGGATTTTCGGAAAGGAAAAATCAGCAAGGAAGACTTCCCCTAGAATGACCGAACAGATATAAATTTTATAGCGCAGCTTAGAATTCATTTATAGATCTTTTATAAAACCTGTGGGAATATTTTTTTTAATGAGTTGCCTGTCTTCTCTATAATTATGAGCTACAGACTCAATCAAAAAATTAAAATATATCTTTTTTTCATTGATCTGCTACAAGCTCACTTGTACAATCTATACAATGTGATCACTTCCTTCTGTTTTCCTTATGTCGTTCTACAGTTTTAAAACCGTTATCCTGGTTTCAGTGAAGTGTAATGACGGACCACTTTGTAAACAGCAAAATAGACTAAAATGGCATTAACTTTTATGAAATTTACACAATGGACTTTTACTCAAAGAAATTTCTATGAAAATCGGTTTTTTTTCCGAAAATGTGAAGTAGAAGGAGAATTTTTGGAAGTAGACGGCAGTAGTTATTACTTAAAGGCACAGAGCGCCTTTCACACGACCAGGCTCTCATTCGCGCGATGAGTGCGGAGCGCGATCGTGATCCTTAGTATTGCGTGACGTTCGAGCGCAGAGCGCGAGTGGGCGATGAAATGAGATCTCATTTCATCGCCCACTCGCGCTCGAACGTCACGCAATACTAAGGATCACGATCGCGCTCCGCGCTCATCGCGCGAATGGATTCCTGCTCGCAGGCTAGGTATCCTATTTGTACAAATGGTCTACTGAAAAAATAAATAATGATCATGATCGTTTAATATGAACATCACATCCTTACTATTACTATATGGTACTACTGGTATTAGTAAAAATCTACCAGTATACTAATGCAAATGAGACAATCTGATTGGCTGAGCTACTCGTATACTATCAGCCATTAGTGTTCAGTGGCTGGAGGTCGTCACAAAATTGCGGTTTCTTTTCGTTTCTACGAAGTTTCGGTGGGTGATTTAGAGTTAATTCTAGACAATTGTTATGATTTTTACTAAAACAATTAGATTATGAGCTCTCAATTTCTATGATGTGATAGTTGATGAGGCCTACGGCCTCATCGACTATCACATCATAGAAATCTCGAGCTCATAATCTAATTGTTAAATAAAGATGAAATCGAGTCCAAGAGTAAACTGAGGGTATCATATAATCTGACTTATCAAGAATAAAAGGGCAAGGGATCCATGCGGTTTTCGACCTAGGTTTGCTAACGTTAAAAAAAAATAATGGAATAATTTTTTTTTGAAGCTGTATTGGTCACATGATAAAACATTTCCTTCTGTCAACTCGAGATAAGTCCTTTTCAAGATGACGTGCTTGAAAAACTCTCATTAAGCAACATAGACTATACTCGTATCCAGGCATTTTACAATTCGTTTGCTCGTACCATTCATTCTTGTCAGGATCATAGCATTGAATTTTCACTCGGTGGCCAGTCTCTCTGTCCCAATACGCGTCCAATACATATAGCTTGTCATCAAAAGACATCATATTGCCATGACGCCTACCTAATGGTATCTTCAAGCTTGCAATAAACTGCCATTCATTTGTTTGTTCGTTGTACGCTTCACAGGTTTTTAAAAAGAAATAGATCTTGTCAATATCGTCAGTAATGAAAACTTTCCCGTACGCGGAAGCTCCGAAAGGCCGCTTTCTCGCTTGTTGAATGTCAGCTATTTTGTCCCATTTGTTTTTAGTAAGGTCATACCTGTTAGCATCGGACAGAAACTTGACCGATGCACTGCGACATTCTCGGGGACATTCATCGTTTAAAAAAAGTGCCTCGTAACCTCGATCTCCTTTACACTCATGACCACCAATGAAATAAATATAATTGTCGTTGGCTACAATGCAAATTCCACGCCTTGAACCCAAATCAAATGTTGTTATGTCTTCCCATACGTTCAATCCAGGGTTATACTTCGTGATGGAGCTAAAATGATCTTTCCCACAGAGTGAATATGGTACCAGGTGAAGTGGCCGATAGTTCTCATGTGAAGGCCATAAGGAAACACACTCTCGGCAAGCTGTTCGATCATCATGTACTAAAGCGTAAACTTCGTCTTCGTTGTTAACAAACGTTTTCAATACCTTTCTCGTTTCTGTGCAAGGTAATGTCGTCCAGCGGTTAGAGAATGAATTATATCGAGCCATTGTGGCCTTGTAGCCGCGTACAAAGTATAGTTGACCATGCTGACAAGAGAACATAGATTGCCAACATACATATTGCGGTTCAGTGGGTAACGTACGCCAGCTGTCCTCACGAGGAAAATAACATAAGATATATCCGTCTAACGAATAGACCACTATGGCAGGTGTCTGAAGTGACTTTCTTGGTGTAACAGAGGGATTATTAAAGTCTTTAGAGTCAACTGACATCATAGCGTTCTTCGCGAGATCCAAACAGCCTTCGTTACCTTTTACAAGATCATTTGTCACGATGGTTTTGCGTAGATAGTCACTCGATACGTAAATGAGTCGAACGTGACGAAATAGTTCGGCGAAATACTTCTTTCTCTCGCTTTTGTCATGATCAATCCATGCTAGAATGATCTTGAACACATCGTCCTCGGAGCTAACATCTATGTCACCACTTGAAATCCACATTTCAACTTCCTTGTTCGACATCTTCAAAAAATCTTCTGTGTTCGCTACATTGGTGAAATTTGAAAGAATGATTTGCTTGGCGTTGGAAACTAGTTTTTCGCATTGATGTCTTTCTGCAAAATAGTACGTTGAAATACAATTTGAAATGTCCAACTTCTGTGCCAAAACACTCCCAGCGAGAGTTTGTAATTGCGGAAGAAACAGATAGTCGGCCATCTCGATCAGGCTTCGGGCATTTTCTTCATCCAATATCTGAACGCTACCGGTGTAAATAAACTCCAAGATATCTTCCAAACGAGACTCGCTTAGCATTTCCAATCGAACTACTCCTTCTTTACTCTCTCGCATGTCGCTGTTCAGCAGCTTTTCAAAGAAAGGACTTGCCTTTGAAAGAACTTGTCTATTAGCTTTGAATTGTTTGCCATCTTCGACCACCAAAGTAACGTCACAAGTATTTTATGGTATAAACACTCCTTTCCTTTCGTGGAGTAACGTGCTCTGAATATCAGCAGCGGTTTGTGACATGGCTTCCATCTGAAGTTTGGTTCTCGAAGGATTCTACTTGCATGCTGTCAGTAATTAACTTTGAAATTAACGCGACTTAAAATTAATGCGAATTGGAGGGAAGATTACTTACTAATAAAGGAAATTAACGCGAAAGAGGAGGTAAAATTTCAAAATGAAGGAAATTAACGAGATTAACACAAAGAAGCACAGTTTGTGGCGACAGAAGGAACACATTTTATTTCAACACTAAATATAAAAAAACTAAACAAATCAGAACTAGAATCCGATTGGGTTGCCAAACAGGATCCAGAATTTAGGGTTATAATAATGGAAATTAAGGTCGCGGAAACGAACGCTCCACTTAATTAATGATGGAGCGTTAATTTCCTATAATAAGGTATTACCTTCAATTTATTGACGTCATCAACACTATTTTTTCCTGCTCACATTAACACATATCGCCGATGGCTTGTCAGTTGTAATAAGATTCATTTCCATAAGTTTGATTCGTATAGTCTACTTGTTGTAAATCATACCCGCCTGAGTACGTTGCAAGGTCTTGCAATATCACTCTCGGTCCATTGACGTACTATTGGATTATAATAATAACATGGATGGATTATGATAAGGCTTCCATTTAAATGAAGTATAAATATGCCCATCTATTGACGATCCAATATAACTCTCTTAATCCATTAACGTTATCAACAGGAAATAAATCATGTTGTATACTCACCGAGTGTCCATCTATAATTAATTGTTGTAGGGGTTTTCAGGTACAGCTCACACCCGCTCAGCGAAGATACTCCCACGTTCCGGGGCCTCGTTCAAGGAACAGTCCTGGCGTTGATCTACACAACATTTATTAACTACATTGCTTACTTTTCGATACTTTCTTTCCTTCTCTTTATATCAATTTCAAAGTGCTTGTCTTGCTTCTTGTTTTCAGTTCAGTTCTATATTCTTAGTTCACTTTTATCTGGTGGGGTTTTTTCTTCTAAATTTCTTGTTTTACATGCTTGCTTATATGGAATTTTGCTTGATTAATAAGATGTAAATAATTTAAGGAAGATTTCCTAAGGTACTAATGTGTTTATATATCATTTACATATAATTTCAGTTGCTAACCAATTTTTGCGTTTCATTTTTACTCATAGTTAAAATCATTAAATCAAACAATCATCGATATATACTAATTGTAAATGATACAAGTAACGTTTTACCGGTGAGAAACATAAGTTATCTTAATTCGAACAACTGTTAAATCACACCTAAATATTTGGGTGTGCCGAAGAACTATAAACATTAGTCAGCGCCCAGTTGGACATAAAAATCTAAAGCATAAAGTAACTATACAGTAATTATCCGACGGAACTAGAGAAACTTAGATTCCGGGGAAAGCTTTTAGGGATGTTTTTCTTAAGATGTTTTGGAGGAATTATTCTATCAGTTTGGAAGGATAGATGTTGAGATGGACACCGAGAAGTCTCAAAGTAAAATCTATCGTTTTCGTTATCGCTAACTTAAATTTGAAGTAAGGGCACGAATATTCATAAAAACTCTTCTTAAAACTTAAAAAACTCGCGCAACTGAAGCCAGTATACCTAAAATGCTCGTGTATTACAAAATGGGAGCTGTCTACATCTCAACTTAAATAAATAGAGGTTAGTTATCTTACGTTTCCTACTGAATTACGATGTATCATATACTTTCTGTTTCTATTATTAAGCGGTACTGAAAATCAAACGATATCACACCAACTATAAAAAGAATAAAAATCTAAAATCAAATCAGCTTATCACTTAGAAGTTTCTAGATTACTACTTATTGACATGATACACTATTGGCACGATTTCTCATTTTCTAATTATAATGTGTGCAAAACGGCTTGTAACATAATTATAAACTAAAAATTATAATATTTCTCCTGGATACCCAGTTGAAATACAGTAGTCTCGTTGATCTTAACAATCACGACGGCGACGCTAATAGACAACGTGGAATGAGAAATGAATATATATTCGCAATTGTACAGATTTATTACGTTTGATAGGCTTATATTCCTTTTTCTCGGGGTGGCCGTACCCATTAGGCAAGTGTTTCTCGTAGTGGGGAGCCGGAATAGGTAGTTATTTTGACGCCATATTCATTTTTGTCGAAAAACGTGCATAATTGTCCCAGCTGGTGGTACAGATCATAGTACTGAAAAAGAAAAAAGAATTTTCAAACTCATTTGATATTCCAGCTGGTTTTTCAAGATCAATCCGCGAACTTTTCGTACTCAAATTTGGCCAGATTGTAGTTCGAGGACTGGTCTTTCGAGATGCGGGAGCTTTTAGGAAATCGAATCGAAGAAATGATTATTTAGGGCAAAATTCGAGAGGAGGTACGAAACCTATCGGTCCAAAACTGCATGCCTTGTTACAGAATTAGTATTCTAGAAGCAAGTAAAAACTTTGAAGTCCGAAAATTGCTCTCGCGCGCTTCAACCGTAAAAACGGCCGGTTCAAAGAAAAGTTAAACAACGTCCAAATATTTTGACTTTATTTTATTAAATATAGACAGTCGTAAATACCGATTTTAGGAAGATTAATGTTCACAATAACAATTCTATTGTACTAAGAAATTTGAATAATATCGTAGATGCCTGTGACCGCACAAAAAGAGGATGGTAAGCCTGTGGTTAACCCTGTTCAGACCGCGGGGAAGGAAGGCTGGCACTACAGAAAAAAGACATTTTCATTGGCCTATATTTATGAATAGTTAAATAAAATACATGGGTGCGCCTACAATACTGGCCGATAAATTTGGGACACTGTAAATTTTTCCTGAAAATCGTTTTATATGTTACTCGTTTGTCCTCAAAATGTTGCTCTTCGTGTCCGTTGAAGGTGGGGAACTTTGCTATTATTCAAGCAAAATTTGGCGAGTCGAGAATCCCGGTGGAGCAAAACAACACGCTTTCCAGCTGTTCGAGTTACTCAGCTCAGGGGCACCCAACGGATCGTTTCAGTGGAATATCTGTTCGGAAGGCCTATAATCGCCTCGGATATTCGGTTAGGGAAATGTCATCTCAAACTTTCTAAATATGGGAAAATTAATGCCTTTTGTTTTCGGAGAGATAAAAATGTCGTTTTGGGTACAAAAATAGCTCAGCTAGAATTTTCGGAAAGGCAAAAGCAGCTCGTAAATTCGGGTAATAAGAATTCAATCCCTAAAATTTTCTGAAGTTTGAAAGTTCAGCTAACGTATCCGAAAAGATACATTTTTCTTAGCGTTTAAAAATAAGCCATTAAACAGCACAAAAAGCACAATTATAACGTAAAAACGACGTTCCGACACCTACAGGAAAATTGTGTCGTTGGGTGCCCCTGTCAGCTCATCGCTTTCGAACGGAATAATAACAATGATCGTTGCCTATCCTAAGTCTGTTGATTTCGCAATCTTGTCGACATCGTGTCACTTGACTGGACTAACGCCTTTTCCGAAATCCGAAGTACAGCGATCAAAAACTCCCTGCTTTTGTCTTGCAAGCGCATCTATCAAAGTCCGGACTGTCTTACCGCCCGCGAACTGATCGATGTTTGACGCTGTTTGTGGTTAGGCCTCCGGGGACGAGAATGATGTCCGATGACAGATTACGTGGGGGAGGAAAGATTGCGTGACGAGCCCAAAGAGCGTCTGCGTAGGAGGCTAACAACGCAGAATTCGGAACGGATTCATGTATGGAAAGGCGACAGTCCGTATTTATGCGTCTCTCCCCAATCCCACTCGTAATTTCACGCTCGTTTCAGATCCTTCGGCCGCGTTCAGCCCGACATTCTCGCGCGAAAATGCGGACTGTTTTGCAGTCTACCCCTGGTGAAATGTTGAATCACAGGACTATAGACACTAAGTCAAATTTAAACGATGGCTTTTGAGGTTCAACATTGCATAGGGGGAAAGGGGGGAACCATGTGGATGTTTATTTTTTAAGCCTCCAGTTATCGCTAGATTTGAACGAACTAAGCAAAAACAGTCTAAAATGAGAAGTGTCCCCAAACATGTTAGCCAGTATTGTAGATATGGAATTTCTCTTCGAGTTGTTTAATTCGATGTATAACGAGTGAATGCGGCGAATGATTGAGATATCGACTTGAACAAGAGAAATTCCATATCTACAAGCAGAATTTCAATTCCTACACTCAATAACAAATTCGCACTGAATTAACCTGAAATCGGGCTGCCCTCAGCCAATTCGGTTGAATGGATATAAAGGTCATGGGTTTGTTCCACTCCCCCACCCACTCCCCCCTTCCTCTTCCTCCCAATTTCCCAATCCTCAATCCCCCAATCCTCCATTTCGATTTTGTTTTTGTGTTTTGCCCATACAAGAACTCAAATTAGTGCAATCACCGAATAACCAATAGCATTTCCCCAACTTACCTCAGGTAAAGAATGAGAGAAAATTGAAATTATGTAAATTAAGACGAAATCCATTAGAAAATCGAGTAATATTTATGGCCAGTGGACAAAAATCTTGTACTACGACGCCATACACTTTCACGCTTAAACTAGACATTCATGAGCCATACCTTAACGGTATTTACCAAATAATATAACTCCACAATCCTTAAATTGCTTTCCGCTTTGAGTTTCCTCCCGTGAATGGGTAAGGTCATAAGAGGTGGCAGCCATGTTTCCCAGAAACATGGCTGCCACTTCTTATGACTCAACTCATTCACGGGAGGAAACTCAAGGCGGAAAGCAATTTAAGGATTGTGGAGTTATATTATTTGGTAAATACCGTTAAGGTACGGCTCATGGATGTCTAGTTTAAGCGTGAAAGCGTATGGCGTCGTAGTACAAGATTTTTGTCCACTGGCCATAAATATTACTCGATTTTCTAATGGATTTCGTCTTAATTACTTTCACACCTTTAGATCCCAGAACTGACCAAATGACTGGTTCTAACAAAGCACGTACAAGAATATCTTTACAATGAAATATTACATATAACAACGATTTGCGATTAAGGTCATTCCATCGAAATAGAACTTACAATAGATTTTCATTCAAACTTTGCCTATTGGTTGTTTATCTTAAGGGAACTTAAATTTTGAAATAAAAAAGGGGGGTCCCGGTATTCGTTTAGGAACAGGAGGACCTTGTATATACCCCTTAATTCCTTACAATACCAGCTTCCAGAAACGTTTTCATTAGCTAAGTTCACGTTTCTGGTGATTATTTATTCTTCTGCAATAGAAATTAGTCTATATTTATTTTATAGAAAGAAGGTGATTACTAGACTCAAAATAAGAGAAAAAATTGATAGGTCACCGTACTCGTTTACGAGAAAACGACGATTCATCTCTCTGGCGAGCTTAGCCTTAAAGGAAAAGCCGCCATTTTCTTAATGTGCGCGCGCTAATTACGTGTGAAATCATGCGCAAAGGATGCGCAATGCAATACTAAGGAATAACCTTAACTTCAAAATTACTTTACTGAGTTCGAAAGTGTGAAGTAACATACTTTATAGATATATAGCCAACCGCAACATGTAGTTTTGCTACGCAAATACAAAAAACTAGTGGATACATCAGTAAATAAAATGAATTAATGATTATAGTTAAAATACGACATTATTTTACAACGTTTCCGCAAGAGAGGATTATCTAGATCATCTTCTTTTGGTTTTGGGATATTTTGCTACTGTGGGACAACAGCAACAATAATACCTTACATGATGTGTAGTATTTACAGTAATTTCTCTCTTTGTCTCTCTTTTATTCGCCTTATACACACTCGTCGAAGTATATGTAGATTATAAACAGTCAATAAGACAAGAAATAACATCAAACTTCGAGTAAAGTCTGTGATTTCAACTCAGTAATCTGACCGTTTGTTTAAAAGTCAGGCCTATGTTCTTTCAGGCGTCCCTTTACTGTGCATTTCTTGTACTCATAAAAAGTGTACAGCGAAAACAACGACGGATTAACATAAGGGACGTCTTTCTTTTGATGCTGTATTGTGTTATAATCACTTTTATTTAGTATCACACACAAAAAAATGATCTTTCAGCAACCACTCCTATTTTATATCTTTTATAATTAGCTACCTAGAATTTCTTTGCTTGCTCTCTAAATACTTGGAAAATTTTAAACATTAAAAAATGGAAGCCTGAAGTTTATACGTGGGATGTCCATACTACGGGTTAAAATAAGTTCTCACTTGTAGTTCCTGAAGTGAAGAAAGTTAGTTTCTTTATTTCACTTGTAATTCGTTATCAAGTCAATTTAAAACTTTACTTTTCGAGCAATATTTATAGTTGGACTACTGTCGAAAGTAATCTTTGTTTGCTTCGGTACATCGTTTTCTGAGCTCTGTGATTGGTTGAAAATACTCGTACAACTTTGTTTAACCAATGAGAACAAGCCAATCAGGTGAGAAACCAAAACCAAGTAATCGTGGTCCGCGCCTTTTCCCGCGCTTGCCACCGGTTGCAAGGTTTTACTGAGAGCTCTGGTTGGCCCATTGTGGCGTTAACTTCTGACTGGCCAGATGTGATAACTTTGGATTTGAGAATGACGTTCATAAGAACCCGTTTTCTTGGTGCTGTTACTCGAACTTTGTCTAACCTTTGCTAAAAATGCCATTTGGAGAACTAGGGAAGATTTCAAAAAGGTTTTGGGGCAAAAACGTTCAATTTTATCGTTGGCCACAGTGCATAGCCAAAAAAGATGCACGGTTACAAACTCGGATCCATCCTTTCTGCATCAGATGCGTGTCAAACTAATCTTGTCACGTGTTAATTGATGACGTCACAATGGCTTTGACGTGTAAGACTCCAAAGTGGAGATATATGTCCAGTTAGCATGTTAAGGGTTTAAACGTTTCCTTTAATATCAATACAACTATAAAAAATGTAGTCGGATGTTGCCTTAGATCCAACACCAAATTCTCAGTACTAACGTTAAGCGGGCAAACGAGAATGAGAGTTCAGGCCGCGGGCTGAAGGGGCAAAATGGGAAATGGGATTTGCCAGGAGCTCCTGGTTTGACTGGAGCTACAAATGGGAGTTGGTTTACTGAAGACTGGGATTTGGGAAAAACTAGGACTGGGAAAAACTTGGACTGGGAAAATGGAATTTATGGAATTTTTGAGAGTTGTCTCTCATGAGAGTTTTCTTCAAATCTTATTGACTCATCAAGCGTTGGCCAACTACATAGCAGCCGGTGCAATTTTTAATAGCAGTTATTACAGTTGAGCCCGCAGTCAAATATTCTTTTGCTTTTAAAAAGTACGCAAACGAGTTCGCGCTTCTCGAGTCGTCTTCGTTCTGGCTCATTTTCCCGAACAGCGGCTTGTAATCGAGCCTACAAATGAGGCTAATGGGCCAGATTGACCCTTTCGCCTCGTTTGCATGTCAAACCGCTGACCGTCTGTAATAACAAAACCTTGAGTCAATAAATGTGGTTGTAACTTTTGAGTCTATGGATGAAACCCTAATGTGTGACCATTCAAATGAAAGCTGTTAAGCAGTACTTTCAGAATGGTGCTGCTTGTTTTTGACAATTTTGCAAACGAAATTCAAGCAGTTGTTTCCTCGGTTTTGAACTTGGCACCCTTAGGAGTGAACGAAATCAGTATGGATAGCTTAAAATATCTCGAGCTTGCGTGGTTAATCGTCGTTATTGAAGTACTTGTTGTTACCTTCGATTATGCCCTCTCGAAGGAGATTAAACGCATTAGGAACTTTCCTGGATTGGATAAAACGCATACATCTTCCATTTTTGGGTAAGTTGCCGTTATAGTTGTTGTTTCTCAACCCAAACATCTTACTCGCCCCAGCGGGATCTTTTTCGTCGGGAACAAAAATGGTGAAATTACCTCCGTTGGTCGCCCTGACCAACCCGTCTGCACCCGCGGGTCGGGACGGGTGCCAGGCATTTTTCTGAATAACAAGGAACGCTGTTTTCCCAAACCAGTCC
Organism: Desmophyllum pertusum; assembly: GCA_029204205.1. Lineage (NCBI taxonomy): Eukaryota > Metazoa > Cnidaria > Anthozoa > Scleractinia > Caryophylliidae > Desmophyllum > Desmophyllum pertusum. The sequence continues at coordinate 127,038 of MU827833.1, read as the reverse complement.
ACTTCTTTGGCGGGTGGCCGAAACACGACAACACTGCGATCACTTAGAGGCCAAGAGACCTTGATTCTTGAAGCAGTAATGTAGCCTCCATCAGGATAACTTTCTAAGATCTCATGGTCCGGGAAAGCTCGATCCCATTTCTTGCGAATTTCTATATTGGACGGGTGCAGCATTTCCATAACCTTGTTCGCTGACATCGGCATATCGAACAAAAAGAGCGTCTTCATGGGTACCTCTTGATCGGGGAAGGTTTTCATCCAGAACATCGACGCATCAGGGCTTCTGTGTACCTCATCCCAACCACCTTAAATCAATCAATCATCAATCAATCAATCATCATCAATCAAATCAATCAATCAATAACAAAATAAGTAAATAGATAAATATGTAAATTTATTATTCGACAAACTGGTCTATGATAAAAAAAAAAGGAGCATTCTGATTGGTTCCCTGAGCGGTCCGAATTTTGCAATACGGACCGCTATTTCTTCCCGAAATGAATACGGACTTCACGCTAGTTCAATAACATCTATAAGTAAGTAGGTAAATGCTGACTGAATAAATAAGTAAATAGGTAAATAAGCTATAAGTAAATATATATAATTAATTCAATAGGTAAATAAGAAAACAAATAAATAAATGAATAAATAAAACAACTTTAATTAGTGTCGAAGGATATCCAATATACTTTTCGGTCGTAACAATGTATACAGAAAACTGTGCGTGCGCTCCGAGAGCCCTCTATCGATCGATAGTAGGTGCTTGTGTAGCCAATCAGATTGCGAGTTTGCCAATAGTCAGTCACAGGGTTATGCCAATCGTTAAATAAACCATATAAATAACGTTGTGTATAGTCTAAAAAACGAGCAGCAGTGTTTTATCAGGTTTTAAAACGAGGCGAAGCCGAGTGTTTTAGCCCTGATAAAACACGTTCTGCGAGTTTTTTAAGCGACTTCAAAAACTTCTCTCTAAATCTGTCAATGAGGCTTATCTTGAAATCTTGAGTTTGTTTTAGACTGCGAGAAAATTGAGCTAAAAGTTCAGCCATATCTTCATCAAATATAAACACACTCATTAAACATTCATTATTTTGTATTTTCTTTATGAATTATTAATGAGTTTTTGAAGACATGTTCACAATCTTCGAACGGAACATCATCATGATCAGTACGTTACTTTACTTTGCCCAGTATCTGTACGGCTTTTTCCCAGGCATTCACGGTCAATTCAGGGTGCAGGAACGAGAACGAGAACGAGATCGAGAACGTCACAAAACAATAGGTTTAATTAGCAGTATTGCATTTGCGTTTTACATATTGGTACATGGTACATTTCTTAGCCGTTCTCTGCAAAAACAACAACGTCAAATGACCAAATTCACCGTATTATGGAGGGAACAACCGTGTACTGACATCTATAGTGTGTAACTAAAAAAGTTCAAAAAGTTCAAAATGAAATTTATACCGATGAAAAAGCTAAGGTTGCTCTATGTATACGACGAAAAGTACGCTTTTAGCTGCTTTAGATCGCAGGAAATTAACGTCTGACTTTTCGCGCCCACACTAAAAGAGCAACACGTTTCGAAGCAGCTCATCGTTGATGATTTTAAATATTGAACCCGTTCTTTATTGCATACAGCTGTTACAAACTTGTTGACATATTCATTCTACAAAAACTAAGTGAAAATCCCGTACCGTTCTCTTGTGGCAATCCCTTTTTCTGCATCAGCTAAATTGAACTTCATTTGCCGACACTGTTTTGATCGAGCGCTCTCGACCCAGTCTCGCTCCGCATCAAACATCGCACAAGAGCGCAGTGCCCGTTTCGCCGCCCATGCTTTCCTGCGCCCGAGGTCAATTCGTTTCCGTGACGTATCTGAGACGAACGGCTGGGGACCTCGGACCACGTGACCCATCCGAAACGGATTGACCGCGGCGAAATATAGAGGCCTAGGAACTAGGTAAACCTTTACTTACCTTTATCAAGGTCGTCTTTGAACCACTTGGCTCTTTTCAACTCCTCGTCATACGAGACGTTTTCGAAATCTGTCTGTGACTGCATTTTATACCTTGTATAAAGAAACAGATGGGACCCAACACTGTGAAAAGTGGCAAATGTTGATTCCAACTTCATGCAGATCAGAATATGAGCATGTTAGAAATAATCAAGTCTATAAAATAAATGTTTTTGAGGGGTGGCCGATAACTTTTCTTTAAAAATGGATGAGCAACCAGGATAAGACATTTTAACAATTTAACTAATCGTTCTCTGGTTACGAATTTAAAAATATTGAGCTTTCGGTTGCCAGTCTGCAACCTTTGACGAATAATGGATAAAAAGCGCGAAAATGGAAATATATAATACGGTGAAACGTGTGAAGTAGTAAAAAATTACAATAAAAACAATAAAAATACTTATTTTCTACTTCACACGTTTCACCGTATATATTTCCATTTTCGCGCTTTTTATCCATTATTTGTCAAAGGTTGCAGACTGGCAACCGAAAGCTCAATATTTTTAAATTCTTAACCAGAGAACGATTAGTTAAATTTTTACAACTTTTCTTTAGTTGTTACATTTGCATATCAAAAGCCCAAATTGCGGGACTCACGTGAACTGAGCCTGAACGTGTCTAAACTTAGTCCAGTTCTGGCCCCTCTCTGTCACGCAACGCTACGCTCACGTCAAGGTGAGCGTAGCGTTGCGTGACAGAGAGGGGCCAGAACTGGACTAGTCTAAACTGTGCATAAAACTGTGCATAAATTGTGCTTACGTTTTCTGTACGGATGCACAAAAACCGAGAGTAAATTCGTGGACCGTGAGACACGATGTTACGTCGACGTGACTCTATTATAGTAGCGTGCCCGGGCTTTGGTGCTGGCAAACTCGATCGTCTCCATCGATGATAGCCCGCTGAACCTTTATTCGGCCTTCGAAACATGAATGTGTATTATATATTCAAAAAGACGTATAAACTTCAGGCTTCTAGACGTTTAGCGGGGGTGTTCGAGATAACCTACAACAAAGTTCGTAGCGAGGTTTAACAGCATTACGTTTGCTTATATACCTATATTATATTTTTAAGTTTGCAAGATGTTCTTTGGAGTTGTCATTACTTTTTAACACTTCCTTTATGGGAAGAATTGGCAAAATGAAATATAAACTTACCAAACTTCGAAAAGTCGTCCGTCGCTGTGCGCAAGGAAAGTGTTTCTTTAATACAACCACCGGAAATCGCTCGTGACGTGTGCCTATTGCTATGGTGATGATATTAGCGACCGTTAGATCGGAGATTGAGTACGAGTACGTGACGACTTTTAAAACCTACCTGCGAAGGGTTTGCATCAACACATCTAACACCAATCTTTCCTAGAGCCTCCTTCACTGCTGTCTTATACTCCGATCTAAAAGGTCGCTATTACCAACCTGCCTCGGTCGTTTATAGCAATTTCCTCCCAAAGTGAACCATCAATATTGAAGCTCTTGAGGTCACGCGCTTGCAGACATATTGAAATAAACTAGTTATAATAATCACAGATTAAGAGAGTGCGTTCGACAGGTTCTCCAAGGTGCGGGATTGCAGAAAATTAATTTACCGATGCCTTCATACTCATACTATATTTGCATTTCCATAAAAAAAACTGAATTAATTTTCCGAAATCCTGCATCTCATCTCGCTTCATCTCACTGCAGAGGATGGTTCTCAAGTGGTCACGAACGAACTTAGAGCTTAGAATAACTTAGAATATGATTGGCTTTTTTTTCTTTTCGTTGAGAATTGTGTCAAGGAACTACAAGAGAGGATGATCTAAGATAACACATCCCCATGCCCCATGATAGTTTTTTCAATCTATACTTCGCGCCATGCTGTGAAAGTTATTTTAGTTCTCGTCCCCATGGTCGCGCGGCCAATGATCAGAGGATCAGATGTCCTTTCGAAGATTTTTCTCGCCGTCGTGTTGACGTCCATCTACTGAAATCGTAAATCGAAATTTAAAGATGTGATCGCGTTTCTTAAATTTCATTAAGTCATTACAACTGACCAATCAGGTGTCTTCCTTAAAATAGCCACGCAGTATGACCACGCGCTAAAATTAGATTGAACAAGATTATCATTGGAAGAGGCCCATGTATGTATGGGGGATGTGTTCTCTTAGATCATCCTCTCTTGGGAACTATAATTTTGAAATGGTGGAGTGGAATAATATTCTCGAATATATATAAATTTAAGCTGAGTAAACCATATGTCAATATTGCAAGTGCAGCCCAGTGTGCCTCCCCTCCCCCCCCCCCCCCCCCCCCCAGTATGTCACCCTCCCCTCCTTACCCCCTTTCCCATTTCAGTCTGTTTGCTTTGCTTCATGTAGTTGAAAGCTAAGTGATAGTGAAGGCCTAGGAGATAGTCATCCCAATAATTAACACCAGTGAATGCATTAGAGCTAGAGATTATATTATAGAGGTACAAATTGCAACAGCTGTGACATCTATTGACATTTCTTGAACATTTTAAGTAACAATTTTTCCTCCAAAATCACATTGACACTCAAAGAGTTCACTTACCCCACCGCTTAGGTGGAAACTTTTCCAACATAAACAAAGGCGACTGAAAGGCCAACAAAACCACAAAATGGTGAAATTGCCTCCGTTGGTCGCCGGGATCAACCCGTCCGGACCCGCGGGTCTGGACGGGTGCCAGGCATTTTTTCTGAATATTTCCCAAACCAGTCCACTTCTTTGGCGGTGGCCGAACAGGATGAAACCGCGATCACTTAGAGGCCAAGAAACCTTGAATCTTGAAGCAGTAACAATTAGCCTCCATCAGAATAGCTTTCTAAGATCTCATGGTCCAAATAAAGCTCGATCCTTCCAGATTGTCCTCTCCCCAGATTTCGCTCGCCAAATATTCCAAGATGGCGGCTCCACGATCAAACGTGACGGCGGGAGACGGCGGGACGATTTCAGCGCAAAAAATAGGAGGACTGTACTGTTTAGTTTATAATATCAACGGCAATTGAAGTGCCAGATTTTGGCCACATGTCACATTTGTTCACCAAAATTATTAATTAAAACGATCGATGACATTGCTACTTTAATGTGGTTGCTAAGCCCTTCCTCGTTCTTGACTCTGGGTGAAGTATTTCACCTTTGTACTTCCAGACAATAAAACCATATTGAATGAAATGCAATATTTTCAGTGTCATCTTTAAGACACTTAACTCGGGACTACACTTAATGAAGGTTTTATCTGATATCGTCTATATTATGTCTGCACCAAAAGGACGTGACCTCAACCACTACTGAGTAGAAATTCAACAAACAATGAGAAAATGTTATATATTTACATGAAAAAAATTCTCTGAAACAGTTGTTAGTGGTGAGTATCCGCTTAACTAATGAAAAACATCACAAATTATGGATTCCGAAATGTCTTTGTTGTATGGGCGTTCACCGCCTCACGTGCACATAAGAAAATCGATCTAATTGCAGCGGACTAATTTTAGGACTTCGTTTGACAAAGAGCATGCGGAATACTAACTGACCTATCCGGAGATTAAAACTCTAGTCCGTATCTGGGAGTATAATCCACCAAAATACGCAGAACTGTGGTAAACCACGTCCCACACACGTACACAGGCTGGAGTGTCAGGAGCCCATTATGGGCTCCTGGGAGTGTACAGTGAACAGAACTGGTAAGGGTTTAGTCCTGGGTTTAGTCAGGAAATGGCAAACTGCATGGGTAAGCCGTCTGACCCTGTAAGGCAAGCTGGTCGATGAGTGTACAATATGCAACTGCCATGGACTGAGATTATGAACAGGGATCGATAATTATTTTTTGATCGGTGAGACCATTTAACTATGAAGTCTTGAGATCGCTTTCCAAAGCTGAGTGTCACTTTGCAGATTTATTGAGCGAACATAAAGACACCAATTGATATCGTTCCTGACTCAGTAATTTTTAGTGGTATTTTCTACTGTTGAGTGAAGGACTTCTGCTGCTGATCATATGATGTTCACTGAAGAGATCATATCCGGAACGACAACGTTCAGAAGCTTTCAGCTAATAACTAGCATGCAAATAATACCGTCCGTGAAGAAGGTCTTTGCATACATGCACTCAAAGTGATCCTTGGTGTAGTTATTACAAACTTCAATATTGTTGGAAGTTTAATCATTTCAAATGGAAACTTTATACTCGAGATACGGTGAACGATCAGCTTTGTTTTCTAGGAGGGTCACTGTTGCAACCTCAACTCAGTACTGGACCTCGAGTCACTCGAAGGCAATTGTCTGGCACGAAGCTTGAAGCCGTTCATTTCTCTTTCATCAAATGAACCTTAACTGTTACTCATCAATTGTGCTGCGATTTTCTTGCGGCCACAGTTACTGTCGAGACGTATATTCACGTGGTCCCTTTTAGTATAGTATATATGTCAGTTTTTCGTTGCTTTTCGCATACGTGAGTGAATGTAACAATTAAGATAAAGAAACGAACTTGGACGTAGAAATGTATTCGTTGCTTATCGTATTAGTTGACGACCAGAATATTATCTAGAAAAAAACGATACGGGATACCAACAACCCGCGTGACAACTTAGTTGGGACACTTCACTTCACAGGTCAAAATACACTGTGCATGCAAGTTTGCATTTCTCTCATAATGTATCCCTCAATGTTGACTAAAACGCTTTCTTTGTTCTGCGTCTCAAGTGGTTCATATCAACGGAAGGCCGGAGGGGGGAGTGTTCCAACACTCAATTGTACAGCCTAGCATTTTAGTGAAATGACCGACAATCATGCACTGGAAATTGGAAAAAACCTACATTTTGTATGAGATCATTTCTTTTTTTTTCAATTTAGCCCTGCCAAGTGTGGCCCTGCACATTATAACGAAGACTGAGCATTCATTCATGGAATCCAGTTAAATTCCATGAACGCCGGACTAAACCCGTGTAGAGGAGGCTTACGGAGCATCAGTAGCATACTCAAACTGTTATTGACAATTTCTCTTTACACAGGTCTCCTAAGTACGTCTGAGCCGTGTATCTGCGGCTTTCAGTCCAGGTTGTCTCTCGGGCTATACAGTGCGTATATTCAACGAATAAACAGCCCTGCTACATCTGATCATAACGAAGCCAAGCATTCATTAATACGGAATTCAGACATGCATTTCAAGGGAGACGTGTTTAAGTGGTTAATATATCATGCTCAAACTTTTAATTATCCTTTAAGCCAATTGACAAGTTTCCGTCTGCAGAGCCTGATGTATCAATTCAGTAAGCTTTCATTCAGGATATCCTTGAAGAACTCTGCTCAGTTGAAGTCTGCTTGAAGAACTCATTACGAATATTCAGCACCCAACAGTTAATGTTGGCACTGTGGGATTCATATATGTTTACCATGCCCCGTACCATGCATGCAGAAATGACAGAAATGACTTGTTAAATACACGGCCGTCAGACAGTTACGAAAGGTCGTGTTTGCTACCCGGGGGGGGGGGGGGGGGGGGGGGGGGGGGGGACTTCGATATAAAAGTGGCGGGGGTGCTCGTCGTACCTTTTAGGGGTTAAAATTCATGATTTGGTACCGCTTAGGGTGTAAAATCTAAATTGACCACCCTTAGAGTTAACGCGGTACCTTTTAGGGTTGCTGAGCCGGAAAAAATATGACAGGAAACTATTTTGTCAATCACCTGATTTTTATTCTTGTCTCATTCATGACATGACATGGTACCTCTTAGGGGTGAAAATGAATTGGGGCCACGCCCACAAAAAATTCTTGGCTTTTAGGGGTTCTTTTCAAAATTTCCGACGAGCACCCCCGACCCCTTTTATATGGGAGTCCCCCCCCCCCCCCCGGGGTTTGCTACTGTCTTCAGACGGCTAAAAAAAAACACCGAATCGCAAACACGCATCTATAAACAAGAGATCTGGCGTACCTCTGGGGTTCAGGCCGGCAATCCACTTTGTGAAACAACAATGGAGCATACACTTATGAAATGTTTCTATCCATGGAATATTTTACCTTTTTGTCGTGATTTTATTTTACAGTATAGGAATGAGAGAGCATTGTTACAGGTCAACTATTTTCACCTTTGCTATTCACGACACATTCCCACCATCAATTTACGATACCACAGTACGATAAGTTCGTTTTAACGCACAGCAACAGACTAAGTATTTCGATTGGATATCCTGTTACGAATAAGTGTGCGACATTTTGAACTCTGGTGTTGAGACGACTACAAAATACCGGCGATTAATCTTATTGTTGACTGCATCAAAATGGAATATCCATCTTTAATTCCTAGTGGAGAATTTGAACAAATTAACCGTACCCAAAATCATAATTCAAGAAAAATCTAAGATAACATTTGTAAAGTACTCAGTTACAAACAAACAGCACCACATGAAAGTACTGCTCGACAGCTTTCATTTGGATGGTCACACGCTAGGGTTGGATCCACAGACTTAAAAGTTAGAACCAAGTTACATGACTCGAGGTTTGACTCTGAGTGGAAAAATTAATATATAGCCATAGCGAGTCTAATATAGAGAGCAAAAACAAGATTTCCGACACATATATCATTTTAATTACATCGGTACAACTCCACAGCCAAAGCCTGAAGTGTCTAAATTAATCTTATTTTGTTGTCTGAGTGGTCGAAAAAGATACTCTCTCGTTAATTGTCTTTTAAACATTAAAAAGAAAACATTTTCGTCTCCCGGCGTGTTTGGAATTCCAAGTAGATCTTCATTATCAGTTACAAACTGACATGACCCTAAAAGGCAAACTTCTCCGAAATATTATGCCTGAGTGGTCAGTAACTAAAGGAAGGGAAATTATCCGAACAACGATTGATCAACATATTTATATTTCTCCTCAAAATGTCAGTATAAAGTCAGGCAGAAAGGTTATGAGAACAAGGGAAACTCATTACTCGTGTGTCAAATGCTGTCGATCGCCTGGGACGCCTGGGCGATGGAAATATTCAGACGTACTAGACTATAAGGTGTTTTCAGCAATAATGGAACTTTTTTCGCGCTAAGCAGCACAGTTGGTTTTTATCTGGCAATAATTGGATCGGAAAGTTCCAGTGGACAGTGGACTACGAGCAATCCCTCTTTCCTTTAGGCCCCGTGCACACTCAGGATGCGTTTTCGTTTGATGCGTTTAAGTCAAACGAAAACGCATTAGTGTGGACGGGAAAAAACGCTACGAAAACGATAGGTGGACGGATGCGTTTTTGGTAAAAACGGAGTGTTTCGAAAACGTAGCCAAACGAATGAATGAATGAATGAATGAATGAATGAATGAATGAATGAATGAATGAATGAATGAATGAATGAATGAATGAATGAATGAATGAATGAATGAATGAATGAAATGAATGAATGAATAACTATATTTGAGTGTCAATAGTATTTAGCTAAAGAAAAACTAATTGGGGACACTATATAGAGCATTCAAGATAAAAATATATATAAAAATGTACAAATATTATAGTTTTAAGGGTATAATAATAGGTAAAACATGAACCAAACTAATCTAATCTAATCTAAACGCATTAGGGTGGACGGGGCCTCCGCCGAGCGAGAATACTGAGCTAGAGAGAAAAAATGTTTCGCGATATGTTTTCCTCCCACTACATTGTGCTTCTCGCTCAACCGATTAACATGACTAAGGGAAAAAAGGAACTGCTCGTTGTCTATACAGTCATGACTCTCTCTATAGTGGACACCTTCGGGACCAGCTCATGCTGTCCGCCCGGCTTAAGAGAGTTTAGTTATACAGACAAACAAGTGAAATTCGGCGGGGACCAGCCAGACATCCATGGATGTCCGCCTTAGGGATGTGTCCGCATGACAGTGGTGTCCGCTTAGAGAGAGTTGACTGTAAGTGGGAAGCAGACCGACAGATCCACTTAGCGCGCGTACTAGTCTTCATCAACAGTCCTGCCCGCTCCACGGCCATCAGTGTAAAAGGAAAATGAAAATCAGCTTTCGGCGTATGCCCTCTGTCATCACTACATTCTCGAAATAGGGACAACTGAAGTCGTCATCGGTCCAATGCACGTCCGCCTCCTCTCCTCGAATACTGAAATATTTCGAGGGGATCCACGCACAGCTATTTTTCATAACGTTATGATGTAATTCATCGTCAATCACTGAAAACTGACGTCGATTTGAGTGGAAAAAAAACTGACGTCACTTTGTTCAGTTGACATCAGTGACTAGAAGAATTTCATGAACAACGCCCGAAGCAACCTCGGGGGCTTTTCCCTTCTAAATTTTGCTAAATTTAGAAGGGAAAAGCCCTGGGAACGAGGTTGCGCCCGAAGGAAGGCCGAAGGAATGTGTTACTAACTATATATTCTCCTTCGCAGTTGTCAGTAACGGCTGTGGACTGGAATGCAGTCAAGTGTTACTAATGAATCTATCTTTTTTATCTTTTTTGTTCATGAACTGTTGATGGTAATCAAATTATGAGTACAAGTGAGATAATTATCTAACTCAGTTACAATTCTTGGAGTGAACAGTGCACGGGGGGGGGGGGGGGGGGGGCTACTCCCTTATATAAGCTATATAGGTATGTGCGGCGCCAAAGGGTATGGTTTTTTAGCCGTTTTGGTCTGAAAACGGGAATAGATTTTGACCATTTTGGTCTGAAATAGGGTATGTTTTGCCTACTGGTCTGAAATAGGGTATAGATTTTTGCCATCTTGACTTTAAAATGGGGAAATTTTCCCCGACATTTTAAGGGTCAGGTCTGAACTAGGGTAGGGAAAATCACATATTTTGGTCTGAAATAGAGTAAGGGTTTCAAGAAGCGTGCCGCACACCCCCACCCAATTTTTTTGGAGTACCCCCCCCCCCCCCTCTCCCGGAGACAATGCAACGCTGAAGAGTTTATGCTGAACCGTACCAAGTACGTTTAATTTACGTATATTGATGATTTTAGTCCCAAATGAATTAATTCTCGCCGTTGGATGCCGTCTCGAGGCTTGGCAATCACTTTTGGCAATTTTTAACGAAACAGGCCGGAAAATAAAATTTAAAAAAAATATGGAAATAGTTTAGATGTGAAATGAAATCATGGCTATGAATTGAAGATACGTGCCTTGTTATAATTAGTTACACGGAACATTTTTGTCATGTATAAATATGTACATGGAAACTAGCGTGCACAGGAATTGAGGACGCCGACGTCATAATCTCGTGAGAAGTCGAAGGTGGTCAGCGGTAATTTTCAAGACGAAAAGCCTTGTCGTGTTTCCGGTCATGACAATGAACACGCCATTCAAATTTCTGAAAACTCGCTTCTTCGATGAGTACCCGAAAATGTTGCTATCGTTTGCTATTTGAATGGATGAAAACAATTCAAATCCCTTGTATGTATTTCGGCTTATCGTGGTATTTACCCAGATGGTCATTTTCGAATAATTATGCTAATTAAAAAAAGGCTGCCTTCATTAGCATAACATATAAGGCCTTGCAGAGATAGTAAATCATTCAAATCCGTGTCTATCTTCGAGAAATGGGTAAATAGCCACTTACTCTGATCAACAATAAAGAAAGGCTATTTATAATCACTGTCTCGACAAAATTCTCGGGTCACGCAAACTGATTAGAACTTTAACCCTGCAGATCGGATACAGACTAAAGATTAAAACGTCGTGTAGGCGTACCCATGTATCTCTTTACAAGGTGGTGTTTTTTTCGCGGCAAATATCGACAAACAATATTAAGCTGTTTCTTATCCCTGATGAATGCTAAACTCGTCATCGCTCGGATGCATCGAATCGGAACTTCGAATGTTTTCCAGAAATCATGTGCAAGAGAAAGCTAAAGGAAACCGAGCTGTATGATCTCAACGGATGTAAATCGATACAGTGACGTCAGTAAGAGAATCGAAGCCTACCGGAATTGCCTCACGTGAAAAAATATCAATATTTAATTTAAAACTACGGTTGACAGGTGGCATATTAATGCAAAAGAGCCTTGTTTGATTTGCAAACGTCTACACAAGAGACAGCTCTTAGTGTCACATTGAAGCACAAGGAAAAGTGGCAAGGTCTCTCAGCGCGGTTCAGCCGATTGTATCTTTTTACAAGGTCCCCAGGGATTCGGCATTGCGAGCATAAAACTGCATGAGTCATCGGCGCTGAAATAATTTTTTGTCGACAGAACAATACAACATACGCAATCGCCAAGAACAAAACGGGGGCAGTGGAGCGAACGTAATGATTAATTTAAACCATGTCATGTCATCGAGATCCCTCGATTATCAACGTGAAATTCGATTATAGTATCACAGAGCTGAAGTGAAAAGTAACACGCGAAGCACACAAGACCAATAGCTGGCCTGAAAGCGGACCCGAAGGGAATCTTAGCCACGAGGATCCTGTTAGAAGATTGGTTGTTTTGTCTGCACAATCAACCTTATCGATTTGCAGGAAGGAAAAACGTTTTCGCCCCGAGTGGTGAGTTTGCATATCACTGAACTGTCAATTATCGTTGTTTTCAGCGCGTCGTTGCCGAAGTGGACTATTCGGCCTTCATATCTGACTCGGAAGGGAAAAAAATCGTGCTGTTCTGACCGCAACATGGAAGCGACTACGGTGTCATTTGGTTGTTGAGAACCCCTCTCGAGCACAAACACACAACATGCCGCGAACAACAAGCTAAACCTCCGTCGACTGACTTCAAGGCACGACATATAAATATTTCGGGACATGATCAGTCTCTTCTCGTGTCGCCCACTGAGATCACGATCTAATGTACAGGGAGCTGATAGGGACTACCAACGAGTGGACTTCACCATTCACACGCCAACGTACTCAGTAAAGTACCTTGGCTCCCATCAATTGTGCAGCCCGGGTTTTGCAGAAATCTGCGACACCGTTAAATCCATTTACGCCGCGGAGAAATCCAAGCTGAAATCTTTGGACCACTACTCGTTGAAGCTGACTAAAGAGGAGCTGTCTTTGCGCGACCGAGACAGCACGGAGGACGAGGAGAAAGTGTTTTTGTTGCGGAGGATTCGATTCAGCGGAGTGTTCAAAGCGAATCAGAGAATCTTCTTTTTTACCTATCAGTTCAGCTCGAAAGCAGAATCAGTCGAATGTAATGTCGTGCTGTGTAAAAGCAACAACGAAGCGAAGAGTTTGGCGAAGGTTATATCGCGAGCATTCGGGGACGCGCGCAGCGACTTTCATCAACAGGAGGTCGCGAGTCGCAGACTTCACGCAGAAGGGTTGAGCGAAAACAGTATCTCGCATCTTCATGTGGATGTGATATCAAACGTCGAAGCTAACAGACAGTATTATAACATGAGTGCTTTTAAGAATTCTCGCAGTAACTCTGCTGCTAGCGCGCTTAGCTCGGATTTTCGCTCGAAGAGTCGGACTCCTGATAGACTAAAGGCACGAAGCAACCAGTCTTGCCATTTGGGAGCGAGCATAGAATGGGAGAGGACGGAAAGCTCGCTCGATACGAGGCATGAAAGCGACGTGGAAAAGACATCAACTAGCGGCGAGACATTTGGATGCACTTGCGAGAAGGATTCACTCATCAAAATTGAACCCGCACCGGGACAGACGGCTGAGAGTGACAAAAATATAACCGAGGCTGCTGGGTATTCCGAAATTCCTCCCGAAATGGAGCTCCACAATGAAGCGCCGAGCAAAGAGTTGGACATTCAGCAACCTTCGCAGAGTAGTTCAACTCTGGAAGAAGAAAAGGAGCTTGAAAATATTGCCAGTCACAACAGCAGACGTAGTTACGACTGGTCCATGGTGTCTGTCCTCGAAGAGACTTCAATATAAGACTGTTACTTGGACGTTAGGATCATTTTTATCGTGACAAAACAACACTACATGGTGGTTAGTTTTGATACTCGTCGGAAGGCGTCAAGTGGTAATTTTTACAAGATAAGCATTTACAGAGAGATAAACCATCGATTGTATACATTGGTCACGTACTATCCCGCGCAGTTTGCGCGCAACGAAAGCAAAGTCAGATCGGACAAAGAGAGTTGTGTGGGTGTCTTTGTGTATAGCGGCATTTGCGAAATAACTAGCAAGGAAAAAGTAAACCGCATATTACTTTATTATACTCTTAAGTTCGCCTCTTAACGCTGCGAACAATAGAGTACAAAACAGATTACAGATATGCAAACATTCGTTTGTTAATCTGTCATGGCTGAGCGAATATTACTTAGTCGAAATGCTACAACTTCATCATCACTGTCTCGCGCTCGCGAACACTTCAAATTTATCAAGTCATATACACCGCGCGCGCCTGTACCGGTTAATTTCAATTTTCTTAAGAGCACATTGTTAGAAATGACAGTAATTATGTGTATTTTATATGTGCGGCGAAACCATTGAATTGTTTTCAATCGGCCGCTTCTGTGTGTGCTCAAATCATTTATTCAAGAGTCATTGTCAATAAATGCAAATATGATCAAAATGTGGGCTCTTTATAAGCGTAGGAGGGTGGTAAGAACATTTTTGGCCTTTGATGTCCGGAGCTTTGAAATACTTGTTGTTCCGATACTTGCATCGTACAAATAATCCATCCTTGTTCGTTGTTTAATGTTTGACACTGCCAGGCGAATAATAGTGTTTACGTTGCAAATTCTTTGTGTTTTTCTCTTTTATTTATTTATAAATGCCAGCTGCTGGAGGCGAGGTATGTTCGAGAACGCACTAAAGTGCACGCGGCATACGACTGGATGTCTTCAGCATTGGAGATATGTTTACCATGAGAGAGAACTAGTATCTGAGACGATATTCAACACAGATCGGCTTAGCATTGTCCTTTTCTTTCCGTTATCATGACTTGTGTCGGATTCATACCAGGTCTTAACCCTTTCACTCCCAGAGTAAAACCTTGAGTCAATCAATAAATTTGGTTGTACCTTTTGAGTCTGTTGATGAAACCCTTTTGTGTGACCATTCAAATGAAAGCTATTGAGCAGTACTTTCATGTGGTACTGTTTGTTTTTGACAATGTTGCTAAATGAAACTCAAGATTTTTTCCTCAGTTTTGAACTTAGTACTCTTGGGAGTGAAAGGGTTAATTCCACTATTATAATATCATGTGGTCTCGTCCTTTTCAATCTTCGGCTTTTCATTTTGTCACTAAGAAGTATTGCCTTACACTTCAGCTCACGCAAGACTGATCCACTAATTCGATTTAATTTGATTTATTTTATTCAATCCTTTCACTCCCAGAGTCAAACCTTGAGTCAATAAATGTGGTTTTAACTTTTCAGTCTGTGGATGAAATCCTAGTGTGTGACCATTCAAATGAAAGCTATTGAGCAGTACGTTCATGTGGTGCTGTTTGTTTTTGACAATTTTGAAAAATGAAATTCAAGATTTGTTCTTTAGTTTTTAACTTAGCACTCTTGGGAGTGAAAGGGTTAATGCTTTGCCCCATTTGTATTTCAGTAAACAGCCGTGATACACTGGCTGACGTTGTTTTTAAGTTTCCTCTAGTCGTATACATGAAACTTGAACGTGTATAAAATGGGAAAATATTTCCGGAAATGTTTGCAGTTGGTGTTAGGCGGATTCTGCCCCTTTTAAGGGATTAGAATGAGAACACAACTTCTTTCCTGTTTACGGATTATATTTTTTTTAACACGCGTAGACATTTCTTTCAAGTTCAGAGTAAATGCCATTCGCCCATTAGAAGTGACTTGTATATCCGGATATTGACTAAATACCTTACATTGTATGGCGTTTAGAAATGGTGCGGAACCGATCATTTTCACAGGTTTTGCTTTCAACTGACCTCACCAAAATTCCAACCTACGAGCCAAGCTAAGATATACTATAGCCGCAAAAAACTGTCAATGAGCTCCCAATAGGCTAGTTTGTTTGATCTCAAATTTTGACAAATTCTAATTATCCAGAAATAATCGATCGGCTCACAGCCAGGTGCTTCAAACATCGTAAGCGAAAGCGGAAAACGGTTCTCTTCCTGTACATGTGTTGTTCGTGGGTCTTCGTGGTGCAAGCAAAAAAAATTCAATTTTTCAATGGCAAATTAAATTTGCTTAGTACATCCATAACATCAAGAATTAAATTCCTGGGAATACATTCATGTGTCCAAAACGAGTGGTACAATTATAAATCGGACAGGAAATGTACTACTGTGCATGCTTCTATTTTTTTTTTCAATCCCGAAATCAAACGTTGGGTCGGAATTACATGTTTTAATAACGTTTACATCTGTGGATGAAACCCCAGTGTGCGACCATTCAAATGAAAGGTAATGAGTGGCACTTTCATGTGGTACTGTTTCTTCGTTTTGCTTCTAACATTTTGCAAAATGAAATTTGCGGTATTTTTTATTTTATTTTCAGTGAACTTTGCCACAGCGTACTTGGCATGTGATTACGACTTAATTGAAACTAAGAGTTCATTAACATACCCATTTCCTTTCCTTTGTCCGCATTTTATCACGTTGCGATTCTTATCCGTATACCACCGAATTCTGACTTTCTTTTTAAAGCTCATTTAATGAAAAATGTTGATCCAATTAATTCTTCAACTTTCGAATTAACTCAGATCTATCATGATATTGTCACTGACACCAAAACTCAGTTTTACGTATAGTAATTCTTACAGATTTTTTTTTACGAAATTTGCATGTAATTGCCTTTACAAAATGCTTTCCGCCGGAGAACGCCTTTTCTAGTTTAATTAAGTAACGAATCAAAGTTGATTTGACGACACTGCTCTATTTTTTAGTACGATATCTTGTGTGTTGATCTCGCGTCTTGAAAATTATTCTAAAACCTGATTTCTCGAACCCTCTGAATCCCGATATCTCGAACCAAAAGTCCTTTCCCTTGGATTTGTTTCACTGTAATTTTACCCCCGATATTTCGAACTCCCGATTTCTCGAACCAATTTTCGTTTCCCTTAGAGGTTCGAGAAATAGGGATTCCACTGATGTATTGTATTTCCACTGAAAAATAATTGAGCAATCATTTTGTATATACATCCATAAAATTCAGTCAAATTAAATTCCTGGGCAAACATGTGTGTGTCTAAACGAACGTGGGTATATAAATGGGAAAATAACGAACGTGATTATAATTATAAACCGGGCGGGAACTTCACACCCAAGAATCAAAACTTGAGTCAATTAATCCTTTTACTTTTGAGTCGCACACTAATTTGGAGGAGGAGGAATTTCGAGTCCGTGGGTGAAACTATAGTGTGTGACCATTCAAATGAAAGCTACTGAGCAGTACTTTCATGTGGTCTGTTGGTTTCGTGACGTTTTTTCAAAACGAAGGAATATATTTTTTTATTATTTTCAATTTGAACTTGGCCACTTTTGGCATCATCAAAAAGGGTTTTAAGATTACGACTTAGAATTGAAACCAATTTCCTATCCATTGTCCGGATTTTATCACGTTGCGATCTCGTGGTGATGGGCTTACTTATCCATATACCACTGAATTTTGACAGCTCATTTAATTAGAAATGTTGACTGATCTAGTAATTAATTCTGCAACTTCGAATTAATAACGACATCTCGATCATGTCACTGACACTTATTAACTGACTCAGTTTTACAAATAATCGTCGTAAATTTTACAGTTAATTGCACGCAAGATTTCGTGTTTCCAAAATGATTTCGGGGAAGGCGTTTTCAATTTAATTAAGTAACGAACCGATCAATCATCTTTTGCTTTTGCACAACAGAGCTCGCATGCATCATCAAAAGATTTCAGTTGAACTGATTGTCCGGTACGCCTTTTCCCGTTTTAAAAGTAGTCATTTTAATTAAGTAACGAACGTTGTTTTGACGACATTGCTCTTCTGACGTAGTACCGATAAATCTTTTGCTTTAGCACAGATCTCGCGTCATCAAAAGACTTCCTTCCCGTAAAGTAGTCATTTTAATTAATAAGAAAATCGAACGGAAAATTGTTTTGATTATACTGCTTTCTTCGGAAGTTTAATTTTAATTAAATGTTTTTTATTAAAGCATCACAGTTTTGCATGCACGTCATCAACAAATTATTCCAAAACCTGAACTAATAAAGGCCTACGATGAGGTCTTTGGAGGTCTTTTTCAATATAACTGATTTTAAGCACTGATCGAGCCTTTTTTGCAGATTTTCGATGATCATGGGTCATTACAGTGTTTACTTTTTAAAAATATGTATATATCCGATATATATGAGGTTTTCGTGTGTCCACATGCAAATGTCAGAGTTAAGCCAATATTTGTAATGCATTTACACAAACACACAAAAAAGTGTGATAAAAACTGGCGATATCGAAAATGACTGAAAACAAATGATATTCATGCGTAAGTTTCGCACTACATGTCTATGCAGTGATTTTCCAAAATATTGTTTTTCCAATACCTTGGTAACAAAGTCTACAAAGATCACTACACAGCTAACATTTACGAAAAAAAATCCTTTTCTTTTTCAGTTTAATTTGAACCTCTCAATTTTCCTTTCTTCAGACTGTGTTCGACAATATATAAGGCCCGTTTACACATGCGATTTTTGATGCGATTTGTCGCGGCGATTTAGCGGCGATTTATCGCGCAAGTGTAAACTACCTGCGATTTCACGGCGATTTGTATGGCGAGTTGTAGCAGATGTATTAAATCGCCGATAAATCGCATCAAAATTCGAGCAAGTTCGAAACATCGGCGACAAATCGCATTCAAATCGCCATGAAATCGCAGCTGGTTTACACGGGCGATTGGAATCGAGCGATAAATCGCCGCGAAATCGCATCAAAAATCGCATGTGTAAACGGGCCTTATATAGACTTCGTTATATTGATAGCATGCGTGGCTGTTGGTTTTTGTTGGCGCGCGATGGTAAAAACATGGAAGTGGCGAGGCTAGCTAAGCCAGGAAAACGAGCCGCGAGAGGAACATCGCACGCCAACAAACCACCAGCTCGCAGGCTATTATTTTGATCAATGCAGTTTCATGACTCGAAAAGGACGACCGCTGAGAACGGCTTACGAACTAAAAGAAGAGTACGTTGACTGACTCGCAGTAAAACTTTAAAACATGTTGAAAAGCTATTTAATTAAACTTAGTTTGAGATTGTTTTGTGTATAAACGAGGCTTGCTGAGGTTTATTGACATTAAAAGTTGCCATAATGAGGCTACAAGCGAGAGGTTATTTTAATCCGCTGTAATTACCTTAATTATGTGATGATACACGAAAGTCGACAACGACGATTTCGTATATAGTTATATGCATGCCTTGTGCACGAACTATAAAAGGTCCATGCCTTAACAAATTTTGTACATTTTTTGACAGTAGAAATCATGTTTTTTATATCACAGTTCCCAGCAATTCTAGACTACGGGCAGTTTCTCATTTTTCTCAGGGATCGAGTGGGTGAGCGCGCGCGAAGTGCGTGGAAATCACCTCCTCGCGTCGCGTCTTCTCGCGGGAGGTGATTTCCACGCGCTCGCCCACTCGATCCCTGAGAAAAATGAGGTACTGCTCGTAGTCTACAGCAATTCATTCAAATGATTGTATCACATGACAGTATCAACAAGACGAACTTGTTTGGATGTTAGAAATGTCACGTGACATTGTCAATCATAAAAAAAGGTCGAAGTACAAAATGGATGCCACATTTGAGAGCTTTGATTAGGAAACGAGCTTGGTAGGGTTACCAAAAGGACTACTGTCCTCATTTTAAGCATGATTTTGGGAAGCTCAGAAACATATCTCGATCAAAGGAAGCTGAACAATAATGGTTTGATTCTGCTGATAGTACTCGACAAATGACAGGAACCCATTAGGAAGTGAGGATGACCAACGACAGCGAGGATGGAAATGGATTACAATATGGATTTTTGAAAAAGTGACAGGCTGTCAGTTTTTCAAAGTCTCAAGTTTGGTTCAAAAATCTTTGAAATTTTGCAAAAATGTTGTTGCAGTAAGGAATTTCTTCAAGAAACTGCCTTTTATCATTTAGTTAGGGTTCATGAAGTTCTTATTCCATAAATTTAGGGACCATTTCGTGCGATACCCGGGACATCCCTTTAAGTGAGTGAAATTTTATGGTGATTTGAAAGTTTGAAAAATTAAGAAGACTTGTATGGAAAAAAGGTTACTTGATAGCAAGACTGTAACAAATAATAATGAAAATACGTGACCAAAAGATCACTGGACACACAATAGACGCCAATAAGAGGGCTGAAACTTTCATCCTCGAATGCAAACCACAGACAAGTTAATTAAAAAAATTCGCAAAGGTTCAAGGTCTTCAAGAACCGCTTTAACAAAACCGACACATGACTGATCAATTGGCCACGAATCAAAACAACTTTGAACCGTCTGTCAACTTGATAATTAGCCTATTGCATAGAGGGCACTTCGAAATTGGTATCCAGTGTAGCAAGTTTGAACGTGTTTGGATGAAAAGCAGGTTTTAATAAAGCAAGAAAATCCAATGTCTTTTATACGGCAAGGACAGCCTCGATCGCAAGGTGTTCCCGAGGTTGCGGGTCGGTTACGGGTCGGTTGCGGGAGGGTAAATGTTAATACGGTATTGAACAATTTCTTTCGATAGACACACTGAATGGGTGTAGACAATCGTGAGATTTTTAGTTCATTATAATTTCATTTTTTTTTCCAAGTTGTGCTTGGTGTCACCATACAAATGCTCACGTGGCCGATTATTTGGGAAATTATGGTACAATATAAAACTTGTTGTAGATATATATTAATTGAAAGAGGTCCGTCTATATATTTCACAGCTTAGAAGTGAGTAGAAGACTCCTCATATCCTTGAAACTCTCTCCAAGTGCGTCCTGGAACTTGTTCGCATCCGTAACATCGGAGTTTGTAAACGTCGCAATAACGAAATTCATCCTGCGGAAAAATAAAAAGACGACAATAAATGTCAACCTACAAATTCTCCATACAAATATCACAGTGCCAGTTGGGAGAATTTATTAAAATATCAAAGCAATTTCCCGCGCTTTCCATCGGTTACATGCTTTCCCGCGCTTGCAGTTAGTCGGTGACATGTTTGCCTGCGCACGGTACCGGTTACATGCTTTCCCGCGCTTTCCACCGGGACGCGGTTACATGCTTTCCCGCGCTTTCCATCGGTTCGCGGTTACACACTTTCCCGCGCTTGCAACCGGTTAGTCGGTGACATGTTTCACGCGCATGGTACCGAACATGCTTTCCTGTGCTTGCAACCGGTTGAATATTTTTGCTTCGAGTTCGGATTGTTTTATTACGCTATTAGCGCGGCTGTATTGATAGGCTCTGGAATTACTACAAAGAACCAATCACCATGTCAACATAATGGGAAGCAAACCAATCGGAACTGCAAGAGAACATGCATGTTACCTGTGGCAAGCGCGGGAAAGTTGCACACGTCAATTCATCTGATTCGCTGGGAAAATAACGTCCTTCCTCTGATTGGTTAGAGAAAGTTGAACGAGTATTTCGAACAAATCACCGAGCACAGCAAATGCTGAACACACAAAGTGGCCCACAACTGTCTTTTATATACCTCCAGTCTGAAAAGGTACCCCTTTCGGGCGGAGCCTCCCCGTATAGTCCATTATAGGGAGTACCCCCCCCCCCCCCCCGGAACCATATGCATAGCTATAGGCCACCGCGTCTCTCCGCTGAACATACAAGTAAGCGCACACAGTTATTATTTTCAAAAGTCATTGGACCTCGCTCTATCCACCAAAGGAACCTACTTATTTTCCTCGATACTATAGAATGCTCCATAACCATCTTTCACCATGGCGGCACATCCACCAAGAATTGAGGAAAATCCGACACAACTTGTTGACAGGACGAAGGTAGCACCTCCACCGCTGAAAAAAAAAAAAAAAAAAAAGCTGAGGATTAGAAACGGTTTTGAAACGATAATGTGACATCCAGATAACCACATACTGAGGTTTATTGTCCCAAAAAGGCGCCATGTAAACACAAGACTTTATGTGTGAGCTTATTTGACACTAAGTTGTGAATAGCCTGCGTAGCAGTCGTTTCCTTTCCGATAGCGTGGGCCTTCGCGCTTTCGCGCGCCTCCCACTCCCACGCTCTCGGAAAGGAAACGACTGCTGAGGCCTTGGGTTCAGTGTAAGTTTTAAAGCTGGTGGTTCGAAAGCCGATTAGCGCTAATCCCGGATTACAAGTCAATCGAGGATGCTAATGTTTTATAGAGTTTGAAATTACTCAAAGTCAAAAGTGAAGGACAAAAAATATAAACAGAAAACCTCACTGAAAAGTGGAAAAACTGAAAACAAATTTCACGCTAATCCTGGATCAGCTTAATCGTCCTTTGAGCAATCGTGTCCTGGTGGGTTTACACCAGCTAAGCTAGTGCGAACGGGGTATTAATCAAACTTAAACTTCCAAATACCTGGCCGTCCAAGCTTTATCCGTGAAGATAGCCGGAGTTGGCATTCCTGGATTAAAAAAAGAAGACGACACGCAGAAAATGATAAATGGGTAGGTTTCTGGCTCTCTTCAAACTGAGATCAAAAGTCCTACAATACAATCCCAACACAGTGTTTACCAAAAGATAAAGTTGCGATACGGACCCCCGATCTCGTAGCCCCCATCCTCCCCACACCACCGGGGAGGGAATGTTTACATCTCAGACTCTAGAAAACGGAATTATGATAAATGCGAAAATAAATAAATATTCAATCCTGTATTAAAAAACAAGTAATATCCACCCACCCCCTCTCCCCAACCCCACTCCCACCCCAAAAGTATTCAAGCTAAATTCGTGTTGCTAGCAATTCTACAAACGTTTGGTGTACGAATTGCGACTTAGAAATTAAAGCCGTCTATGCTTTGTATTTTTTCTCTCACACCTTCCAAACGTCTATGGTTGTTTCGTGATCATGGAAAAAGAATTTGCCGAGCCGCTGCTGGGTCCACAACAAAACGCTGCAGGTTATTACAGCTTTGTCAGCGAATGTAATTATACAGGAATTGTATTAATTGTATTAATACTATGAATTGTATTAATACTATAACACCGGGGGGTTTTATCCTTCAGACAAAATATCCTGTTTGATGCATAACACTGAAAAACCTCCCTTTGTTTTATTTTATTCACTATACCGGGAAATCAAATCGCAATTAATGACTATAAAGTCACGCATAACTTGTCACGCAAGACATCACAGAACACAGTTAGCATAAAAAGCATTGAGTTACATTTGAATTGTAAATTTTTACCGACTAAGAACCCAACTTTTGAATATAAGCATCATTATTCCGCTACAACCATAAACAAACCTATTAAACGAAATATATTAGATCAGAAGCAGCTTCTGGTTAGATACATTAAAAGTTTTTTAGATAATTCAAGCACACGGATCAGTAACGCCGTCACAAAAGCACGTGGGTTTACAAGCCGGGTATTTAAATTTCGCAATAAAATACTTTCATTGTTATCGAACGTCAAATACGTCCCTTCGCTGCCAAAATACGAGCTCGTGATAAACAAAACTGCTTTCTTATCAATCGCTCAGTTTATAGAAATATATGATAACTAGAACTTCGAATATTGAAGTAAGGAAATTATTTACTCAGGAGATAATTGTGTGACTTGAATCGTCGTGACACGGCTTGAATAAAATTAAAGATAGAAAATCACTTCTTCCCAACTGGCGCATTTGCCGGTTTCTTCAAGAAAAATCTCTTCTCTTCCTTCTTTTGAAATAAAAAAAATCAACCGCTCAGAATGCGATCACCTCCTCCAGTTCCCCGCTAAAGGAGGAACTGGAACGGTCATCAATCGCCGCCGACCGATTGCCGTGAAAGACAAAGTCGGCGACGTGCTTCGCGCTCAGAGGTGAACGCTTCGCATCGTCATCACGGTTGATGGTGTTGTCTTTGTTAGGGTACAAAGACGGGACGCGTACTATAGAAATGATCCTAGTAAGTACGGTCTTGCCAAACAAAATTTTACCGCGACAAGTCATTTACTCCGCGATTCGCACGCATGTGGGACATGATCGTGTACAATGATTGAGCGCATGCGTATTTTCAGACCCTGAGAGGTTGAAAGTTCTTGACATTAGTCCGTAACTTTTTCACGCTCCAAACTGTTGAAAATTTATAAATCAAGAAGAATTTCAGAAACCTTCGCTAACGGACAACTCCGTAGGCGGACACTTCTCATAAGCGGACACTAGGTCATGTTTCCCTCCCATAAGCGGACACCTCTCTTAAGCGGACACTTTCTCTGGTCCCGAGGGTGTCCACTTACGGAAGGTTCGACTGTATTTTAGTTAAAGACAACAATATTTCACCTTCTGACGCAGCAATCAGCTGTAATCCCAGCAAATGGCGATCAATACCTAAAGTCGAAACAAACAATTATTAGATCCTTATTTCTCCTTACCTTTTACAACAACCTCAAGTAGACAGGTCATGAGAATAAAGGATCTGATCATCTCAGAAATGACTGGATTTAAAACCAAATTATCGAAAAGTAAATTATAGAAAATGTATGAAAACCAGTAAGGAGAATTTCGATGTTGATCAAGGGTTGACCCGAAGACTTCCGAAGACGACCCGAACCCTCACGAAGATGACACGAAGATTTCCGAAAATCACCCGAGGTCATTTTCGAACGTGATCGGAAGGTCAGCAAATATTTACGATAGTCACACAAAGGTTGCCGAAGACCACCCGAACTTATAGAAAATGTATGAAAACAGTTGTTGTCGTTCATTATCATCTGTCATCTCTCTCTCCTCGTGGAGAATAGGGCCGTCGATCCTCCTCCTCCAAGTTGATCTGTCTCTGGTTACAGTCTCTGCTTCTTTCCAAGTTCCAAATCCTAGCGATGTTGGCGTTGCATGTGTAAACAATAAACAGTTGGAAGAAGACTGAGATTTCAAGCATGGGTTTAGAAATGGTAATTCCCCTCGTGTTTACACGGAAACAAGATTTAACTGACTGTTGATTTATCAAACGATACGCTGGACTAGGAGTATCGCTATTCGCGTAGCATGCCCTCTGTCTCCTCCACAGACTTTTCTAGGCCGGACGGGCGCGAGGGGGCTTGGAACGAGCGCTATTAAAGCGCGAGCGGGATATGACGGGAAGGACATATTAACTTTTTCTGAGTGCGTGCGGGCGACTGGGAACGAGGTAGGCAGTAATATTGAGCGCGAGTTGAAAAGGCGCGTACGAGGGGAAAAACGCGCGAGACGAGGAAAGCGTCTCCCCCCTCGCGCGCGCCCTAAAAACTCGCGCTCTTCTCTACTGACTCCATGGATAGGATGCTCGCTTAATGCTATGGAAACCGGCCGAAGTTAGAAAACTCTAACCACCTTTTAAAAAGAAAAGATTGACACGACCAACGTGGTTGTCTTGTAATTAAAAGAACGCAAACGGGAAACAATCTAGACTACGAGCAGTCCCTCATTTTTCTCAGGGATAGTCGAGTGGAAAAACACGCGAGCGCGCGCGAAACTGATCACCTCCCACGAGGAGACGCGACGCTCGCGTGTTCTCCCACTCGACTATCCCTGAGAAAAATGAGGGACTGCTCGTAGTCTACAGAAACAATCAAACTATTGCCTGTACCTTGGCCATCGACTGCTTCTTTCATGAGCCTATTATGCTTTGTACAAGCTTCACGAAATAGTCGCAATCTCGTCGAGTTCTGATGAGAGAAAGGAAGAAGCAATTATAGTGATTTCTGTAACATTGTATTACTCAGAAATTCAAAGACAAAAAAATCACTTACGTCAGTGTTTTCATCGAACATTGCTTTACACCACGCAGTTCCTTCCACAGTGCACGAACGAACCTGAGGTAATAAAAAAAAACACAGTGAAAAAAAAGTTGGTCGGACAAAGTACGCGTATACCAGCTGTTTCGAGAAAGGTTGTCGGAAAAAAGCGTACGCGACAATCCCGAAAGGTATTGTGGGTAGTTTTAAATTCGCGGTTCCTTGACTTCAGCATTTAAGGGAAATCTGAGAAAATGGCACGAGACGCCATGGACCGGCGTATGTTTGCGAGTGCTAAAAGAAAGAACAAAAGTAGGTTCGACAGCTACAGTGTCAGGAACGTACCTTGCGGAACATATCCCAGATTACCTTTCGGGATTGTCGCGTGCACTTTTTCCGACAACCTTTCTCGAAACAGCTGTATGTATATGTAATGCCCTGGGCCCGGAGGTTTTATTGAAGAAAGAAGAAAAAAAAACCTCTGGGATCAGGGTAGGGGAACAAGTGCCAGTTTGGCAAATCTTCGTTGAAGCACTCGAAGAGTTTTCGATTCTTATTATCAAAATCAAAAAGTGGCGCGAGCATAGCGCAATGAGGATACGTCATGTTGCTTCGAAACTTCGGGGACGAAAACCACGGGCTAAGCCCGTCTCGGAGGAGGGATTTTTCGGTTTCGTTGGAAGTCGCTCACTTGTAACATCATAGAAAACTACAAAGATACTCACGGTTTTCTGTCCGTCCATGGTAAAATTGCCGCGTCTGAGCTGTCTCGTAAGTGGACGCAGGCCTGAAAAATAACAAGTCACAAAATGATCTGCCAAACGAAAACGAGAGATGTTAATTTCGAATTTGGACAATTTTGGGGGGCAATTTCAATTGTCACCATATTTCAAGTCATTTTTGCGAAGTGCAAATTAAATCACCTTCAAATTGAAGAAAGACTCAAAATAATAGTTTACTAAGGTAGAAAAATGGTAAAGAGTTAATAACAGACCAAACAGGAACAAGGATGGAGAAGATTAAGATGGATTGCGAACAGCGAACTTGAAAAAATTGGCCAATTTTTCAAGATGCGCCATCCGTGACGTAGGTCCTTTAAGGTTGAGGGAATGTAACGGAAATGTACACATGAACTTACTTGCGATGCAGTCTGTAATAAGTGAGCTGAATTGCCACTTGCACAAATGTGTCTGGATGGATCTTGAAAGGTTTAATGAATCCTTTACCATACTCACGCATTGCGTACACCATGACGTTTACAGTGGCAGCCTGGAATACAACAGCGTGCCATTAAGCGTGGTTTTCACTAGTGACGCAAGCACATGCGCAAGCAACATACGCAGACGCAGTAACGTGTTGATCATCAGTGCCTTTTGTTTAAGACAAATCAATACGTTACTGCGTCTGCGTATGTTGCTTGCGCTTGTGCTTGCGTCGCTTGTGAAAAACCAGACTTTAGTTTTAAATCAAGTGATATGGTTAGACTACGAGCAGTCCCTCGTTTTTCTTAGGGATACTCGAGTGCTACTCGAGTGGGAGAGCACCCGAGCGCGCACGAAAATCACCTCGAGAAGACACAATGCTCGCGTGCTCTCCAACTTCCCTAGAAAAATGAGGGACTGCTCTCCTCCTCCTGCCTCGTACCCAGTCGCATGCATAATTGAAAACAGGGGGCACGGAGGGGCGCGGGAAACGATGGGAACGAGAGTCGCCCTCTCGCGAGGAGCCTGTGGAGGAGACAGGGACTGCTATAGTAATCTATGGTATGCAGGTCTACGACTTAAAAAGATTGCATTCTGAGCTACTTTATCCCTTGGCCGGAATATTACCATCTCGTTCTGAGCTATTTCCTTCTTCAAGTATGGATTGTTTTCGCCAGTGAACAGGCTTCTAAGTGGGGGACTCCACGTTTTTCGGTTCGCTCGCTCGCCGATTTTCTTTTCGCCCGATTTAGTAGTCAATTCCAGCAGTGCCCATCTCCACCCAAAAAAAATATGTCAAATTACCAACAGTGGGTACAAGCAAGCCGTTCAAATTCCCCATCATAAGGCCAAAAAAGAAGGCAAATGCCCCACCCCCGGGCTCGCACTGCTCAAGTTTAAAATCAATGCAAAGATTTAAGGCAAAAAAAAATAAAAAATATATCTTCGTTCTTGCCAAAAAAAATCAGCGAACAATGCCATGTTTGAGTTGTCCGAAACTGCGAGGTGACAGGGTACTAATGCCCGCCCCCCGGGCCGAGATAAAATTACTAATGCCCCAACTAACTCACCGCCTGTTGATACGTCTGAACGGCCTGTTCAACTGCACGACAAATTACATCATCCACCTTAAATACCAGCTCTTGAGGTTTAAAATGGTTTTTGATCTCTGGGCTTCCCTGATAAAATATATTATCATTTTAAATTTTATCTTTTTATCCATGTAAAGCGCATTTGATCATTTAAATATGAAATTTGCGCTATATAAATTTCAATTATTATATTATTATTAGAAAGACATCAATTTATTCTCCTGAGGTGGGAACAAACCAGAATTATTGATATTGAGCTATTTTCCAATGGGGGAACACCGTAAAACTTGAAAACGTCGGCCCTACTTTTTCAAGTTTCATTCCACTTCCTTCCTACTCGCCCTTAGTCAAATAAATTTGTTAACAGTTTTTTCTGTACTAGTATAGTAACTTTTAACAAGACCAGACCACTATTAGTGGATTTCCATTGAAACAAATACACTGCCCCTTTAAGCGTGAGTGGGTTGGTATTGATGTCTGTGATCAACAACAGGACATAGTTTACCATTTTTTATTGCCATTAATTTCTCACTACCAACATGTACCTTCCATTCGCCTCCTCTTTCTTCAAGATATTTCAATGCCAAAATAATGGAATTTATTTCTACAACACCATCAAATGGAGTATGCTGAAACAGGACAGAAGAAAGGTGCGTTACTTTTGGCCATACACGGCCATATGTTGTTGGATGAAGCGCGCCACTTAAAATATGTTATATATTATTATAAATTATATTTGCAGTGAATGCAAGAAATGAGGACATAGATTCCCTAGGGGTAATCGTGCTCTTCATAATTTTGCCATTCAGGTATATATATCGAAAAAAATTGTTTGAGAAAGTGGGAAATCGAGAGTATCCGAGGCAAACAAGGATCTTCCTCGGCAATTTTTGGAAATGTCCGAAAAACGGATTAAACGCATTATGCCCCAAGGCTACACCGGATGGCACTCACAAATAAAGCTATAATTACATAGATCTACATTGTTTTCAATTACCAACACAATTTGAACATCATAATCTCTCCGGACACTTACATCACAGAGAGTAGCGAGTCTCCCAGACTTGAACACCAAAATACTAACAGACTTGTCAAACCAACGATTTCTGCAATCACCGACTACAGCCTCCCTACATACCTGTCATACAAAAAGAAGAACAAGAAATGTCATCATGCATGCATTGCACTTATATTATTTTAGTGAATACTCCCTAAAAATGCTGGGTGCATTAATTGGGAGGCATAAAGGATTTGGTGATTTCAGAAATAGGTTATTTTGGAATTTTGGCTAGACAACACTTTGATGGTATGTTTCAGTGGTTTGGTTTCAGTTTAATTTTAACATACTATCCCCCCCCCCCCCCCCCCCCCCCCCCCTACTTAAAATATAAACCCACCCTTCTCTCTCATGACTTGAAATTTGAAAAAGCGCCCTGGCTTATAACGTATGATATTGAGGGTTTTTATTTATTTATTTATTTATTTTTTTGTTTTTATTATTATTGTTATTGTTTTTTTTCGACGGGGGGGGGGTGGGGGGGGGGGGGTCCAGGTCTTTTGTTTTTACTTTTTAATCAATACTTTCCCCTTGTCGCCACAACTTTACACCTAACTTCAAGACCATTAGATTGAAGATCTCGGACATACTGTACATGTATGTAACTATTGTAATCACCTAGTATATATATTATAATAACCCTCACCTCAGTTTCTGTACTGGGCTCATTTTCATCAAGAACCAAAGCGAACAAACTTGTTTCAATGAGATCAAGATTCCTTTGGTTATTTCTGTCCAAACTTATCAATCTTTCTCGCAGCTGGGAAATGCGAAAAATACATTCAAATAATATTATTATGTTTTGGTAAAACATAGACATGGAGTGATGACAGGGTGCATGGAGAGAATTAAGATAAAGTGATTTAACTTTTAATAATTCTAGTTAATAAATTATTTGTTTGTTCTGCTTTTCACTGACAGATAAATGACATTCTTTCTTGCAGAGTGATTCCAAACTAGTGTAAGAACTATGTTATAAATCAAGCTGAGAATGAAACTTTTACAGTCATTACATTATTTTATTATAGTTAAGTTTCTTTCTTTTTTTTTGGCTAGTCTGAAGTGTCAGCTGTCTCCGCATCCCTCCCAACCGCACCAACCCAACCCCCCCCCCCCCCCCCCCCCCCCCCCCCAGGGGCGGGGCAAGGAGACAGCTGACACTTCAAACTACTTCCTGCCTAGATATCCATTTTCTTTCCTGAAAAACTAGTTTTACTTGCAATGTTTTAACAACTGAAGGCTTACACACCTCATGCCAGGTATCCCGTTTCTCTGCTGTCAAACTGCCGATCCCTATTTCTGGGGATGTGGAGTCAGCTAAGGATTGTATCTCTTGAAGTTGTCTTTAAAAAAGAAAAGCCTAGTTAGCTGAAAACAATATAATGGTTGTACAATTGCCTGGAATAAAATGACACGGGTCTATGAGTGAAAAAGAATCTGACTAAAAAAATTTCAACCTGCAAAAAAGGAATTATCAGTCGAGATGATCAGGCTTACATGTAACTTCAACTTTAAGCTCAGTGTACTAGGTTTTCTCACACCTTTTCATGTTTCAATAGTGTGCGCTAATGCCAGCAACTGTGGTGGATCCAGACCTGTTTATAAAGGGGAGGCCCGAATTTTCATCCCTTCAGACCTTAAATAGTTTCACCCACAAGGGGTTGGGGGAGGGGGGGGGGGGGGGATCCCCTAGATCTACCACTGGCCAGTTACAATAATAACAAATTACAGACTGTAATTTACCGTTCAATTTCAGGTGGTGTTATTGGTTCCATATTTTCATCCAGTACTGTGCCAGCCTAAAAGTCCTTCCTCTTATCTGCACAATGATGTGACGGGGTGAGCTATGGGGAGCTAACAAAAAGAAATTCCAACAGAGTTACAGGGTTCAAAGATCAACTTCAACAGTAGCCCGAGTATCAGGCCTTCCATAGGGCAGGGGGGAGAGTAGAGGAGAGGTGGCCAATTTTAATTCCCAAGCGTGGCTAGTGTCCTGTTGGGGTCCTGACAATGCTGGGGTCAGTAACCTGCAATGGACTACCATCCCGGCATCCAGGGGGAGTTGCTGCCATTATTAGTCATCATTAGTCATAGAATGTTGTTAAGTACTAACAATAATTTGATTAATCAAATTTTAATTTTATTTATAACATACTATTAAATGTAACAGATCATGTATGATCATATTTTGTACCTGTTACAAAGCTAGCTCGTAGAGAATCCTTTTCTTTTCCAGGAATTTTGCAACATGCGAAGAGTCTAGAGAACTGAAACATACAGAGTGGAGTAGCACCCATTCTATCAATAGGTGTTTCTTCCCTGAATTTGAAAGAAAACAAAAAGCAGAATAATTAGAACTGTTGAAGAGGAAATGAACGCATTCAGGTTCGCAGTTATGTAGCTGGGAATTTGCTGTCAGAGCTGCAGGACCATATGGGCCTTGACAATTTGCTGAACAATGTTCACTTTACAATCATTTTATTTAGGAACCTTTTGATATTGACTTGTAGTTTTTTGTGACCCTGTTCAGTTAAGTTGTGTATCCTACTTCACCTCATCAGAGGAGAGGGATGTTATGATACTAGGCCAGCGCATCATATATGCACTTATTTTAACGCATACGCTACCGGAACCATCATGCGTAGCGAACCTTTGTGAGCACACCCGCCATCTTGCTTGAACATTAAAAGTAATGAATCGAAGAAGCTTATGCCTCCAGTCTAATACACCGATAACTAGTGGTAATTATTACACCACACACACCTGTATATCTTCTGCCAAACTAGAAGGAATGCATGAGTAAAGATGGCAGCCCTCTTAATCTGAGTTCCGTTTCTGTACTGGCCACATGTCTGTGATAGAAAGTGGTCCTCCAATGTTGACCATGGGAGCTGAAGAGTCCCGAGGTGCCAGATATGCGACATCTTCCCACCACGCCTCAAGCTTGCAGAAAAGTGAAAATTAAATAACTTGTCTTCATTTTGTATTTAACTTCAATAGTAAAGCTAGCTGTCTTCTGCGATGGAACATATGCGGAAATTTAAAGAAAGAAATCAACAACCTCAGCTCAGAACTGACAGCTAAAGGGAATATGATTACTTCCTTTGAATGCAAAACTGAAAGTATTACATTTGTTTATTCAAATTCTGATTTGAGGTCCAATTCTGAGATGAGAGTATTTCTGACTCTAAATTTGGATGGAGATTGGAGGATTAGGGATCAGGCTCAGACAGATCTATCCAGAATTTTTGCATGGGAGGTGGCAGTGTTAGCAAAACATTTTTATTTATTAGGAGAAAGATATTATTCTGTCAGTGACACAAGCTACTCAGAAAAAATTCCGAGTTCCCCCAAACAACTTTGTTTTCCGAGTAGCTTGTGTCACTGACAGAATAATATCTTTGTCATATTTCTACCAAGCGTAAAATATACCATCATTTCTTTCCATTTTATTATTGTTATTTATTTAGCCAAAACAGCACCTGCCCAGTAGTTAGTGCATGTCTATTTATTTTCTATTTATAAATGGCTTTTAATTTATTTTTTGGGAGGGGGAGATCCACCCCTTGGCTAGGTGTATCCATCCACCCCCCCCCCACCCACCGCCCCACCCCCCCCCGAAACATTTTGATGGAGATCGACTTAAACAGTATAAATCAAAGGTATACATGCATGTGCATGTAAAGTGCATAATTATTTGTTTATTCATCACCCATTCACAAGCTGTCATATAGTCCTTTATACTATGGCTTACAAGTCAATTCACGACAGACAGCAATTAAGGCATACTGGCACCAAATCCTCAGACAATCAAAGCAAAAATTCATATTTTAGTTACCCAATTCCGCATGCTCTTGCCCCTAATCTCCAGCTTCCTGTGCAGGTCTTTACCAACTCCGCTGGCAAATTCATTCACCAAAAACTGGGTTTGAAGATACTCTTCTCTTGTCAAGTGAGGCTCAACTGCAGTCAAGAATAACAAAAATGTGGCTACTTGTACCAGCTTCATGACCAGTTATATCATGAAAGGGGGAAACGGGATGGGGGAGGCAGGGGGAGGCAGGGGGGGAGGGCGACAACCATCGGCGTACAGGAAAAATTTTGTAGGGGGGCTGACCAAAATTTGCCGAATAAACCTGCTTGCGAGCGTCGGAAGTGCATGCTCCCCCCTAAAATTTTGAAATCTAGAGGTTTGGAAATGCTATTTTCAGTATTCTCCGCTGCAGCCCCCCAGCCCCCCCGCCCCATATGCTGATGGCGACAACTCTTAAACAAGTGTCGTTTTGGGAACAAAATTATGTTGGGATTTTTGAGAATTTTCTGGGATTCGGGAAATGCTGACTGACTTGCATCAGAATATTAGAATATTATTATAAGAATCTTTTTTCAAAATGATTCTTAAAAATTAGCAAACCACTCCTGAATTCACTCCCAAAACAAAATTCAGATACCTTTTAAGGGCTTCTTTCAAAATTTCCAACAATCACGTCACCTCCATCACTTTAAAATATTGGAGTCTCCCCATAGGACTGAATGATTAATTATTACTATACCTGACTCCAAGTATTTTTTACAAGTCTGTGCTAATGGGGGAACTGGAAGACTTGGGAGTTTGTCTTGTAGCTGAAAGGTCTTTTCCATGTTTTTGTACATATTTGATGAAGCTTTGTTTATAAAGAAATAGAACAGAAAAAGAAAACAATTAATGCAAAAATTATAGCAAAATATACACATTATTAAGAGTCATGATTTTCAAACACTAAACCAGCAGGGTGCATTTTATGTAGCTTATTAACAGGGATATCTCCGCCATGACCGGTCCCAAGCCTGGATGAGAAAGGAAGAGGGTTGGACGTGGGCCTGGGACTAGTAATCCTACCCCGTAAAACACACTGAGCTACAGAAACCAACACCAGAGAATAAAATGTCAGTGACGATCTTATGTGCAGACGACACGCATGGAGAGGATTGCCAGGGATCTTTGATGTGGGTGTGTACTGGTGTACGATCATAGTCTTTGGCTTATATACTGGTGTGTGTAAGCTGGCGTATATAGGTCAACAGGTATACTTTGGAATAAAATTTTAAAAACCTCAGCATATCTTCTACAATGGGCTGTACATGGAATGCACCCTCATGTACAACCTCATGGCCCAACATGGAATATAAAATGTGCACTACTGCTACTCTACTTCCTACTGCACCACCCCACCCCTCATATACCTGCCAACTTTTCCTAAGTCGACTGCGTGTGATTTTCGTACCATATTACCCGAATTTCCGAAAAATTTCCGACAACTTCCGAACATTGCCGAAGATGTTCCGACGACTTCCGAACATTGCCGAAGATGTTCCGACGACTTCCGAACATTGCCGAAGATTTTCCGACGACTTCTGAACATTGCCAAAGATTCCCGAAGATGTTCCGATGATTTCCGAAGGCTGCCGAATGTCGCGGTGCGAAGCTAAAAATCTCGGCGCCATCTTGCCAAGATCACGCTTATCTCAAACGCGACATTTAGCGCCGTTCATTGGACTATTTTGAATCCAATTTTCACATTAATGGTTAATGAACAAGTAGTCCGGAATTGTGAGTCAGGCGTGTGAAATTGTCATGTATGCGTGTGATCGATGTTTTCGATCCGGAGGCGTGTGACACACGCATGGCAGGTATACCCTCATCCCCACGCCAGACACATACAGCTGTACATCTATCCAATATGGCTGCCAGGCCAGTGTCATGACCGACTGACCTACATGTACATGAAGTGCACTTCTATTTGAAAATTCGTTTAATTAGTAACTCGGTGTATTACTAATAGAGAAGGGATTTTATACCAAAAATCTAGATATGAGTTGGTAAATGAACACATTTTTTGGCCATTGTAGGTGCAGTGTACTGTACTGTACAAAAGAGCTTGAAATATGAAAATTCTGCCCTCTACATTTCTTTAGTTGCTCGAAAATGCATAATGGTGACATTTGGTAAACGATCTAAGAACGTTACAGTGCAGATCGTGCACAGGTGTTATCAAATTATCACACAAATAATGAGCCTGAATTGAAAAGAGGGTATAAAGCTTACTGACATTGGGCTATTGCATTTAATATCCGCACCCCCCGTGTTGAGGAACAGCGGAATTCTTCAGGGTTAGGCTGGCAGAAGGAAGGAATTCTTCAGGGGTTCGCTGGCAGAACAGAGGAATTCTTCAGGGGTTAGGCTGGGGGAAGGAAGGAATTTTTCTAGGAATTCTTGAGGTGAACTGATTTTTCAAGGAATTCTTGAGGGGGTGAACTGATTTTTCAAGGAATTCTTGAGGGGTGAACTGCTTTTTCTAGGAATTCTTGAGGGGGTGAACTGATTTTTCTAGGAATTCTTGAGGGGTGAACTGCTTTTTCAAGGAATTCTTGAGGGGTGAACTGCTTTTTCTAGGAATTCTTGAGGGGTGAACTGATTCTAGGAATTCTTCAGGGGTCTACCTAATTAAAGACAAGTCCTCAACAGGGGGGGGTACGGATATTTAATGCAATAGGCCCATTACAAAACTCGGATCTCGTGACTTTACATGATTCATCTTTATACTGCTTTACCTGAGAATCCACGGCTGGGAAAACGGAGGATTTTCAACCAGTTTCTTTCCACCGTTTTCAGTCCAATTCTCAATGCTAAAGAATGCATGAATCGCACAAAAGAAACCAGCCCAATTATAGCATCAACTCCAGAGCTGCCATCAGTGCCATTGAGACCATTGAAATATTAATGTACTGAAAATCAACAAACGCGGGAAAACTGGTAAACGCAAAATTAGTGGACGGGATTTTTTCAGGGGACTGGGTACGACTCACAGAAGCATGGCAGAATTTTATTTTACTGTGATCGTTTTGTTTTAGCATCTTTAAAACCACCAACGTTTCGATCATTGGTCAATGATGGCTGGTTTAGAGATCCTTTCACCCGAAGGACTGCGTCTAGATGGCCGAAGACCCCACGAGCTTCGTAAGATCGTCTGTAGAATGGGAGTTTTCAAGCAAGCCGACGGTTCTGCTTACATCGAAATGGGCAATACGAAAGCGTTAGCCACTGTTTATGGCCCGCATGAAGTAACGAATAAGTCAAAAATCCTTCACGATCGAGTGCTGCTGAATTGTCAGTTCAGCATGGCGACGTTTAGCACGGGCGAACGAAAGAAGAGGCCTAAAGGAGACAGGAGATCTACAGAGACCTCTATGCTCATACGGCGCACATTTGAAGCAGCTATTTTAACACAGCTTTATCCTCGATCACAGATTGATATTTATGTACAGGTATGTAGGATAGTTGTAGTTGTCTCATAAACCACAGGCACACAGCCACACGAACTCTCCCCTCCCCACCCCCCACCCCTCGACTATTAAACATCTCCCATCCTAACCGGGTAGGCACAGGGAGCCCAGGCTCTGAAATAGGGTAATGATTTTTGGCAGAGGCTTTTCTTGCGCAGTTTCCGGTTATCACATATTTGGTTTGAAATCATAGAGTAAGAGTTTCAAGAAGTGGGCCCCCCTGTTTTTGTTTTTTGTTTTTTTTGTAAACTGACCCCCTCCCCAACTCCTCACCTAAATCTGGTTTTGACAATCAATTTACTAACATTGTGTATTAGCATAGTAAAATGGTTTGACTTTATAACACCATTGACTGACAAACATTTTTTCACGTGACTGAAGATAACTTCTGCTCAAGTTGTCGAAACGTCAGTCATCAAGACTACCCCTCACTCGGACAATCACACGAGATAAACCATTGTACATGCATTTATCTTCACTGATGCAATGTCAGTGAACAATTAATAATTATAAAAGCAATATATAATTATAATAAGAACCTTCCCAGAATCCTTTGCAACTGGAATTTTTTCAATTACAAATAACTTTGTCAATTTGAGGCCCAGAAGGGTGAAACACTACAAGGTAATAACACTTACCATAAAATAACTCTTATATCAAATTAGTGCGATGACGTCATTAGTCACGTGACCACGCCCGAAAATGCGTTTTTGTTTACTGTGAGAACAGGTCGCTATCAATTGAAAAGCAATCAAAGTAGGTAGCAAGACATTGAAATGGGGCATTTTGAAATGGCCATTAGACTTCTGGCATTTTAAATTTAAGGGGGCTATACACGAGAGCAAAAATATGTGGAAATTTTGTTCTGCGATATCTCACAAAGCGTAAGGTGTATAGTAACCAAAATCTACATGTGGATAGATGTTTATGTGAAGAACACGTTTTTTTAACAAGTTTCTTAGGTGACGTCATCAGTCACGTGACCAGATCGCTTTGAATATTTCAAATTGCTTTAAAAGTACATTATGCTCAATAAAACAGCAATTTATTGCAATTTATGTAATGAAATTTTAGTAAGGTTTGTTAAATAGGCGATTATTATTTTTTATTAAAACATAACAAGGGAAAAATATTGCTTTCATGTTCCTTTTGCCTCCTGTTCAGCGAATTTCCAAGTTAAAATTAAAAGCAAACTTGTATCCGACGTTTTGGCATGTCCTCTTTCCAAAAATCGTGACAGTTTTCTTCTAAAACGCTCGCAATATACCGTAAACGCATTACTATGTGGTATAATTGTCATGAGGTGTCCTACCTCCTGTTGACAGTTGCTTGAACACGCGTGGAGACTGGTGTGGAACGAGACACTATTGTTATCATACATGACGTATTCAGCTGACAAATTTATGTGTTGCACAAGTCAAGTTTAATATCAGAGCCACCAGTAAGTGTTTCATTCGCTGGAAAACCTTGGCCTACTCTGAACGTTTGGCGACATGTACCATTCATGGCTTGAACTCATTGTCGTTTACGTGAAAACGTCGGTCTATCGCGCATTACCGTTTACATGTAAGCAATTTTTCGTTATCGAGCCATTTTGTGAGGGGAGGAGGCGGATGTACACAGGCTATAAACTCGAGGGAATCTGCATTAAGGAGAATTAAGGTAAGCTTAAGTTCAGAAACAGGTGTAAATAATAAAATGGAGATCGCGAAAATATCGCTTCGCTCTATCTCGAATTTACATGTGCATGTAGCTTCGTTTTCAGGTCATGCATGCATGAGCTCGAATACAATCGTCTTTAAAACAAGTCAAGTGCGTTTGTTTTAATTTATTTCTCCGATATATTTACCTTAACTTATATAAGCTTATGGCTACGATGTTTGATTTCGTTTTGATAGATACTGTGGGAAATGATTAAATTTAGTTTTACTCAGGAAACTAACTGCATGCAATAGCATTACACGACAGTCGTATTTTTGTCTGCTCTCAGTGATGCTGCCTTGAAAATTATATTAGTTGCTCAATCGTACAGAGTTGCTGGAGCTGTGTCGCCCAAGCTGGGTTCAATATTATTTTTGTCGCTTGACCGTTCTAAATCGTTTTGTCACTGGGTTCAAAATATTTTAATTTGTCAGTTCGGAGTTGTTTAAGTTTATTTTTGCAGGACCATTTGTTTAATGTCATGCTAGTTGTAGCTTCAAAATTTTTTTTTTGCCTCACATTGTGATCAAAATTTTTTTTGACTCTGTGTATTTTTGTTGCTGGATATTTTTGAGCTGGGTTTTGTTGCTGGGTTTGCCCTGGCTTGACAACTATTTTAGCTGCTTTTATTTTAGTTGTTAGTTCCTCCAGCTAAGATTCCGTTTTTGCATGTGCCTAGTTTATGAGCCATAGTTAGCATAAATATAATTTTTACTTTTTGTAACCCTTCACACAACTTGCCTTTAAATAATAAAATACAGACACGATGGAGCAGTAGAGCATTTAGATTGTACATGGAGAATAAAAAGAATTTGCACTACAGTAGAAGCTCTCATAAGCGCTGCTTTCAGTAAAATGAGGTTGGAAGTCGAAATCTAGCTAGCAGGCCAAAGGGGCCATTACTTTCGGGTGTCCATTTAATCAGGTTATTTGGATGAACTGAAGTGTGAGCCGTCCCCTCACCCTAGCCCCCGGGAGGCTATGAATACTAAGGCCCTGTTCAGACGCCGCACTTCGCATGAGCCAAATCGAATTCGATGAATTAAGTTCATTTCGAGGTACGGCGTCTGAATCAATTCGGAACGGCTGAATCAATTCTTATCGGCTCAGTCGTTCTTTCCACCTGGCTCAGCCGAGAAAAACGGCTGTGGACCGGCTTTGATTCAGACGCCGAACTTCACATGAGCCGAAACAAATGCCTTAAACTATTATAATGTATTTTTCAATATAACAGCAATTTTCCCCTATTATTTAAGTTTGGCCGAATTAAGCTCGGCGTCTGAATCAATTCAGTTGATCTAAATTAATTTGGGTCGGCCTAAATTGAATTTGATTCGGCTCATGTCAAGTACGGCATCTGAACTGGGCCTAAGGAATTTCCCATGCACATTGTAGTATTAATAATTTTTTTCTGGTTCAATTTTTTTCATAGATTGAGGTCATGAAGTGTCTTATAATAGACTTGATTATAGACAGTGTGGATTTTACAGGTGAGAATGAAGAGCATAAATCGTAGGGAGCTTGCAAATAAATTTATTCTTTTATACATGTATATATAATGTTTTGATTGGTGTGTTACAGTATCATAATGTTAATACATGAAGTATTGGTTAAAATTTGGGCATGATGTAAAACAAGGACACACTAGGAAGCTTAAAGTAACAAGTAATTCCAATCAGTTTTAAAAACAGACCATTGATATATCCATCCCTATTATATAGCTTACATATGGGAGTACTCCCCTCCCCCCCCCCCCCCCCCCCCTGGCTCAGCCATATAACATCTTATCTATTTATTTGCTCTTTTCAAATTATTATATATTTTAAAATTTGCCCTCATTTGGTTTCACATACAACTACATGTATCAAATTCACTTTGAAGTTTTCAGAGCTATATCCATAATTTAGGGGAGTGTCATGTAGGTTATTTTAATAAGCTGTGGGCTTATATCTGTTTTTGCCCAAAAGGCGTTTTTGGTGGGCTTCGTTTTGGGGGATGGGGTGTTTTCAAAAAAATTTTAGGTGTACATGTACTTGTATAAAAGAATGAAAGCATAGTAAATAGATATATACAGCTGTAGTTGAAAGTTTAAAACCCCTTGAAACATTTATCCTAGATCTAGAGCATATGTTGTCTTCTGGGGTGGCTACATGTACAATGTACATGTACATGTATATTGGGGTTCTTTTCAGTTACCGTTGTACCGGTGTACTGGTCTACCACTACAAACTTTGCCGCACAACATTCACTAAAATGCGTTTATTGTTTGTCAGATTGTGTCTGTTTTCATTCAGCAGTCTCACCAGGCGTTTTGACTGGTCGTGTTAACGAGCGTAATTTTATAAAGAAAATAACGACTGGGGACTCGAAAAGGTGGTCGTTGGTCGTAATAATGGGGTGGTCGGATTAACGGGGTTTTCAGATAAGAAAATGAGTGGGCTTTTGTTCGGGCCACAAAAAAGTGGTCGTAATAACAGGGTGGTCGTATTAACAGGGTGGTCGTATGGCAGGGTCCACTGTATATAAAAGAATAAAGCATAGTAAATAGTTATCTATTTAAAAGTTGAAAATCCCTTTCATTAATTATCCTTGATCTTGAGCATAATACTTAATTCTACGTTCTCTTCTGAGGTGGGTTAAGACTGGGTACCAGTATACTGGTCTATGGTTAATTACATTCTCTGCTTTGTTTTCTCTTCAGATTTGTACTTCAACACCATTGTAATACACTTGTGATGTCAGGAGAATAATAAATTGATATTTGGTTTGAATATAATTTGTAACCTATATAATATATAAAATTGTTTGTTGTACTAATTCAGAGGGTGACACTTGATTGATGGTGTTGCAGTTAATCATGACACTAAAAAAAATTGTGCCAGAAAAAAGGACCAAATAAATATTTGAAGAAAGATTTTTGAAATGTGTAGGTTGTCTGCTGTATTTAGATTTCATTGATCCTAAACAGTGTGATTTTAATTGAATGTTTAAAAATGTTAAATGTTAAATGTTAGCACATGGTGTTAAAGTGTATTTTGCCCCTTATAAATATACATGTACATGCATGTGTAATTGAGCATGGTATGAAAAGTCAAGCCTTTGTTGGAAAATACATACTTTTGGTCTGATTCACACCAGTCTGATTTCTTATGTCAATTCGTGACCTGTTAAAATTCAGAATATTCCAATTTATTTTTCAAATCATGTACATTGTGATTTTACATTTATGTTTTGTTTGATATTTTATTTCCTTTTGTCTTTATTTTGTTTTAGAGCATTGTACTTAATGACAGTGCTAACTAATGACATTAAATTCAAGAGAAAGGAAAAATGAAAAAATTTGTAATTTAAAAAATAAATTAGTCACAACATGATAATTTAACAGTGTCGAGTTACTGTTCCTTCTAATACTGCTACCATATTTTCAGAGTTTAACATTTTGAGTGACTTAATCACTGGTGTTCTTTAGTATATTTTTTGTTCCAGGAATTTGTGACATCACCATAATTCATATTCAACTGATACTGATAGGCGCATGTAAGTTGCCGAGTCGCTTCATGTGAACC
Organism: Desmophyllum pertusum; assembly: GCA_029204205.1. Lineage (NCBI taxonomy): Eukaryota > Metazoa > Cnidaria > Anthozoa > Scleractinia > Caryophylliidae > Desmophyllum > Desmophyllum pertusum. The sequence goes on along the minus strand of MU827833.1, from coordinate 85,339 downwards.
ATTGATTCATTGATATAAACTGTACATGTAAGCTCTCATTTACCTTCATATGAGGCTTTTGAATCCCACTATTCTGAGCTATTTACATATTTCTCTGACTATGAATTTTTTTAAAACAAATTGCATTACTGGGGTTTTTGATATGCACAATTTAAAACTCAGGGTTGTTGTCTGAGGGTGAATAATTGTTGGTTTGTGCTATACAAAGAAACACTGTCAATTGTTTTGTATCTACGATAATACATATATATCTTATTATTAACCAAGCGCGAGAGCCGTACTGGGAGAATCTTGACAGTAACAGATCGAGTGCAACGAGGTCCTATACAGAAACGACTGAGGGCCGATATCGCGAATATCGCGGAAAATCTAACCCGCCAAACAATTCTACTAAACAAACTTTGCTCATGATTTTCGCAATTTTCTAAACACCCACTAAAACACTAAATACAAGGGCAGTAGGTGGTATCATATTTTACACATTTTTCCATTATGACAATTAAATTATATATTGCTTTTATTC
>MU827833.1:28014-84316 GCA_029204205.1 Desmophyllum pertusum | reverse complement strand
CCCCAAAACTTCAGAGATATTGCTATGTTCGCTTTACCCGCATGGCGTACGTCGCGCAGTATCATCATTCACATCCCATCCAGCGGGAAGAAAGGGAAAGAAAGATATGGAGAATAAAAGGGAAGGGGGGAGGAGAAAAAAACTTAAAGGGGGAGAATAAAAAAAAAGAGGCGGAAAATAAATATAGGAAAAAAGGGGGAGTCGGGAAAATTATATGAAAAAAAAAAAAAATTTTTTACAATTTTTTTTTTTTTAAAAACTGTATCGCTTTGCCCAAAACACTTTCCCTCCCTTTCGAAAATCTCTACATCAAAGTTTTCAGTTAGTTTTAGGACTAGAATTAGAATAGAAGTTAGAATTTAGAATCTATAGGAATTAATCTTTGTAATGTTGTTTTTTTGTTTTATAGCTTGTAGAAGATGCGGGAAAAATCCCACGCAAAAGTAAAACAGCCAAAAAAGCCTAAAACAAACCTAAAAACAAAATAAATTAAATAAAAAACTAAACAAGTCAATTCTAAACAAACAAATGATAAAAACAATACAATAACAAGAGCCCAATCTAAAGAGCCACCAAGACATATATTTGCAGACTTTAATCACTTTCAAGGAGAAGAATATATGATAAGAGAAAGGAATTATAAACTCTATAAAAGAGGAATAGACGAAGGAATCAACTGAGAGGACATTTCCCGGAAGTTGTTTGTGTTTTTGGGAGCGAATATTAAATATCTCTTATGAATTGGATTTCATTTTCTAATGATTCCCAAGAAAGAAAAAGAGAAACTGCCGCCGGTATAACCACCTTGCCGGGAACGTTGTTCATTTACCTTTGTTGTTTCCATATTTTTTTTTTTAATTTTTTTTTTTTTTATACTTTTTTACTTTATAGGAGTGGCGTCCCTCCTCTCGTACGGCGCACTAGTGCGGACCCAAAGATGGTTTTTTGTTCAACTTTGTTACTACCATTTTATTTATTTTACTTAACGGATTATCTTCTTAACTATGTTTTTTTAATAAAAAAAAACCCCGTGCAAGGAGCAAACTAACGTGCGTTGGGGGCGGTGTAAAAAGTCTCTACATACGACTTTTTACCCTGTCCTTCGAAATTTTCTGGAGTGCTGAGTGTGTCTCCTACTTGTTGATCGCGATTTGTTTTGCAATTTTCTTTTAATAGTCTGGGGTATTTTTGTTCGCTCAAGGAAAACAGACAGCAGTAGAGGATATGATTATTCTAGATCCTTTGTAGCTAACTCGTTTACATTGCTGCGGCAAGTGCGCCAACAGTATCAGTATTGATAAACTTCGGCCGCGAGCTCACTCAGTGTCCGGTCTGACTATTATGCAATCGAGCCTACTTCCTTGATCCCGGGTCCATGATTCTTTCAATTTAAGCTTTAAGATAGTCTTTCCACGTATTATCATAACCCAAAATTAGAACACCGCGCAGAACTGAGGATACTGATGAAAGGTATTTTACACTTTCAACTTAATTGATATCTATTGATTAATCCAACTGAAAGATTCCAATTACCAAATGCCTATATTTTAGCGTAAAAACATCGTTTACCGGCCGGCCAATTTGAAAAAAAAACCTGCATACCATAAACCGAAACCTCTCGCCGACCCTGAGTTGGCGGGACCAGTTTGAAAAATAAAACAGAGCAAAATTATAAGAAAAATGATGAAATGAACTTGTATTTTATTATGAACAACATTTTCTCACCTCGCTACGTGGTCAGCGTATGTATAACACTGGCTTTTAACCCCGTTTCGACATTGTACGTGCACTCAGAAGTATTTATAGACTTCTGGTGTAACTGAATGATCTGTCACGCACTGCAGTATTATATTGCCATCCCGGAAGAAAAATAATTAATGCTTTAAATAGCGTTTGCCTTGCCAGTGTGCTCAAGAGGAGCTAGCAAAAGCGATTTGACTCAGCCAAAGACTGGAAGAAATCGAAACGAATCAGTACGTTGCTCGAATTAAGTAAGTATGACAAAGTAATTTACAGAGACACAATCTTTGGGCCTGTTTGAATGATAGAGAAGGTTCGGTCCCTGATCATAGAAGCTGTCGACAGCCTCTAAAACTAACCAGTGTCTATTGATCTGCGCTTTAATTTTAAGCCGTCGCAACTATACGACCACTACGACGTCGCCACGTGAGGCTTAGTTGAGGGGACAAAACACACAGTTAAATATCCCATCACAGTATTTGTTTAATTCGTTTTTTCACCCTTCTCCAGGGTTCAGTTTTTTCGGCCGTACGTTTTCCTTCTTACTGGTCAACCAGGCTCGTGGCAAGTCCCTTATAACTTATAACTTGGGAATATTGAAAAAAACACAACTTTTCTTTAAATGATTTTGCAGCCTCTTACAGGACGTCCAAGACAACGGTTTCAATTAACTAAGGTAATTTTATATCTTCTTGGTTAGTTTAATGTTATGCTATGCAGAAGTGCGTTTCAAATGTTTTTCACATACCAATTTGTCCTTTATATTCGCTTGGCAATATCTTCCTTCTTGTGTTGCTGACACAAGGCCGCGTGTCTCTGTCTAGCAAAAACTTGCAAATAGAATGTAATATATTTTGTATTTCTGGCGTAAAGCCATGATAAAGGAAAGCAATGTATTTTATAACTAGCTTTTTAGTATTCGCGGATAGTATAGAAAAAAAAATCATTTGCTTTTTATAATGTTCGTAAAACGTATAATAACAATAAAGAAGCCAAACCCATGTATTAAAAACACGACGGAATTTGAGAACACGAGAGAAATTTAGAAAAACACGAGCCGCAGGCGAGTGTTTCTATATTCTCAAGTGTTCTCAATCCCGGAGTGTTTTATGACAGTATAATACATGGTTTGGGTTCTAATGTGCTTTAAAATATAGATTTAACGCGCGCGAACGATAAAACACGGCTTTTCTATGATTATACTCTGATAACACATGCATGGTAATCCAGAGCGCGCGCATTTTCCAGTCTATGTTGTAAAGGATAATATATGGCGCGCGAAGATAGCGAAGTATCTTCGAGTATTCAATTCTTATCTCACCAGTGAGCGCATTTGTTTATTCCCACACATCCATACCTATAGTGCACTTTGCACTAAAGATTTAGGAAGAGAATGTTGTCCGAAGGTCATACGAACTTTTCCGAACATTTTCCGAACTTTTCGCTGGTAATTCACTGTAGTTTATATAATACTTATGTTTCTTCAACTTTAGCCTATCATGAATCGCCTGGTGATTTTGCTGCTGGTTGCTGTTGCCATAGCAATGTTTGCTGTTCCAAGTGAAGGTATAATTGCTTATGTTCCTCAATCCCACATTTGATTTTCAACAAGCTTTCTTAAAATTGTGACAATATCTCAACCCTATTATGCCTGGGCTTTTGGCGTTCGTGGGCCTGCATGGAGGGAAGAAGCCCCCCCCCCCCCCCCCCATGTACTCCAAAACAGGGGCCTACCATCCTCCTGCTCCAAAGGTATTCACACTGTAGCTTATATGGTGTATAAAGAATCCAAAAATGTTCATTTTAGTAACAGTCACGTCACATCGCATCCCGCCAAAGTGACGCCATATCCGCCATTTTGAATCCGCCATCTTGAATTTCAAATTGAAAAAAATATATATAAGGATGCAAAAGCACTAAAGATTTTGAGAGCAACTCATCATAAAACCAAAAATCTCATCAAAACTGAAAATTAAGCTGAAAAACACCACATTTGGGTAAAACACCGTGTCAATTTTAAAACACAACAAACTGTCCCCCGAGAAATGTTAGGAAAATTCACCAAGTTTGGTCATTATTGCATGACTCTTTCTTCGACATGATAAATCAGCGAAAATCAGCGCAGGCAGTTCTTCCCCTTCCCCTCCCCCCAGCGCGCCCCCCCCCCCCTCCCCATTCCTTACCAGGCAGAATAAGGTTAAAGATATGTTGTGTACATCTTTATATCATTCACCAGGTGCTGCAGCTGTTAGCCGCCAAAAACGAAGTTGGTGTTCCGGTTTGTGCTTTTGCCCTCGTGGCTGCGAGTGCAAATGCAGCTACACTAGCCCGTGGCCTTGGAACGGCTGCCGCTGGGAATGCCGATAGCCAGGAGCCCAGATCTTTGCATGGCTTACAAAAAGAAACCATTTGAGGAACAATAACGCAGATCCACAGAATGATTTTCATTAATCGTTTACAAAATAAATGTGAATGCTTTTTAAAATAAGAAGTTGCAATTTTGCCATTAAATTTATTTCGCTATGCAGTTTTCGTCTTCTTTCCTCATATTTGCGCGCGGGAACAATGAAATAACGCGAGGTTTACGTGCATGCGCACCGGCAGAAGGGTGTGCAAATAAATAGCCCCTCCCCCTCCCCCAACGTTTCCCCCAAGTTTCGAAATTGGCGACGTTAGATTGCTTGGCCAAAGTCTCCCAAATAGAAAGGTCCTGTGGGAAAATGTTTGAAGGTAAATAAACACAATAATGGCCTCCATTTGCAATTTCAAGAAGAACGGATCTGCTGACATTATATATATGTTCCTCGACAGAGCCGGATTTATGGAGGGCGAAAATGCTTAAGGTTTTTAGGGGCCCCCTCCTTAAAAACAGGTCTGGATCCGCCACTAGCAGTCACTTTTTTCCTTGACCTTTGTTCTAAAAAAACACCCACTCAGTTCCCTTGAATCCCTTCTCGGAACCTAGCTAGATCACCCCGTTCTCTCTACTCAAGTCTCTATTATCACGAATGAGGGTCTTTTTATCCCCCAATTATCGTCGAATAGTGGCACGCATTACCTTCGCCACACTTTTAAGGCCTTCCCATGATGCTCTGGTGTTTCATTGCGTTCCAGATATATCGCGCGCTGTGATTGGCTAATACTCGGGGCCGGATGTCCACGCCTCTAAGTCTGGCAAAGTGCGGGAAACATGCGGCAAAGTAAAATGTCAGGGAGAGCCATATGATAAATTTATAGGGACTAACTAGCTAGGGACCGTACTGCCGGAAGAAAATTGCCCTCTATTATTAATTAGATAAGCGTACTGGAAGACCTAGACTTCGCAGATGACATTGCTCTTCTAGCATCCAAGTCAGTGAGGCACATTCAGGAGAAAACAGAGAAGCTGATTATTGAGGCAGGAAGATCAGGTCTATGTTTGAATGCGTCGAAATACAAAGTGTTACGAATGAATGCAAGCCTGAGAGTGGACAAGGTTAAAATGAGGGGAGCAGAGGTAGAAGATGTTGATGAGTTTGTCTACTTGGGTGCCGCGTGAAGTGTCGAAAGATGAGGGTGGAACGTGACTTCAAAATCTAACAAAGCTATGGAGCACAAGAGGAGTTGGGACGAAAACCAAGATCAAACTGTACTAGACACTAGTTAGATCAGTACTCCTATAAATAATATGGTTGTGAAACGTGAAAGATAACTAAGGGCGAAGAAAAGAAATTGGAATGGATACCTTCCAGTAAAACGCTTGAGAAGGATCCGAAGGATCAGATGGCCTATGCGAGTGAGTAATGAATGAATCACCAAGATGACACACGCGTACACGTCAACAGAATTGGGGCCCGGGGGGGGGGGGGGTGGGGGGTACTCAAAAACGTTTTATACGGGGAGGCTCCGCCCAGAGGTCCAACCCCTTACCATTTTATATACCATTTTTGACAGAAAAGGTACCCCTTCATATACCTTCCATAGAAATTATGAAAATGGTACCCCTTTCACATACCTGCAGTAGAAACACTGCATCCCTTTTCTATACCCTTGGAATGAACTTAATGAGCAATATATATCCCCAGAAGGAAGTGGAAGGAAGCTGTGTCTTACGATGGCTAAGAACTGAAACCTGCAGTCCACCTCATACCTAAATGACAGTTTTCCCTACCCTTTTTCTATAGTCCTCTATACTCCAACTCGTGAAATCCCTACCCTTTTCTATACTCCAACTCGTGAAATCCCTACCCTTTTACCCCCCCCCCCCCCCCCCCCCCCCCCCCCCCCACCCCTTCCTACAATCTCGTCCTTTGCGGTCAGCAGTCCCGGGGAGGGGTGTGTACTTATGTATGTACTTTAGTCTTTGGACCCCGTTTGAATCTACGACTTGCAATCAAAATCTTCTAAAGCTAGAATCTTCATAAGGTCATCTTCATTCTAAAAATTCAAAATAAAAGCATTCCAATGGAGACCAAATAAGGCAAACCTCAAGCGAGCAAAAGTGGCGCCAATTTCCGCTTGAAGGACCACACTCCCAGCACGGGCACTCACATGACTAACCTCAGCCAATCAGATTGTTATCTGTGGTCGACCAAGATGGCGGATTGCTTGAAGCTTGAGCCAAGTCCAACAACTTGCGTTGGAGTCGGCCTGAATCCTTCATAACCAATGCGTCCACTTGGATTTTCAGGAAGTGTTCGACTAGTGATAATTAACGAATCTTTAACGAGGTGACAGTTAGGGCAATACGGTGCAAGATTGGTGCATGCGAAGTCGAGGGGACAGGATTGTGATAGTTGCATACGTGAAACTGTATACACTGACACTTGGATGGAATATAGATGGTAGTTCAACAGTTATTGGACGAGGTAAATAATGAATGTGCCTAAAATCGATATAATCCATCTGTTTGACTGTCAATCAACTCGCTGTTCTATTTTCGGGAAGATTCAACAACGTACGTACGTAAAACTTTCAGTCTCCAAGCAAGTTAGTGAATATTATCATTGCATTGTTTTTTATTATTTTTTCCAGCCTCCCCTTGTGCAAGCTTGCTTTCACGGTGATGCAGTCGAGGTGCGGACGCTGATAAGCAGGAAAGAGGATGTCAATCGCCAGGTAAATACTTTAAATTTATTTTTGTTATTTTCTTGGCAGTTTTCCTGAGGTTTGAGGTCACCTGGAACTGTACTTAAGCTAAATCAAGAACTTTCTCGAAAATAACAAAAACTTATCAAATATTTAAGCTTACAAACCGCCTGCAGCTAATTACAACCTAGATATTCGGTTTATTGTCAACTGAACTATCGAATTAACTGCTGTTTTAGATTAATTTATACATTTATAACTCCTCTTCAGCAAATGAGTGCATGTTTAATATCTGCAGTTTATTTATATTGGAATGTTCATGGAGTAGACTATTGATGGAAACACATCAGTGGGGCCTAAAATAAACATGAATAAATTGATTACATGTACACGAGAAACATGTATTAATCCTTCAAAGAACTTTAGTGCAAAATAATGCGAACAATAAATCTTTGCTCCATGTTTTTGTGGTTTTCTGTACGCACTGCAGTTGAAAGCTACATAGTATGTACATGTACATTCACGTGTATACTGCCACATATATGCCCAGGGTATCTAATCGAACAAAATCAAACCGAAAACCAATCGAACTCAGGCCCAGTTCAGACGCTGTACTTCACATGAGCCGAATCGAATTCGAATTTAGGCCGACCCAAATTAATTTAGCCCGGCTGAATTGATTCAGACGCCGAGCTCAATTCAGCCGAACTTAATTTAATAGGGGAAAATTGCTGTTATATTGAAAAATACATTATAATAATTCATGCATTTGTTTCGGCTCATGTGAAGACTTTCGGCGTCTGAATCAAAGCCGGTCCACAGCCGTTATTCCCGGCTGAGCCGATCCGAATTCATTCAGCCGTTCTGAATTGATTCAGACGCCGTACCTCACATGAACTTAATTCATCGAATTCGATTCGGCTCATGTGAAGTACGGCGTCTGAACTGGGCCTCAGTTGAACGATTGGCGTTTGATTGCGTTCGGTGTTCAAAGATAATCAAACATTTAACTTTGTAAGTCCAATCAAACCAATCAAATATCCAAATCGAACGTAATTGAACCAAATCCAGTTCGATTTTGTTCAGATTCCCAGGAATAATCAATGTTTTCATTTTATTGAAGAGAATAAACAGAAAAACGCCCCCAAAATATAAAAGATGTCACTGTACAGTTACACAGTCATGTAAGCAGTTAATTGAACGTTCAATTATGGTTTGATTGCCGACCGATCCGTTTACGTTCAATTGTGTTCGATTGACAAGTTTTTCTTGTGAGTTGGATTATGTTCGTTTACCTATCCTAATCGAACAATTGGTGTTCAACTGAATTTGATTGCCAAACGTTTGATTAGACACCCTGGGTACATGTAGATGGCACATCATTGTTCATTATTATACATTCAACTCACTATCTCTTTTCTGATTGGCCGAAAGCGTACAGTGAATTTTCGAAATCAGCGCCTTTGAAAGCATCTACGTCATCTACCTGCAGATTATACAATAATCATGTCAAGTTCGCGAGAGGATCACGGGTAATACAGGGTAATCATGTCAAGTTCGTGCGCTTAGCGTTGCTTGCCGCTAAGTAAACAACATCGGTGGCAGAACCATTATTTTTTTCGTTGAATGTATAATAAAACAATTATTAGATTCGGTTTTTGTGATATCCAGAATAATCAAGGTCGAGGTAAGAGTTATCAGCCGAAGCCGAAGGCTGAGGCTGATAACTCTTACCGAGACCTTGATTATTCTGGATATCACAAAAACCTCATCCAATAATTGTTAATTGTTTGTAAGCCATCTCAATCTTCCATGGAGGTGGCGTGGCCGAGTTGTTTAGGGCACTGGATTTGAAATCTGGTGGTACCTGGTTCAAATCTTCCATCCTGCCACTAGCTTAGCCAAGTTCAACTCCTCGGCCACGCTACATGTAGCTTTGTAAATAGCCAACTGGTTAGCCTTCCACCAGTTGTGATTCTTAACAAGTTTATGTTCAATGTGCAATATTTGTGTGTTCATTTACAATGTCCACAATTAGCACAGCAGTGCTAAATCCACTGACATTTATATGTAAATAAAGTCATTTATTTATTTAACATTTTTTTTATTCAGGACGAGGAGAAGAGAACTGCATTGCACGCAGCTGCACATTGTGGGGAGAGTGAATGCATCAGTGTTCTCATTGCTAATGGTAAGTTAAGTCATTGAATTTGTTAAACATTTAGAAAAGAACTGACCAGCACAAGAATCATCTTCAACGTACATGTACAGTACATGTAATTTAATTATTTTGAAATCATGGTTTTCAGGAGCCCGCGTCAATACAAAAGACAATAAATGGATGACTCCTCTCCACAGGGCATGTGCTTCAGGAAGTGTGGTAAGATGTTATTTTCATGCTCAGTGGAGACTGTTTGCAAATTTATCATTTGTAACATAACATGACTGTACAACCAGTTTGAAGAGCATTTTCACTTGATTTGTTTTAGGATTGTGTCAAAGCATTGATCAAAAGTTCAGCAGATGTTAATGCAAGAGACAAGAAACTGGCAAACACCTCTGCATGTCGCAGCAGGCAATAATCACATGAGATGCGCAGGTACATGTACAGACAGTGTATGCAATGTTCTTAAACATTGACATACTGTATATATATGTACATGGATTTATCAAAACCGTATCGCTCTCAGCACACCCATCCTGGCTTTTGTCCAGCAAAAACACAGGTTTTTCTTGCCCGGCCAAGGCCAGACATTTCTGAGTGACAAGCCTGTGTGCCCAACTTGTCACAGTTACACAATGTAGCTAGGCCTGGCCACAAAAAACTGACCCAACACTTACAACACCGTCAAACATTCCAAATTCAAGTCAAGTTCAAAGACAGTGTCAAAAGCACCACCCTCCCCACCCCCTGGTTATGACACCTAGTCGGAAATCAGCCACCACCAGTTAGCCCGGTGCCTGGGCTATGTCACGGAAAAATCCAGGCATATTATATAACCAAGAATGATGTTAAATTTCCCTTGAGTGTGAATAATTTGAGAGCCTGATATATTTGTGAAGTATCTGGACTTACAGGGTTCGACTCACAATTTCCAAAACTATCGTAAACAGACATTTCAACATATTTTGACAGCCACCACAACAACTACAAAATTCCCCAAATACCGGAAAGCATGCTCGCAATCATTCAAGTACATGTATGACACTATGACATCACCTCTCTGGAAGTGAAAATAATTTTATTAATAATATTATAATTTGTATCTATTGACTTATATAGTGCATACATGTAAAACCACTAATTGTCCATTAAGCGTTGTTTGCTTGTCTCTGAGCTGTAACTGTATATTTTGCTCACTATTTGAATTGAAAGCCTTCACACACCTGATTCTCATGTTTTTTGTTTGTAGATGTTCTTATTCCTCATCTGGCAAATGTGAATGTGACCGACAGAGCAGGAAGGACAAGCTTACACCATGCGGCATTCAATGGTCATGTTGAGGTACATACGTGTACAGTACACAAATGGTTCACTTTGTAACAGTCCTTAATTGTGTTCTTATATCAGCTGAATTGTGCACACACTAATTCTGATTGTACAGATTACATACTACAGTAAGGATAAACATATTATTACATTATTTTCATGAAAAAGTTACAATACATACAGGTACTTACATTGTAAATTTCATTTTTAGATGGCACAACTACTTTTAACCAAAGGAGCCCATGTAAATGCTATGGACAAAAAAGACAGGAAGCCAATCCACTGGGCTGCATATATGGGTATGTCTCTGTGCTAGACTCAATTTTGAGACATGACGTACAGCCTAATGATCAGTGCACGCTGAACACATAGACCATGTGCATGTTTGAAGTTCTCCCTTTACATACTTTTTTTGCTTTGAATGCATTTTATACCATGCTGTACTTGTTGTTTTGATTGACATGTTCAGTACAGCGTAGAAGTTTAATATTTTTTCTCATGACTTATATTTGTCGATATTGTACAGGTCGCATTGAGTGCTTAGAAGTTTTATTTAAATCAGGAGCAGAGATCAACTGCAAAGACAAGAAGGTATTATTGTAGTATTATTACTGTGCCTCTTTGTGAAATGCTCTTTTAGAAAGAGTACAATAAATATCAGTAATAATGTATTAATAAATTACATTTATATTGCGCATGTTACATGTACATGTGGATATGTGCATACTGTAAGCGCATTACAATAATTTATCTACTCTGGTAACACCATGATAAGTACTGTTGTTTTTACTCAGTTGAGGGCAAAATCCTATCTCTGAGAACCAATGATACTTACATGTACATGTAGGTACAGCTACAATATTGCACTGTACCAAAATTCTCCCTGCTTTGACACTGATATTTCATATTACAGTCAAACCCCTGTTAAGCGGCAACCTATTAAACGGCCAACCCCAATTAAGCAGCCACTTGCCATTTCCCCTATGGTGGCCGCTTAATAGCCATAGGGGTTCGACTGTAATTTCAAGTTCTAATCAGATAAAATAGTGGCTGTAATTACCATCACAAAGAAAAGTAATTGGAGGATTCTGATCAACACCAAAGTGGTGAAACTTGTAACATAGATTCACTGCTTCCGTTATTTTATCCATTTTAACCAAGTACAATCAATTATACTGAAATCTAAAACTCCCAACTTTTAAATACATAATATATGTACATTGTACTGTAGTGTAGTGTACCATCAATTTCCTAATGGGACTAAGTACGAAAATTAATTTTGGGCTCAGCTGTGTTGTCTTTATTTGTTGCTGCAGCAATACTCTCCTCTTCATGCCGCGGCTGCTGGAGGACAACTGACCACACTTAAGCAGCTGTTGGGGCGTGGAGCATCGGTAAGATTATTTGTGTTTAGAACTTACTGAGCCACTGGGCATAATGTTAGTAAGAATGGTTGGTGGTCTCCTAAAATTCGAACATTTGGTTTTTACAGACAGAAGCAGTGCATGGCCGGCGTAGCCACATACAATGCAATTAACATGACTTTTGTATTGAGAACCATATTGTACATTTTTTGTTTTTTTTGTTTTTTGTTTTACACCATATTGTACATGAACAACCTGTATTTGGTGAAAGTAACCTGCTACATATAGGAGGGAGCTTACAGGCTCTAGTCTCACATAACCATCTCGTACACAGTGTACAAATGAATAGCACTACATGTAGCTTCTGCTTTCGAGTAGTTCCTTTAGGATACATTTCTTCTCTAAGTTTGAAACCATAAACATGTACATCTAAACATTAGGTTGGTATGCTGGGTAGTGGAACCCTTTCCCTTGATTCAAGCATGACTGTCCAGATGTTTGCTTGCAGATTGTGACTGCCATTCATTAACTGGTGTTTATTTGTGGTGGTTTTCATTTAGGTGGATGCTAAGAACTTAGTCGGTAACACACCCCTTCATATAGCATGTCTCAATGGGCAGGACATAATTATCAGTGAACTGATGAACTATGGTGCTTCTGTTAATGCCTCTAACAAGAAAGGCATGGTATGTTCTTGTTAAATAGTTATCTGTTTATCTACATGTAATAGCAAAAGCAGTGAAACCAGTTTTCACAGCTGATTTTAGAAGAAGAAAAAAGGAGTTTTTGGCAAACGACATGTTCATTAAATGTGGCTAAATGTATTCAGGCTAAGTTAAAATCGAGCCAATGTGGCCTACCTCACTAGGGGTGAACTGGATGAAACTCAAGCCAATGGTGGTCAGCGGCTCTCCCCGGTGGCCACACACATGGGTCTGCATATGTACGGGGGCTTGCAGGGGCCACACATGTTTTGTGTGCCAGCTTTGTGTGGATGGGCAGTTTGCGTTTAGCTTGACTGTGTGCTTGTACTCATTATGTTGTCCCCTTTTGATGTTACATGATACAATACATGAATTGTAAAGGTACAGTACCATTTCAACACCTTTTTTTTTCTAATCCTTGGGCTGAAACTATAAAGGTGCACAAAACAGGCAAAATTTGAGCTTGTTTCAAGATTGATACCCTGGGATGTCGGAGATGCAGATCATTGTTTTTTATCTTCGCAGACTCCATTACATTATGCTGCAGTGTCAGGTCAAGGTGATGTGTGTCTTGAACTGTTGTTGAATGACGGTGCTAGCCCTAACTTGCAGGTGAGGGAAGGGATGATTAATCCGACCTTTGAAGCTCAAAATATTAATTATCTTTATTGGAAGCCATATTTCTCAACAAATCTTGTTCCATTAAATTTTATCCACAACAATAATTTATCATTAAATTATTATTATTCACGACTCTCTACATGTAACTCTGAGAATAGAGTGGTAAAGTGTGATGTCACAAATTTGCAAATTATTTTTATCAAGCCTTAAAATCCCATAATTAGATAAAGATGGCTGCTCTATGATCAGCCACAAAATTTCAACTTGTTAGCACGAATAGAACAGAAGATATAGAGGTTCAACGTTTGGTACCGTCCCATACAAACCTCTCTAATTTTGTGCCTGTTCTAAACTGAAGGAACAGATGCAAAATTAGAAGGGTTTGTATGGAGAAATTAAAACCTGAAGAAAAATAAAAAACGAATTAAAAATTAAAAAAAAAAATTAAAACCTGAAGTGCCGCAAATGGCAATGGAGAGCTAATTTTGGCCAGTGGACGTTTTTTGGCATGCTTTCTCCGAATAACTGATCAAATTTCATAATTTCGCAAATTTAATTCTTGTGACGTCATGACTTTAGTACTGGCCTGGTCAGTATTCTATTGTCAAGCCAGTATCTCTTACAGAAGTTGATTATTTTTTCTATTCTCAGCACCTACAGTTACATGCTTCATAATGTAGTAAGGAGAAATTACATCTCAATCACTCTTGGGACTTAGAGGGTTGGGTCTGCAGTTATTACATGTTTGTTACTAACAAACAACAAACAACTTGTTTGTTTTAGTGCAAGAGTGGGAGGACGCCACTTCATTATGCTGCCCTGTATGGACGCTGCTCAAGGGCTCAAACTCTTCTGCAAAATGGTAAGTCTTGATTGTCTAGTAAGACTAGGTTTATCAGGTTGTTGACTTTATAAAGGGACACTGTCCTGATTTTAGCATGATTTGGGGAAGCTCAGAAACATATCTAGATCATAGGAAGTTGAACAATAATGGTTTGATTCTGTAGAATAGCACTCGACAAATGACAGGAACCCATTAGGAAGTGAGGATGACAAACAACAAAGAGGATGGAAATGGATTGCAATATGGATTTTTGAAAAAACGTCAGGATGTCAGTTTTTCAAAGTTTCAAATTTGGCTCGGAATCTGAAATTTGAAAATATGGAATTTCTTGAAGAAATTGCTTTTTATCATTTAGTTAGAGTTTATTAAGTTGTTATTTCATAGATTTACATGTAGGGACCATTTCATGCATTTTTAACAGTTTTGAGCAAATATTCCGGGACAGTGTCCCTTTAAAGGAGCTATGTCACAATATTTTGTCATTTTTGCGAAGTGCAAAATCACCTTCAAATTAAAGAAAGCCTTAAAATAACAGTTTACTATTAAAGGTAGAAAAACACCAAAGAGGTAATAATTAAGCAAACAGGAACAAGGATGGTTGAGGGTGGAGAAGATTAAGACGAATTGCGAATGGCGAACTTGAAAAAAATGACAAATTTTTTCAAGATGCGCCAACCATGACATAGCTCCTTTAAATGCTCTTGAACCTAAGCTTGTGCACATTCATCTATAGTCTCCTACGCAGCCGTTATTTGTGTCGTCAAGCAACGCTTCTCCCCACTAACGGCTGCTCAAACCTGGACCACATTCGTTTGCAGATTTAAGCCAATCACAGTTGCAGTCAGTGCCATTTTCGGAACTCGTTCGCGCCAAAATTCACCAATCATAGATTGTGTCTTATCATGACCTTAGCGTCGGAAACGTCAAACGCACGCCAGTATGCCGCCTTTTGAATTTGACGCACACCAGACTTCAAAATAAAACACGGTTTTACTGAAGAAAAATGTATGATATGAAGGAATTATGTCGAAAAAACTTCATTATAATTACAGGGCAATTCCACAGCAGGGATCCATATTCGCAGTCGTCTGGTCGTCCGTGACGACCAAAACATCGTACGGACGACCAAAATAACTTGAATACTCGTCCTTTGGACGAGTAAAATCTGAGTCCGTAATTTGCATATGAGTACCTGCCTTCTATTGATTCCTCGTCCAACTGGAACTTTCAGAAAACAGAGACAAATTTGCAGCTTTCTTTCGCGATCGAATCATAATTTTGGGCGCCATGTTTGATAATGCGGTATTTTCATGAGTCGCATGATCGCAGGCTCAATTTTCATGTTGTCAGCCGCTGTTATTTCTCTGATGTACTACAGCATTCAAACGCGAAAAAGTGAAAGTGAAGCTGGCGAAAAACAAGCGAAATATGAAAGGGAGGAACGGCAGCGTGCCTTCCTTCCTTCGTGGCAGAAAACAGGCCCTGGCTGAAATTTGTGCCGCCCTGCATTGCTATCATCGTCTGCCACATCGCAAACTGCTTCGGCTGGAGGCAATATGTTTTGCAAAATTTGCCAGTCAACGTTCCAGTTAGACAGATCACTGGCCCAGAAAAAAATGTTTTTGTAGATGCTGGCTGCACTGTGACATCGCTTCGCCTGGAGTCCATGAAGATCCACAAAGCGTCTTTCAAATCACTTAATAACGGTCGTGGCCGCCAAACGTCGTTGTTAACCTACATGTACATTTGTAGCGCGATGCATTATACGATGTTAATAAAAAACGCAAACGTTTTTAACATGTTAGCCATTCTGTCGCCTTTTTTTTAACCAATAATTCTCTACTTTTGAAAGGGCAACCAAAATTTTGCCAGGGCAAGTATGTTTTTTGGAATACTTGCCCGGCTGACGACTTTGAGAAAAAACGAATATGGATCCCTGCCACAGTATTTGTGACATAATGTTCTAAACAATGAAATTGCTTTAAAGGACAGTGTAACTGTATCTCTGTACAGTTAAAACACCAAATTGTTATAAAATTATACTTTTGAGATGTCGGCAGGAGGATTTCATGTCATAAATTATCATAAATTAACCTTGACACCACATTTGGCTGTCACGGAGGGGACACACACTAAAGCCATTGCAGATCTTGTCTTGTGAAGAAATCTAATAATATCTGTCAGGACATAAAGTTGTTTACTTAGGCTACATATATAATTATTTGTTCCCTTATGTTGTGTCAGGGAAGGGATTTAATACTTTGTCCAACATTGAATTGTCCCCTCCGTGACAAAAATAGGCAGAAAAGTTTGCATGTTTCCAAAATAAATGATGACAATTGCAGGAAATCCTGTTAACTATTGAAGTAAGGGCTGACAAACTTAGAAGAGGTAAAGATATTCTTCAGCTTCTTTTTTCTTTGGATTGCTATAAAAAGAAAAAATGTCACGGAGGGGAACTTTTGTCACGGAGGGGGCATTATTGTCACGGAGGGGACATTATTGTCACGGAGGGGAAATTGCTGTCACTGAAGAGAAATGTTTGTTATGAAGAAAAAACAATTAAAAATACTCTCTTTGCATCAAAAAGAAATTATTTAGGTTGAAATTAGTGATCAATTTGCATAAGAAGTGGATATAAATAGAATATTTCACATGCTGTCAAATAACTAGAAATTCTCATACAATATTCATATTTTTCCCCAACAGAGTGGGTCACAACTTTTCAGCCATCAAACTACTTGAAAAAAATATATTTTAAAGCCCTAGTGTATTTGATGTGATCATATTCTTTAACCCTATTCAGACCAGGCTTTTTTTGGTCTTTTCCGACCGGGGGGGTAGGAGGGGGGAGGATTCCGCCCCCTCCATTTCTCCAAGATTATACTGAATAGCTACAACAACGTAACTTGGAGGATATATAGTATGTCCAAAAATATTTCTTTTGATGTATGAAAAACAAGATGATGACGTCATATGACGTAGGAATTACGTCATGGCTTCCGAACAGCCGCCATCTTGGATCCGCCATCTTGGATTTTTCTAAACATCAGAAAACCACCAAAAATGACTCAAAAGTAAACAAAACCAATAAAATAATGCTAAAATAATCAAAAAGGTAAAAGTTATTGCCAGAAAGTTATTTTCTTCCTTTATTATTGACTGTAGTGTATTGGACAAAATGTCCCCTCCGTGACAGTCCCCTCTGTGACGATAACCATTATCACTTATTGTTATCTCTGCAATGTAAGAGAGGAAGAAGGTCTTTTCCATATATGCAGTTTTATTGTTGATTAACATCAAAATAAAATATGCCCTTACTTATTGTTGCTGCTTTCCTACATTTACAGGAATTTGAGCTTAATTTTTAACTTTCCGTTTTTAACATTTTTCTGGTCCCCTCCGTGACAGCCGAAATAAATGACCAAATCTTCTGACATGTAGAAGAAAATGTTTTTGGAAAAGTATGATATAAAAGAGTCACAAGTAGTTCTATCTACTATGAGTGCAAAGTGAGCTGAACTGTATTAAGCTGGAGAGAAATCTCTGATTTTCTCTTCTAAACTGTCCCCTCCGTGACATGCAAAATACTGCGGAATTACCCTACAACAGACATCCTAGTTCAAGAATTGGATCGATCTAGCAAACGGTAACAGTCACGTTTTTGCTGATAGGTGTCAAAGTTACTGCGGTCAAAACAAAAGGAAAGGAATGTGATACAGGTTTGAGCAGCCGTTAGTGGGGAGAAGCGTTGCGTGACGACACAAATAACGGCTGCGTAGGAGACTAATTCATCTACTACTAACAGTTGTTATAATATTGTTTCTTTGTTCCCATTCAGGTTGTTATGTGGACGCAGCAGATATAAGAGGGAATACCCCTTTACACATAACAGCATTGCATGGTCAGGAGTTATTACTAAGTGTACTGCTGGCCAGTGGAGCAAACCATGCGAGGTGAGTGAGTACTGGACAACGAGAAAGCTGCAGAGATTCTTTGTTTTTCTTTGCAAAACAATAGTACAAATTTAAAGTTTGATGTTGGATGGTACATTTCTGCATACAGTTTATACAGGTTATGTTTGCTATGTATTTAGAACTTTTAAAATTGCCAATTTTTTCAAGTTTGCCGTTCGCAATCCGTCTAAATCTTCGCCATCCTCAACCGTCCTTGTTCCTGTTTGGTTTATCGCCTCTTTGTTGTTTTTCTACCTTAGTAAACTACTATTTTGAAGCTTTCTCCAGTTTGAAGGTGATTTTGCGCTTTTTGCAAAAAATATTGTGACATAGCTCCTTTAATGTCAACAGTCCACAGCATATTCCAACTCTTTTTCAGGCGTGGTTCATTTGGAATGTTACCTCTTCATATGGCAAGCTTAGGGGGCTTCACAGACTGCTGTAGAAAACTGATAGCATATGGTAAGTGTCGAATGTGAAAAGAGATTTCTGCAGTTCTACAACAACAATTAATATTAGTAGCCTTTTCAGTTCTGTTGTCAGAGATCACATGACTTAACAAATATGGTTGTCATAAAATAAAATAAATGTCAGTTGAATCCCGAACACTCAATCACTCAACCTCAAACACTCAAGGAGAACAAAAAAACAGTTTGAGATAGCGGGGAGTTTGAGATAGCCGATAGTAAATGACTGAAAAACAAGGGCAAGGGGAATGGGGTGTTTGAGATAACCAAGTTTGAGATAGCGATATTCAACTGCAGAACTTGAAGGAAATAAAATATTACCAAACACAAACTGTACAGTAGTTGTGTATTGAAGTTCATGAACTAAAGATACAGTGCACAAATCAATGAGTAGAAGATTCTTGTAGCAACAGTCTTTATACTTGACTGTATTTAAGGTTCACCCCTTGTAATATAAAGTGTTACCACCCTTATCTTTTTCTAGGTAATGATGTCAATGCAAAAGATGATAATGACCATACCTGTGTTCATGCTGCTGCCTGCAGTGGGTAAGTCATGAATGCTGACACTAATGGTCTAAGCAGAGATGTGATATGATTACAGTCAACTCTCTCTAAGACGGACACTATCAGGACCGGCACCAACTGTCCATCTTAAAGAGGTGTCCGGCTTATAGAGAGTTTAGTTGCAGTAAAATGACTGAAAAACGGTGCACAGGGACCAACACCAGGTGTCCATCTTACAGAGGTGTCCGTCTTATAGAGGTGTCCATTAAGACTGAGAGAGTTGACTATATTATGATTATTTATTCTGGGATGGAGAGGGAGGATAAAGACTAGGAACTACATGTAATGGGGTTGTATTTGAATTCAAGCTAAGTTAAACGCACAACAATAGTGGCCAGCGGTACCCCGCATGATCGTAGGGTTGCGGGATGGCCTGGGGGTTTTGCAGGGCCATTATCGTATTACAGCTCTCCTGTGGATGTCAAGCTATTTCGTGCGTGTTGCCTTTCGTTGTCGGCGCTTGAAGTATTTGCTCCCGGCCCATCCCTCCCTTTAGGTAAGTATACAGGGTGAGTATGTAGTTGTTTCCACTGACTATCAGTGTGACTATCAGTGGTTGCCGCTCTCAGGGTTGCCATGGTTACCCTACGCGCTCGACTCGTTTTGCATGTGGCTCCACCAACCTTACAGGCACCTTCCCCAAGCTCATCTATTGTTGATGAGTTTAAAGGGCCTTGCCCTAGAAAATTTTATAAACCTCCAGCTTACAGTGTACATAAAGCCCTGCCCAAACAGAGTTGCAACTACAGTAGTCACATTGGTGGGATGTGATCTTCAGCACTGCTTGTCAGTATAAAATAATTTACCTACATTAATGTACATGTACATGTATACTAGATTCTAAGTAACTGATTCAAGTCCTCTTTTAAATTGTTATTGTTCTAGAAATGTAGAATGCTTGGGACTTTTGTTGCATAGTGGTACTGATTATAATGCTGTTGACAGATTAGGAAGGTACGTACTTTGTTTTTGTCTTATTTTTAATTTTAAAAAAAAATTATTAAATAATAATTATAGCTAAATATTTACATTAAAATGAAGGCTGAGTTCATCTCAGCTCAGGGTATCAAGAGCAGGTAATTGATTGTATGTTATCCTTTATTTATTATGTTTGTAGAACTGCACTTCACTATGCCGCTGGTCATGTGCACTACTGGTGCGTGAAATCATTAGTCGCATCAGGCTGCAATGTAAATAAAGTGGACACAAGAGGCTGCACTCCTCTACACTATGCAGCTGCCGCAGATCCTGATGCCAAGTAAGCAACTTTCATTCATCACTGACACAGAAACATCCCTGACTGTTAGCACGTGGTCTGTTATTAGATTATCCACTGGTCCAACTGGTCCACAATTAAGAGGAGCATTCTGATTGGTTCTCTGTGCAGTCTTCAATACAGACTGCTAAGATGGACCGCTCACGCTCTGCACCTCAAAACTACACTTTCATCTCAAAACTACACTCACGTCTTCTACCTGACCTCAAAACTGCAGTACTGCAGTAATAACAATTCTGCCTCAAAACTACACTTCAATCTCAAAACTATACATCCACATTTTTTAATAGTCATGGGTTGCGAGATAAGAATGTCTGCAAAATTCCAAAATGTTTGTAAAAAGGAGCACACATTCTTCTACTGTGCAGACATGTACAACGCTGTATTTTCATTCATTATCCATATTTTTCCTTTCTATTTTCCAAGCAGTCACTTCCTTTATCTGTCATTAATTTATAATGCTGATTATTTTTCCCCATGGAGGTCATGTACATTCATTTAATATTATTTTTGCCTGAGTGTTTTACTTTCTGTTCTGTTCCTTGCAGATGCGTGGAACACTTATTAAGAAATCGAGCCAATGCAAGTAAAAGAGATAAACAAGGATACAGTCCTGTACACTATGCTGCCTCCAGAGGGCATAAACTGGCTCTAGAAATGGTACAACGTATTACTTTTACTTTGCATATTGTTACTACTGTAGACTTATATGTAGTTACAACTTATAAAGTTGGAAAGAAATGATAGTATATTTTAAGCTTGGTAGAAATATGAGAAAGATATTATTCTGTCAGTGACACAAGCTACTTGGAAAAAAATCCTCCTGTTGGGGGAACTCGGAATTGTTTTTTTTTTCTGAGCAGCTTGTGTCACTGACAGAATAATATCTTTCTCACTTATAAAGTTTTTTACAATGTATATGTACATGTAGGTGCTAAATTAACTACTCTCCCAGACAAAGAAGCAATAAAAAACAACTGCATCACAATGATATTGAAGGTTGGATGGGCACCTGGGGATAAAGGCTAGGGTTCCAGATAAGTTTTATAGGCAAGAGGTCAATGAGGAATTGCAACAGGTCAATAGATATCAGCCCACCAAATCGTCCAACTCATTCCCAGGGTCATCTCGCTTTCAAAATGGCGGATGGGCGCGGAGATCGTCTGAAGTTTCCATTAATTTGCCGGGTCAGGTAGCCACTCTTGCTGGGGTTTTTTGACTGAGACTCCTCTCTTATCCCCCCCCCCCCCCCCCCCCCCCCCCCCACATGTCAGCTTGTGGTACTGTTTTCTATATTATATATAAGAATTTGTCAGCCTTAGCATCTTATTACAGTGGTACATGTGTGATAAAAATATTCTGACATTTTTTTCTGTCTGCAGTTATTAGATGTTGCTGCAACAGATCTTTTAAATAAGAGTTCAGGCTCCCCTGCTATCACTCCTCTTCATTTAGTGGTAAGTTGAGTTCTATGTGGCAATTATGCACACATTGCATGCCTATGATGGTTGATAATCATATTACTTAACTTCTCATTACCATTTTCATAAACAAATCAAGTGGTGAACTTTTAAGAATGAAGATCTTGATCATTTTGTACACCTCTGTTCTTCACTAGGCTTATCATGGTCATTTTCAAGCTCTTCAAGTGCTTTTAGAGTCTTTTATGGACATTGATATTAAGGACGCTAATGGTAAGTTGTTGAAAATGTTTCTTGTTACAATTTTTTTCTTGATTCTTGCTTGGTATAAGGTTACATCCCTTTACTATTCTTATCCATTCAGAAGATTCTTATCCACCTGATTACATGAGTACTGTAATGATTAAATCAAAGCTTGTTTCCTATCCAAGGTGTAAATTTTTAACTTGACAAGGGGACCTGGTGAAAGGGCGATTATTCCAGGGGGGCGATTAATCTAGGGACAGCTATTATTCGAGGAAATACGGTTCATGTAATTATTGCAAATGCAATGATGTGTTTTTTAAATTTGTCGAGTACATGTACAATCAATGTACATTGTAGGATGTGGTACTGTTCAAAATAATTCAAAGCTTACCAGTTGTATAAAATTGTTTTGTTTTTTCAGGTCATACTCCTCTTTATCTCGCTTCTTTTCAAGGACATGTGTATGTATCAAATAATTTGGTAACTCCATTGTTGCAAACCTAGCCTGGCAAATAATTGTAATTGTATACTGTATACTGTCACAAGTTTTGCATAAGGGACTGTCTCGAAGTTAAGGATTACAGTGGAAGACATAATTATTCTTAACTAAAATTTCCCGGATATTCTAATTCCTTCTCCTTGAAAGGGAGTTTTTGAAACACATGGGAAGTTTGTGGAAATGAAGTGACAATGTAGTTCTGACACTGACAGACACTTTTTAATAGACCTTTCTCCAAAATGGCCGCCGCAAATTCATATTAAGCTGAGTGGAAAATCAATACTAGCACCTGAAAGACCATATCTTGTTTGGTACTCGTACAAAGTCTCGTTAAGTTAGGTTCTACCTGAGTCAAGAAAACGGAAGTTGAAAACTGGAAAATTTAGAGACGTTTGTATGGCGTATACAATACAAACATCTCTTAATTTTCCAGTTTTCAACTTCCGTTTTCTCAACTCAGGTAGAACCTAACCTAACGAAACGTCGTACAATTACCAAACAAGACGTGGTCTTTCAGTTGCTGGTATTGATTTTCCGCTCAGTTTAATTTTTATCATTTTGAAATTACGGCGGCCATTTTGGAGAAAGGTCTATTGACATTGTTCTCGGCATACCATCGTGGTTGCTTGACCTACATGTAGTGTCCGCATACGCGATGTTTCCACCTATGGTAGGTGTTTATTAGGAGAGCTTCTACTGTAAAGACTAACCAATGATTTAAACTGTGTGATTTTTTAATACATTTTGTTCTTTGTTACAGTGAATGCGTAGAATGTCTCTTAGAACACAATTCCAAAGTTTTAGTATATGACAACATAACCAAGAGAACGCCTCTTCATGCCGCAGGTGATTGTTGTTTATTGGTTTAATAACCCTTTAATACAGTGCCAAGATCAAAATATGGATTCTCCTTATAACTGATTATCATACAGAGGTCTGTTGTCGTTCGTTCGTTCGTTCGTTCGTTCGTTCGTTCGTTCGTTCGTTCGTTCGTTCGTTCGTTCGTTCGTTCGTTCGTTCGTTCGTTCGTTCGTTCGTTCGTTCGTTCGTTCGTTTCGTTCGTTCGTTCGTTCGTTCGTTCGTTCGTTCGTTCGTTCGTTCGTTCGTTCGTTCGTTCGTTCGTTCGTTCGTTCATTCATTAACCAATCAATCAATAATAATAATAATATCAATCAATCGATCATTTCATAAATCAATCAATCAGTCAATTTGGACAGTTCGCTGTAAAATACAGCCTTGTTTCCTAACGTTTTTGTTGTTGTTGTTGTTGCAGCTTATAATGGACACACTGATTGCTTAAGACTTCTTCTACAATACAGTAACACAGAAAGTGCTTTGGACTGTACTGATGCAGATGCAAGGTATGTGGTAATTAACTGGCAAGTTGAGAACTCAGGGAAATATGTGCTTTGTTGTACATGGTTTGCATCAACACGACAAAACTGCACGAACAACATAAAAACAAAAGGTAGAAAGTATAGAAAAGGTAGAAAGAGAAGTAGATACCCCCCACCCCCCCCCCCCCCCCAGTATTTTTGTCAGGCTGCCCTGACAATTCGCCAGTACCCATATATACTCCTGGGATGAGAGGACACAATGAGAGTTAAGTGTCTTGCTCAAGAACACAACACAATGACCCTGGTCAGCGCTCGAACACGGACTGCTTGATATGAAGTCCAACATGCCAACTAATAGGCCACTGCATCTCTGTAAACATAATGCAGTCGAACCTCCCGTAAGCGGACACCCTCGGGACCAGAAAAGTGTCCGTTTAAGAGAGGTGTCCACTTATCGTTTGTATGTAGCTGGGAACATGACCACGGTCGTGTTCTATTGGGATCAACCGTTTTAGGTTGGTTGGGTTGGTTGAGTTTTTCCGTGTTCTATTGGGAAAAAAACGTTTTCGGTTGGTTTGGTTGATCAACTTTTTCAACCGGCATCAAACTAGGCGGTTGAAAAAGTGTTCTATTGGGAAACCTCAACCATTTCAACCTAAACCGGTTGCGGTTGAAACGGTTTATCCCAATAGAACACGACCCAAGTGTCTGCTTACGAGAGGTGTCCGCCTACGGGAGGTGTCCGTTAGCGGAGGTTCGACTGTAACTCTAAATTTGATGTTTTGTACATTATTCTTGCTAATTTTCCTGTACAGGACACCTTTAATGGACGCAGTTGGTAATGGTTTTGTGGACTGTGCCAATCTTTTACTCGCCGAAGGAGCAAATCTTTTATCTTTGGATGTTTATCACCGCAGTGCGCTTCACAGAGCTGTAAGTAATCACACCCGGCATTGTAGCTAGACCTTGGACCGCTGGGTCACGCTATTGTACATCATTCTGTGACATACTACTACACATTGTCTTCACAGCTGTTATGTCAGTTGTCATGCAGCACTCCTCTGTAGAGGCGACTCAAACAACTAGTGTTGCGTGACAGGAGCAGGGGTGTTGCATGACGGCTCAAACAATGTCTGCGAAAGAGACTAGTGACAGAAAAACATGTCTCAAAACTATATACAACAGCTGATTAGCGCTCTGATTAATGCTCTGATTAACGCTAATCCAGGATTAAAAGTCAAGGAAGGATTTTAGCCCCAGTATTACTATTTCTGATTATTATTTTTTTACATTTATTTTTCACCAATAAGGCGGCAAATGGTCATGATGAATGTGCCGAGTCTCTTTTACACAGAGAAGCGGATGCTCTTTGTAGGTAGGTATCTGCAGACAGTAGTGTATTGCTGTTGATACATGTAGTGTTGCGCCTTTACAAAGGGAAAAAATGGCAGATCTATTTGAAGTTCTCGGCAAACTTGAGTGTCGCAAACTAGGCAAAACCTCTGTTGAGAATTGTACTTGTGATGCTTGCGTGCAACAGTTGAATCGTCCAAATACATATCTACCTTGCTTTGGAGTGTAGATTAATTTGTTCAATTGATACAATTTGTCAGTCCAGCCGTATTTGGGTTGTCACGCAACACATCTCTCCCACTTGACGCCCGTTATCGTTAACCCTTTCACTTCCAGAGTCAAAACTAGAGTCAAAACTTGAGTCAGTAAAATTGTGGTTGTAACTTTTGAGTCTGTGGATGAAACCCCAGTGTGTGACCATTCAAATGAAAGCTATTGAGCAGTACTTTATGTGGTGCTGTTTGTTTTTGACAATTTTGCAAAACTGAAATTCAATATTTTTTTCCTCAGTTTTGAACTTAGCACTCTTGGGAGTGAAAGGGTTAATGGGGGAGAAGTGTTGCGTGACGACCCAAATAACGGCTGCGAAGTAGACTATCCGTGATGTTCATGTAGCTCTGTTAATACAATATCCTCCATTTTTCGTCAGAGATTGCAATGGCCGCACTCCCCTTCACTTCGCAGCAGCTTGTGGTCATGTGGGCATTTTAAATGGCCTTCTTCAAGTTGTAGGTAGTGGTGTTCACATGGATAATCACGGCTACACACCGCTTCACTGGGCTTGCTTTAATGGTATGTACCAATGGCAAGAAATCAACATGAGAACGGGAATATTTGAGGGGCTGTTTATACTATCCTGGATTGTGATTCTGCTCGCACTACAGTGTACCTGTATCTATCTATATGGTGAAAATGGACATGAGTACCAAAAAAAATTATTTTTCTGAGCCATACCAAAAACCCAGCTGTAAAACGAGCCTTGTATGTTTGGAATAATTATTGTAATCAGCCTCTACCGCTGCCTGGTTAGATCAGTTGGCTGGGTGCCAGACTGCAAAGCGGGAGATCGTGGGTTTGAATCCCGGCCGGACCACAAACCAGGTCTTAAAATAACTGGTAAGAACCCACAGAACCCACATCACTGTTCGAAAAGAGGGGACATGTATAGTCCCCAGGGTTGTGGTCTGGCCTGTTCACATGTATTCATGGGTTGGGTGGGTAGGGTGACATCATGAATGGACTGATAGCGGCAGGCAGCCACAGGCGCCTTTACAAGCTGATGTCCGATCTCATCCCTGAGTTGAATTGTAAAGCGCATTTGAGCTTTGGAAAATACGATTACCATTACCATTAGAATACAAGATTTTATTAAATTACATGTAAGTTGTCACTTTTTTTTCTTCTAGATTTATATATTACAACAATTCGGAGCATGAAAAAGTTCGCTGGCTTGTCTAGAACTTTCAACCTCTCAGGGTTCTCTTCAGGACATGATAATGAATATTATATTCTGTTACTGTTAATAGTATGTTAATGGTATGTTCCTTTCCTTTGCTAGGTCATGATACGTGTGTGGATATATTACTAGAGGTAGGAACAGCAACATAATTACTAATTACATATTTACTGTTTTTGTAATTATTACATAGGCCATGTACAGTATAGTGTAGATACCACTTACAGTGAAAACTATATGCTTACTTGTAGGGTGACAACTCGAGAGTTTTTGATGGGAATCAATTTACGCCTCTACACTGTGCAGTGTAAGTAGTCAGTCTTCAGTTAAAAGTGCCAAATCACCATCAAATTAAAGGAGCTACGTCACAGATGGCGCATCTTGAGTTCAAGTTCGCCATTTGCAATCCGTCTTAATCTTCTCCATCCTCAACCATCCTTGTTCCTGTATGATTTTTTATCACCTCTTTGGTGTTTTTCTACCTTAGTAAACTGTTATTTGGAGGCTTTCTTCAATTTGAAGGTGATTTGGCACTTCGCAAAAATGATTTAAAATATCGTGACATAGCTCCTTTAAAGAAAGCCTGAAAATAATAGTTTATTATAAATGTAGAAAAACACCAAACGTGTTTTTAACAGAGCTATGTCACAATATTTTAAGTCATGTTTGCGAAGTGCAAAATTACCTTCAAATTGAAGAAAACCTCAAAATAACAGTTTACTAAGGTAGAAAAACATCAAAGACGCAATAAGAAACCAAACAGGAACAAGGATGGTTGAGGATGGAGAAGATTAAGACGGATTGCGAACGGCGAACTTGAAAAAATTGGCCAATTTTTTCAAGATCCGCCATTCGTGACGTAGCTCTTTTAACATGGTCTGAAATACATTGTTTGTATGGGGATCCGTTGAAAGATTATTTCCATAAAATTTGTTTTCGGGAATATTCAGGGTCGAAATGTTTCGGCAACAAGCTTTATTGATGTCGATCTTAATAAAAGTATTACTATTTTTTTTTCTCTTTTCAGTATAAATGATTACGAGTCGTGTGCAGAAATGTTACTAGACACGCTGGGTGATGAGATAGTTAACTTATGTGACAAGAAAGACAGGTAAGAAGTCACGTAGAGTGGCTCGGGGATGCTCTTGTACAGAAAAAGTACAATACTGCAAATACTGCAAATACCGATAATAAGCCTTGGTCTGAAATAGGGTATAGATTTTTGCAATTTTGACTTTAAAATGGGGAAATGTTCCCCGAAACTTTAAGGGTCAGGTCTGAAATAGGGCAGGGAAAATCACATATTTTGGTCTGAAATAGGGTAAGGGTTTCAAGAAGCAGGCCGCACACCCCCACCAAAAATTCCAGTGAGTACCCCCCCCCCCCCCCCCTAGGGTGCATGGTAGGCAGGAGGTGTTCTTAGTGTCAGTTGAGTTCATCTCGTTATTTTCATGCAACAGTGACGTAAGAGCTGTGATTTCTTCATTGGAAATGTTTTCATTTTTTCCATTGTTTATCAGCTCTTCGACATTCTGAACCAGCAGTTTGTTATAAGCAACTACTCATGTCTCAGTGTGTTCTCAATCTATGCCCGTTTGTTTAGAGTACAGTGGAGTCGAAGAGATTACATATTGTCCGTTTTAAAGGAGCTATGTCACGATATTCTAAGTCATTTTTGCGAAGTGTAAAATCACCTTCAAATTGATAGTCTCCTACGCAGCCGTTATGGGGAGAAGCGTTGCGTGACGACACAAATAACGGCTGCGTAGGAGACTATCAAATTGACGAAAGCCTCAAAATAATAGTTTACTAAGGTAGAAAACCCCCAAAGAGGTAATAAGAAACCATACAGGAACAAGGATGGAGAAGATTAAGACGGATTGCAACGGCGAACTTGAAAACATTGGCCATTTTTTTTTCAAGATGAGCCAACCGTGACGTAGCTCATTTAACATGGTTTCTGCTTCACTAGCAGGGCTCCAGTCAAGTTCGTATTTTTTCCTACTTTACTGAGTCAGAGTCATTCCTATTTTCCCGTTTTCTCAGGGTCGCTGGATCAAAAGTGGAATATTTAATGTTATTTTAGTGTGTATTATTCTAACCAGTAAATTGTGTCTTAGTTACGGTGCTACTAGCACTATAATAAGAACTTTTGTTATTTGCTATCACAGAACGCCCGTCCATGCCGCAGCTTTTAATGATCAAGTAGAATGTCTTCAACTTCTCTTGTCAAGAGGAGGGAATGTGGATTCAATGGATCAATCTGGGAGAACACCTCTAATAATGGCCGCTGACAATGGTCATGCAGGCGCAGTAGGTGAGCCTTCTGTTCAGTGTATTTGTTGTGCTTTAACTTGCCGCCATATTGGTTAAGTGTATTTGCAGGGGACGCCATTGAACCTTAGTGTCTTGATGGACTACTGTAGTTTTAAAATCCTGGCAATTGTTTTATTTGCTTATGGTTTCCTTGTGATGTAATATTGCCTCTTTGCAGTTGTTATTGACTTTTCTTGCTGTTATTGACTTCCCCTTTGCTGGTATTGACTTTCACGTCCAGTTGTTGACTTATCCTTGCTGTTATTGCCTTTCTCTTGCTATTATTGCCTTTCTCTTGCTGTTATTGACTTTTCCTCGCGATCATGGATTTTTCTTGCTGTTATTGACTTCCCCTTTGCTGTTATTGACTTTCACGTCTAGTTGTTGACTTATCCTTGCTGTTATTGCCTTTCGCTTGCTGTTATTGACTTTTCCTCACGGCCATGGATTTTTCTTGCTGGTATTGATTTTCCTTTTGCTATTATTGACTTCCCCTTGGTGTTATTCCTTCACAGAATACCTTGTAGGAGATGGTGGAGCTGACGTAAATATAGCTGATCAAAATAAAAACGCCGCATTGCACGTGTCTAGCCGTCAGGTGAGATAGATCTTGTTCTTTTTCGTGAGCGTAGTGGCTTCCGTGCCATTAAGCGACCAAAAGTATAGCTGTATTGCTATGTTCCCGAGATTTTGTCAGGTCGACCCGAGAATTCCGTAATAGCCATTTATACAGAAAGGTGGAGAGAGGCGCTATGAGAGTAAAGTGTCTTGACTAATAACACTACATCAGCCTGAAGCCCAAACTTTCTGAGGGGTGACTAACCCGCTGCTGCCCCTATTTGCCAGCTTGTTCAGTACCCACTACTCTTCAATAGACCCTTTGCTTGCCATCTAGCAACCTTTTTCCGTCCAAATCTTCTTAGTTTTTAAAACTTGCTCATGAAATCTCAGGCTTGAACATCAATAGCCCTTTTCACGGTTAACTTGTGATATTTGCATAACAATACACTTGAACATAGAAGCGAGGCAATTTCGGGCACAAGCTGCAAAACATCGTGTTTTTCTTTTACTCCGTGAACTCTTTTAGTATAAAAACAGTTTTAAAATGTAGAAGAACTACAATTATTTTAGTTTACGTTGTTTTTAGAAAAAATTGTAAAATGACTTTTCTCTATTAATAAAGAGTAGACTCGCATAAGCAACAGGGAGATCGGATTACTATCTTTACGGCAAACTTTAACTAAAATAGTTGCATATTTAGTTCTTCTCCATTATAAAACTATTTTTATGCCAACATAATTTAAGGAGCTCAAGAAAATCACGATGTTTTACAGCTTGTGCCCGAAATTGCCTCGCTTCTATGTTTAGCTGTATTGTTATGCAAATATTTCAGGTTAACCGTGAAATTTGAAAACATCACTTATTTCATCATGCTCTTTCCATTTCTCTGGGAGACACGCTGGCCTAATGGTTAACACGTTTGACTCCGGATCGAATGGTCCTGCTTCGAGCGCTGGCCGGGGTCATTATGTTGTGTTCCTGGGCAAGACACTTGACTCTCACAGTGACTCTCACAGTGACTCTCACAATGCCTCTCTCCACCCAAGAGTATAAAATATTAATGGGTACCGGTGACAAAATGCTGGGGGGTAACCTGCTATGGTCTAGCATCCAATCCAGGGGGAGTAGCAATACTCCTAGTCGGCTTCATGCTAAGGAAACCGGAACAAGCTGTGGCAGTTGTGGGCCAGTTTGCCCCGAGTGTGGCTTTACCTCTTTCCATTTCTGGCATCCATTTTTTACGACCATCTTTTTCATGATTGACAAGGTTGCATGATAGGGTTCTGCTAACGTCCTATGCCCTAGAGTGATCATTATCTAATTTCTCCTTAAGTTGTCAATACATTTTCAAGTAAACAGGCGACGAGAATATCGAAAATCATCAAAAGGGATATTGTCTATCAAATACTCAAAACTTACTTAAGAAAAATCTATGGAAATCAGTAATGAGAACTGAGATTTTGATCTTGGCACTGATATGGTTAACATTAACAGGGTCACACTGCCTGCGCTCTTTTAATTCTGGACAAAATGGAGGACTCCGCTCTAAGCGAGTCAAACACCGCTCTCCAAACGTAAGTACAAACTGCGTGCTACATTGATTAAAATTTTGTGTTTATTGGGTATTTACACTTGATCTGTTTCAACAATAGGTATGCAGGGATGTTTCTTCTAATTTTAAATAAACAGCTTTATTATAGTAACGCATCACTCATTCACTCATAGGACATGCGTTCTGTGTACTGCTAGCATATCTACACCAAACTTTTACCAAGCAAACCATATAACATAACTTCTTTGAACGGAATGTTGGTAAATGTTACTGAAGCTCGGCAGATGCACAATGAGAGAGATATTATTCAATCCGTGACACTCGGAATTCTTTTTCCTGATACAGTCGAAGCTCTCGTTGCGACCGCTCTCGTAAGCGACCAAGCTCTGGTTACGACCACCATGGTGAAACCCCGTTTGAATTGTCACTCAAACCCTGTAATTAAAAGCTCTCATAAGCGACCGCTCCCGACATCCGTAAGCGACCGCGACCAATTTTGGGAATTACCAACTGATCGTTTCCTTTGTTTTAAGCTCTCGTAAGCGACCACTTGTTGTACACATTTCGGAGACATTGTAGTATTTGTAATCATCTGAATAAGAGAAGTTTTCAATCTCTGTGGATGCGTGACCTGTACATTCGCTTTCGTACATTTGGTAAGTGGCCAGCCTCTGTTGTTTCAGCGCGTGGTCACTTATGAGAGCCCATTCTCGTAAGCGACCAGCTCTAGTTACGACCACTTTTTCGAATTCCCGAGGTGGTCGCTTACGAGAGCTTCGATCCACTACCACCTATCCAATGGTATCCCCCCTCCAAACAATCTCTTCAAATTTTTCAACACTCTCTTCGCCCCTATTCAAGCCAAGTAATCCACTCTTGCAAAATTCTTATTTATAAAATAAAATTGTCTCTAAAAAAGATATCTTCCTCCCTATTCAGGACAATTTAATATATATACAATTCAATTTAAGTCCAACTTCAAGTAATCCACCCCAGCCAAATTCTTATATATAACCCTTTACCCCCCTCCCCCCCCCCCCCCCCCCACACACACACACACACACACACACACACACACACACCAAAAAAATACACTTCTCCGAGATTCGCGAGGACCTGCGAGTCACGTATTACTAGTATCTTTCTCATTATAACTTGTTGTTCCTGTAGGCCCTTACACTTATCCGCTAGAAATGGCATGGTACCAGTTGTACAAGAGCTCATAGCAAGAGGGGCCAATTTACTGGCCGAGGACGAGGATGGACATAATCCTGCTCTCGCTTGTGCACCCAACCCACAAGTAGCCGACTGTCTGGCACTCATCCTGGTTGCCATGGTACCCAGCTTGGGGTCTCCCATGGCAACCTCCGAGCGCCTGGAAGGAACAGAGGATCATATAGAAGAAGAGGACACGTTAGATTATCCCAAGCCCACACACAATGCTACGGTGTAATGGCAGCAATTTATCAGCCTATTTTATTATAATTCTAGGAACATTTTATATTCTAATTTAACCGAAAGATTTCAACTCCGAATGATAGATACCGTTAAACATGAAACGGACTTTTTTTTCCTTTTTTTAATCGTTCTATAGTCCTACCAAACGGCGTTCATTACAGTCGTCACGATAAGTTCCTTTCATGATCAAAATCTCATCTCCGAGAATTAAATGAGCCGCCATATTTGCAGGGTTGTTGCTAAGAAACAGTGACGTAAAACTTGTGAGGTTGGTCGCGGGTCCGAGTGCTGTTTTGATTGGATAATATGAATCAGAAACTCCTCAGACAAGTGCTTCAACAAAGATTGTCCGAAAGCAACGATTGTTTTCACGACTGGTAAACAAGAAGTTCCGCTATAAAAGGGATTGCGAAATGAAAATTTGTACTCTTGCAGTCGTGGCACGTTGTAGAGTCAAGCGTCCTGCAAACTTAACATGCTTCAAAATCCCATGAAACCAAAATAATATATATACTTGCTAATGTTT
Source organism: Desmophyllum pertusum (assembly GCA_029204205.1). Classification (NCBI taxonomy): domain Eukaryota; kingdom Metazoa; phylum Cnidaria; class Anthozoa; order Scleractinia; family Caryophylliidae; genus Desmophyllum; species Desmophyllum pertusum. The sequence continues at coordinate 51,496 of MU827833.1, read as the reverse complement.
AACAGGACATTCTTAGAAAAAAATGAAACCAATTTTATCAGTAACGGTCGTACAAAAAGCGCAGGTTGCTTGTCAGCTGTTTACGCTTTGATGGTTGATTGACAACAAGGTGTGAGAATGGCCAGGCCCGTTTAAAAACCGGATCTTCTTGTTTATAAAGTTGAAGCTAAAATAATCACAGGGCTATCAGTGTTTTCCGCGGCTGACAGGAGTGTTATAAACCAATCAGAATTAGAGGTCAAAATATTTATATTATAACTAGTGATAGCGCAGAGCTGAAGCTATATTGCAATTACTCTGTTTGATTTTACATCCGTTTGGCCACCAAACTATTGGTTTTAGCATGTTTTTATGGCTTTTTTCCACCAAACGGGAACCTGAAACCATTGTATTACTATACTTCCAACAGACGTCCAAAACTCCGCTCGCTGAGAGAATTAGTGTGAATAAACAGTCATCTCTCTTCGCATTTACATTTGTCCCTTGTACCCCTGATTGAGCAAAGCGTGGAGGGCTTTATAGTTGAGCCTGAGTAAACAGCTTTCTCTCTTCGCCCGCTCAGAAAATGCATGCGGTTTGACACGAAAAAAATCCATACTGATGACGTACAATGTACGTCATAGCTCTAACGAGACCATACATGGTCTCAGATTGGTTGTTGCTCGGGTGTGAATTTTCCAAATGAATGAATCTCAGGCTTCTCTCGAGCAGGGGATGAGTGTGCAGGAAGGAGGGTGGGGGGGGGGGGGGGGGGGGGGGGGACACTTGGGGCATCAAAATCCATTAGGCTTCCTTTTGCTAATTTAGTTATAATTGAGATAAGATACATCCAAGATTGTTTGACCCAGTCTAAGTTGTCACTTTCTAATGTCTCCGCCGTGTACAGATATTTAAAATTCTCTTAAACAAAACGAAACAATTTTACTAGTATATTTTTACCTTCTGCTACCCGTATCAATTCTTCCATATTTGTTAACTTCATTTTGAGTAAGAATGGCCTTTGCCATTTTTGATACGTCTGTTATTAAAATGAATAACAAACCTAACTGCTAGTTTATTTTAGTCTGTCGTTTCACCACTTGGCTTCACCGATAATGTTTTACCATCGCACCAACTCAGAAACATATCACTTTCTTATACATTGGAATCCCGATACGATGGTTTAGAATAAGAAAATAACTGACAGATTTTCTTGAGGCCAAAAGTTAGCGGCTGTAATAACGAGGTAGTCATACCATGTTAACGAGGTGGCCTCCGAGGTGGCCCACTATTGACTCCTGGCTTTTATAAAATAATGGCAATCTCACAGATGCCTATTTCTGGCCGTCATCTCGACATTTTACAGCCCAACTGTCTAAAACGTAGTTGGCAACTAACAACCCCTTCCAATGGGCCGTTTTCACACTAGAGACGGGAAACTCGTCTTGACGGAAAACTCATCTGACGGGTTTCTCGTCCTAGTGTGAATTCGAGACGAGTCTAACTACTTGTCAATTTCACTTTGAAGCTGAGGCGCGGTTACCTTTCCTTATTTCTAAGACGAGTTATCCGTCACAGACGGGAAACTCGACGGAAAAGTAGACGGGTAAAATCAGACGAGTTACTCGTCTAAAATTATAACCGTCCCGTTTGCATGCTAGGACGGGAAACTCGTCTGTGACGGATAACCCGCCTCAGACGAGTTTCCCGTCTCTAGTGTGAAAACGGCCAATTCTAGGACAGTAGTTCAATGTTTTCTTTGGGCATACTCAAAAATCAAATTTTTAAAGGAGAAACACGTACCACAGTTCCGGCTTTTCCTTTTTTGCCGTTCTTGCTCTCCATTTTCTCTCACTTTCTTTTGTCGTTTTGTTGGCCTTTCAGTCGCCTTTGTTTACGTTAGAAAAGTTACCATCTAAACGTCGAGAAAAGTGAACTTCTTTTAACAGTGTCAATGGTAGGAAAGGTCATGTTATTCTTCGATTTTAAAGGAAAATTGATTCCGACCAGTTCCGACCAGTTCCGACCAGTTCCGACCAGTTCCGACCCGCCTCCTTAGTTGGAATTAACTTATATGTCTTTCTTTTTCATCCCTTCCATCATTGTGGTACCATGTAACACAACATTATCATAAACACGACGGGCGGTATCCTGCAAATCCTGGAATCTTATTGGTTCCGGGAGCGGGCAGTATTCTCCTATCTCTGACCACGGTCACGGTAAGCAACATTTTTAGCGCCTCGGTGCAAAGAAGATTTTAAAATCTCGCATTATTTTGCTCTCTTATCGTTGTCAAGTGAATGGAGAACTACGCTGCGGAATTAAAGAACTTGCATTTCTTCAAAAAGGCGCCGGAGTAGTCATTTGATTTTAACCGACAGAATTTAGTTTTAGTCAAGTTTGTTGTTCGTTTTTGGAAATCAGTTTGACGTTTAAACTTGCGGGTTTTAAATTACAATTCACCGTGTTTAGACTCGATTCCTTCGTTTTAATTGTTTGCTTTTCGTTTCTCTGTTTTCCTAAACAAATCTTCCGTTAAGTTTCATTCAAGAAATAACTTTGTGGCTACCGGTATTCCCGTTTATCATAATTCTCGGCACGTATCAATTTTATGCCGTCGGCTTTGAAAGAGCTAATGCAAGCGAAGTTTGTCAAGGTTTCGCATAAAATGAAAACTGCAAATTGCCACCGAATGGAAAAAATTAGATTTAACATGTGAAATAAAATTGTAGTATACGTAAAGACTGTAACTGGGAACAGTTTTGCTCGAAAATGCTTTTCATGATATTTGTTTACCGCAAGAGTATGGAAGATTGCTGAAGATTGTCGTAGAATTTGAAGGCGGCTTTGAATGGTTTTTGTGAAAATGGAAATAGCATCTCGTTTCAGCTGCTTTTGTGATGAAATGCCGCTCTAGTCTCCATTTCTGTAATTACATATTTGTGGTGTAAAAATTAATCGTCTGAGTTTCTTGTTACTTGGGCTATTTCTTCGGTAGTCTTCTGCTGAGCTACATGTACTAGCGCGCGTGAAAAACAGATTTTGCAAAACAAGCCTGAGATTTCAATATTTCTTTATCAAATTGAAACGAAGTACGAAAAAAATAAAAAGGTTATTTGCCGGCCTAGGTCGGTCCGTATTGAGAAAAAACTGTGCCCTTGGTCTTGAGTATGGCCCAACTCAAGACCACGGGCACAGTTTTTTCTCAATACGGACCTTCCGGCCGGCCAATAACCTATATATCATCAATTGGTGGATAATACAACCTACTGAACTCGAACTGCAGTTACCATAATTATGTTGTGTGAATTTAATTATTTTCGGGATTTTTCGAATAAAACATATCATTTTGGTCATATAACGCACGCTCTGATTGGTCAATAACTCGATAAAACAGGCGCCCTACGTCACGCGTGTGCTTTATCGAATTATGCTCGTGGTATACGACACAAGTTTGAGCGCGGGAAATTTCATGAACATTTTATAAAGGAAATAGTCAGCTTGCCTCTCGTGCATTGCATAAGTAGGCACTTGGAAATTTTTAAAAACATGCACTCGACAAGAAATATGCACATTCAGTCTAGATTTCTTAATGAAGTTGTTACAAAGATCAACCTCGTAAAGGCACGTTTCTAAAGTAGAAGAATTGGGTGGCATCCCCATAATATGTAATTGTAGCATTTGGTGCTTGTTACTCTATGGCGGAGCGGCCAAATCAATGCGAATTTACGTTCCAGAGAAATGAGTACGTGTAACAATACTGACGCAGCAGAAGTAAATGTTATTTCCAAAGGGGTTGGAACATCGCCATTTATACTAGTGCTTATGACTCTCACTAATTCTCTAGTCAATCCTATCATTTACAGTTTTAGAATTCTCATGTTCAGAGAAACCTTAAAACGAATGAAGATACGAAAGCAGTCAAAACAGTACAGAGTTAAAGGGACACTGTTCCGGCGTATTTGCTCAAAACTGTTATAAATGCACGAAATGGTCCCTAAATCTATGAAATAAGAACTTAATAAACTCTAACTAAATGATAAAAAGCAATTTCTTCAAGAAATTCCATACTGCAACAAAATGTTTGCAAAATTTCAAAGATTTCCGAGCCAAATTTGAAACTTTGAAAAACTGACATCCTGACGTTTTTTCAAAAATCCATATTGCAATCCATTTCCATCCTCGCTGTCGTTCGTCATCCTCACTTCCTAATGGTTCCTGTCATTTGTCGAGTGTTATTCTACAGAATCAAACCATTATTGATCAACTTCCTATGATCTAGATATGTTTCTGAGCTTCCCAAAATCATGCTAAAATCAGGACAGTGTCCCTTTAACTGTAGATCTTGAAAGATTTGTTGACATTTGAAAACATCAACGTAATGGAAGGCATTATTTCACTTCGTTACGAGCAGAAAAGGAAGACTCGGCTCGCTTCGATCGCGGCCTTTTTTTTGTCCTATTCCCCACCATGGAGAAAATAAAATGAACAGGGGCGGATCCAGGAATTTTTGATAGAGGGGGTCCCAGGGTTTTCCCGAAAATGTGAAGTACATAGAAAGATACTTTTTGGAAGTAGACGGCAATAGTTATTACTAGAAGCTTCCACAAGGAGAGGATGGGGGATCCTGCTGGTTTTGCCATGGATAATGGTGAAAGCAAAAAACCCCTCAGGTCTGATAGGGGGGTCCGGACCCTCCCCCTGGATCCGCCACTGATTATTGAAACTGCAGTTCTGTTGTGATCTGCTGCTGCCATAGCCCGTTACCGTTTCACGTTTTCCCGTTTCGACCGGCCGCCGTGCATTCTGTCGTTTTCTTCACAATCAAACAGGTAACTCGTTGTCAGTTAGTGTTAGTTGGGGAAATTTCAGTGAATTGTGTCGCTTTTAATTGAATACGTAAATACCTCAACTCGTGACAAAATGTTGGATTATTCGATAGTTAGTGTAACCCACACATTTTTATAACCACTGAATACAGTACGGGAAGATGGCGAGTTCGACTTCTAGCGGTATTGAATGTTCACGAAAACATTGAAGTTGAGCGATAAAAAGATACCTTTAAAAAAGATACCATAAAAATATATATTTAATTTCAAAATCTTTGGATCGCGCGCCTAATGCCGGGTAAATATAATTGTGTTGGTACCTTTATCGCTTCTTAGGACCGGTCCGTCAGGAAGAACACAACACTTGGGTCCAACACCAGTTTATTTCACATCACACCAGGTTCAAGCTGTGATCAGCTTCTCACAGTTGTTCTTACAAGACTCATTGGTTATTTACCATTGGTACAAATCTCTGTGTTTGATTTAAGGCACCATACGACCACGTGCCGGGAACACATTAGAACCATATCGGTACTAAATCACCAACAAGTTCAGACGCTTAAGGACGTTAATCTGGCTTTGTTGTAAAACTGAAATGACTTCTGCTGGATTTTTGTGTTTTTAAACTATTAAAGGTGCATCAGTAAAGTTTCACCTCACAAAGGTTTTCTAATTCTCTCCATTGTTTTGATTACTTACAGAAAAATACACTGTGCAATGACTACTAATTTCATGAATGGCGAGAGAATATCAGTATCCTGAATTTCAGCCGTCTTCTCCAGTCGCTTTAGCCTGTTCCAGCGGCCTAAACTCTCTCCAGAATACCTTCGCGCGGCCGTTCGCTTTTTCGCTTCGTTCCCACTAACCGCTAGTCGCTTACTCCCGAGAGAGACAAGTAAGCGACCAGAGGAGACGGCTGATATTCAGGATAGCTAGTGAGAATATTCTAACCCGACATTCTAGTGGAAACGTTAACTTTCCTTATCTTATTGGTACTAAGTTCTCAACTGTTTTACAAATGAACAGGAAAGTTCAACAGTAGAATATGTTTTATAACTTTGGTATTTTAACTATACATAAAAAGAAATCTTGTCCAACGGTTTCCCCTTTTATAAGCTGGTTTTCAATTAATGTTAACTCTGTCACAAGTTCGCGTTTCCGGCGCTATCAAACAATATTTAAAATGTGTATAATTATTCTCATTCAAAAATACATGACTAATTAAATGCATTGCATGGAAGATAGTTTGTGTCCGTATCCATCATACAAGATATATTTTTCGGGGAATGGCCGCATACTAATATTAAACATCATGTTATAAAATTGGAGTATTTACAATTTGAGAAACTTGAAATACGTTTCTCAGGTTATTGTTTTGCTTCACGTCTGACTCCAGTCCTCCATTAATCGGGGCTTTTTCTTCTTCTAAAATAATAACAAGAAGAAAAAACGGAGAAAATTCATAAGTGGTAAGATTCAGTCTTCTGTTAAAAGTTCAGTCTCAGGTTATTGTTTGCTTTACGTCTGACTCCAGTCCTCCATTAATCGAGTCTTCTTTCCTAAAAGAATAACAAAACAAAACGAAAAAAACGGAGAAAATTAATAAGTGTAAGATTCAGTATCGTGTTAAACGTGTGGCCTATTTCCTATTTCTATAAAGACAGTAGATTCTATCTTAAGCAATAGTTCCCCTCAGTTGATATCCCAGCACGAAAATACTATTTTTCGTCGTTGTTGTTTTTGTATTTCTTTCGATTTTTTGTGATTTTGTGCTGTGTTTATCATAACGGAAAGAAGCCCTAAAAAATAACTTTCAATTAATTATACAAGCATGACATAACAAAATTGCAAGTAGGGAGTTCACGAGAATGCATGTTCCAATCTCCTCTGAAAAAAAGGGAAAAGTCATTAAACATCAAATAGTAATTAGAAAAGGTATTTGCTGTGCTGTATGTCAATGGTGCACACGGATATAACAATATATGGAATGAAAACAATTTCCGCACATGCAAAAAGAGGCGGTATATGACGTCAGTTTGCAGGTAGATCGCCGTCGCAATGGGAGGAGGGTACAGTGTCAACGAGGGCGGTTTAAACACATGACGAAGTATCTCTAACACGTACTGGATGTTTACTATCGAGCACTAACTGATAGAATAGGTGCTATCCTGCCTGTACCGTGTGGGGCTAATTCAGTAGAAGTCTTCCTTGTTATAAAGATAGTTTCAACTATGATAATTATCTCACGCAGTTAATTCATTTCTTAAAACCAAAATTATAAAATACCCTCTTCTTCTCTTCTAAATTAAACTTACCTTTCTTTTCCAAATTCAATTGTCACGTTATCTCCAATCAGCATGAAAGGTGCCCAGTCGCAAACCTTAGGATAGCCGTTAGCTCTCATCCACTTCATGGCCTCGTGAAGGGATTCACTGGCACTTTCTCCACGAGCAAGGTGCTCGTAGAAACTACTCATCAACTGCTCCGTTGCTCTGTCTCCCAGGGCCCACAGTGCCACCAACACCGAGCGTGCACCGGATCCTAAGAACGCTCGAGCGATTCCAACAGCTCCCTCGGCTCTGATCTGTCCTCGTCCACTGTGACAACAGCTAAGTACTACCAGTTTGGCCCGCAGTTGAACTTGTGAAATGTCGGACATTGTCAATAGGTAGTCTTCTTCTTGTGGAGTCGTATGAGTAGTCCGTAAAGGGGATAGGGCAATTTCTCCTCTTTCGGCGTCACCATGGGCAGCAAAATGTATCAGACTAACAGAATGTATCCTTTGAAGTACCGCCTGCTTGGTTGCATGCTTTCCTAGCAAAGGCTGAACACCCAGTAGTCGCCCGATCATCTCTGCTTCTTTTCCTGCACAAGGCAATGGTTCAAGTTTGTAAAACGCCTCTTGTAAAACACCCAACCAACCTCAGGATTCCCCACTATCAGTGCACCAGTCTGACTGTGATAGTCTGCTGGACTGTCCTGAATGAGCTTGAGAGTCGTCAACGATGGAACGATGCGGATCCTGAAAGTCTCTGATAAAAACTTCCCATTTTCGTCAATTAATGCTGCAAATGGAACTTGGTACAAGGAGCGATCAGGAACAATGATGATTTCGGGCTCCTCCAGTAAGTCAGCCACAGGAGCGATGATCATTTTGTAAAACAAAGTTTCAGGATCTTGGCTTTCCTTTTTCATCATCCTCAACCAGTCGCAAAGCTGATGAGCTCTCTTGCTGAGATGATTTCGATTTAGGTTGAATGCCATTGAAAGATCGATCTTCGCATTCATCCTCAGGTAAAATACCAGAGTTCCGAAGCTTTTAGAGAAAAATGTCTCCAAATCAGAAACTGATCCGGCTTGAACAAAGTCTTCAGTGGCTAATATTCTTCTGAAAGTAATGACACCGCTTGTTCTGAGAATCCACAAGAAAATATTTTGACCATAGTAAGTGATGTATAGACAAGTACAGTTACTTTCTTTCTTCATGATACTTTCAATGCCAACCCATGATTGCGCATCAGATGAGATTTGCTTTTCAGCAGAGTACTGAGCTGCCATCAAGTCTGCCAGGGCTCTAGCCCGTCCTAGCTCTACAACATAAAGAGCCTTATCAGTATTTCCAGTGGCGCATAACAATGCTGCAAGACATTGGTAGGGGGAAATGTGAAGATCTGAAAACGATATCTTAAATTGATCGTTGTCTACAAGAAAATCTCGTAAATCTTCGCATTTTTCAATGCTTCGAAACAGCCAGCGATACACTTCCTGGATTGGCTTTCCTTGCGATAACGTCACCATTGAAAAAATACCATAGCAGGATAACTCATGTTGACGGTGACCGATATCTTTACTTATAGAAAGTGCCTTCTCGAGATTTCTTTCCGCCTTTCCATATTCACAAAGAGAGTGAAACACACTTCCTAGGTTTGCGTAACATGTTGCTTCTCCTTCTTTGTCACCGATGGCTTTTTGGATCACAAGCGCTTTCTCGTAATAATCCTTAGCCTTTAGATATTCACCGAGAGATTGAAACACAGTTCCTAGGTTTCCGTAATCTGCTGCTTCTCCTTCCTTGTCCCCGTTGGCTCTTCTGATCACAAGTGCTTTCTCGTGATATTCCTTAGCCTTTAGATATTCGCCGAGAGATCGAAACACAGTTCCAAGGTTTCCGTATGAGGCTGCTTCTCCTTTCTTGTCCCCGATGGCTCTACTGATCACAAGCGCTTTCTCGTAATAATCCTTAGCCTTTAGATATTCACCGAGAGATTGAAACACAGTTCCTAGGTTTCCGTAATCTGCTGCTTCTCCTCTCTTGTCCCCGATGGCTTTTCTGATCACCAGTGCTTTCTCAAAATATTCCACAGCCCTTAGATATTCACCGAGAGATAGAAACACAGTTCCTAGGTTTCCGTAATTTGCTGCTTCTCCTCTCTTGTCCCCGATGGCTTTTCTGATCAACAGTGCTTTCTCAAAACATTCCACAGCCCTTAGATATTCACCGAGAGATTGAAACACAGTTCCTAGGTGTCCGTAATCTGCCGCTTCTCCTTTCTTGTCCCCGATGGCTCTTCTGATCACAAGCGCTTTCTCGTGATAATCCTTAGCCTTTAGATATTCACCGAGAAATTGAAACACAGTTCCTAGGTTTCCGTAATCTGCTGCTTCTCCTCTCTTGTCCCCGATGGCTTTTCTGATCAACAGTGCTTTCTCAAAACATTCCACAGCCCTTAGATATTCACCGAGAGATTGAAACACAGTTCCTAGGTGTCCGTAATCTGCCGCTTCTCCTTTCTTGTCCCCGATGGCTCTTCTGATCACAAGCGCTTTCTCGTGATAATCCTTAGCCTTTAGATATTCACCGAGAAATTGAAACACAGTTCCTAGGTTTCCGTAATCTGCTGCTTCTCCTTTCTTGTCCCCGATGGCTTTTCTGATCACAAGTGCTTTCTCATAATATTCCACAGCCCTTAGATATTCACCGAGAGATTGAAACACAGTTCCTAGGTTTCCGTAATCTGCTGCTTCTCCTCTCTTGTCCCCGATGGCTTTTCTGATCACCAGTGCTTTCTCAAAATATTCCACAGCCCTTAGATATTCACCTAGAGATCGAAACACAGTTCCAAGGTTTCCGTATGAGACTGCTTCTCCTTTCTTGTCCCCGATGGCTCTACTGATCACAAGTGCTTTCTCGTGATATTCCTTAGCCTTTAGATTTTCACCGAGAGATTGAAACACAGTTCCAAGGTTTCCGTAACATGTTGCTTCTCCTTCTTTGTCACCAATGGCTTTTTTGATCACAAGCGCTTTCTCGTGATAATCCTTAGCCTTTAGATATTCACCGAAAGATCGAAACACAGTTCCAAGGTTTCCATAACATGTTGCTTCTCCTCCTTTGTCACCGATGGCTTTTTGGATCACAATCGCTTCCTCGTAATAATCCTTAGCCTTTAGATATTCACCGAGAGATTGAAACACAGTTCCAAGGTTTCCGTATGAGGCTGCTTCTCCTTTCTTATCCCCGATGGCTCTGCTTATCACAAGTGCTTTCTCGTGATATTCCTTAGCCTTTAGATATTCACCGAGAGATTGAAACACAGTTCCTAGGTTTCCGTAACATGCCCTTCTCCTTTTTTGTCTCCCATGGCTTTTCTGATCACAAGTGCTTTCTCGTAATATTCCTTAGCCTTTATATATTCACCAAGAGATTGGAACACAGTTCCTAGGTTTCCGTAACATGTTGCTTCTCCTGCTTTGTCCCCGATGGCTTTTCTGATCACAAGTGCTTTCTCGTGATATTCCTTAGCCTTTAGATATTCACCGAGAGATTGAAACACAATTCCTAGGTTTCCGTAATCTGCTGCTTCTCCTTCCTTGTCCCCGATGGCTCTTCTGATCACAAGTGCTTTCTCGTAATATTCCTTAGCCTTTTATATTCACGCAAGAGATTGGAACACAGTTCCTAGGTTTCCGTAACATGTTGCTTCTCCTGCTTTGTCCCCGATGGCTTTCCTGATCACAAGTGCTTTCTCAAGATATTCCTTAGCATTTAGATATTCACCAGAGATTGGAACACAGTTCCTAGGTTTCCGTAACAAGTTGCTTCTCCTGCTTTGTCCCCGATGGCTCTTCTGATCACAAGTGCTTTCTCGTAATATTCCTTAGCCTTTAGATATTCACCGAGAGATTGAAACACAGTTCCTAGGTTTCCGTAATCTGTTGCTTCTCCTTTCTTGTCCCCGATGGCTTTTCTGATCACAAGTGCTTTCTCAAGATATTCCTTAGCATTTAGATATTCACCGAGAGATTGAAACACAGTTCCTAGGTTTCCGTAACATGCTCCTTCTCCTTCCTTGTCTCCGATGGCTTTTCTGATCACAAGTGCTTTCTCCTGATATTCCTTAGCCTTTAGATATTCACCGAGAGATCGAAACACAGTTCCTAGGTTTCCGTAATCTGCTGCTTCTCCTTTCTTATCCCCGATGGCTCTTCTTATCACAAGTGCTTTCTCGTGATATTCCTTAGCCTTTAGATATTCACCGAGAGATTGGAACACAGTTCCTAGGTTTCCGTAACATGCTCCTTCTCCTTTTTTGTCTCCCATGGCTTTTCTGATCACAAGTGCTTTCTCGTGATATTCCTTAGCCTTTAGATATTCACCGAGAGATTGAAACACAATTCCTAGGTTTCCGTAATCTGCTGCTTCTCCTTCCTTGTCCCCGATGGCTCTTCTGGTCACAAGTGCTTTCTCGTAATATTCCTTAGCCTTTATATATTCACCAAGAGATTGGAACACAGTTCCTAGGTTTCCGTAACATGTTGCTTCTCCTGCTTTGTCCCCGATGGCTTTTCTTATCACAAGTGCTTTCTCGTGATATTCCTTAGCCTTTAGATATTCACCGAGAGATTGGAACACAGTTCCTAGGTTTCCGTAACATGTTGCTTCTCCTGCTTTGTCCCCGATGGCTTTTCTTATCACAAGTGCTTTCTCGTGATATTCCTTAGCCTTTGATATTCACCGAGAGATCGAAACACAGTTCCTAGGTTTCCGTAATCTGCTGCTTCTCCTTTCTTATCCCGATGGCTCTTCTTATCACAAGTGCTTTCTCGTGATATTCCTTAGCCTTTAGATATTCACCGAGAGATTGGAACACAGTTCCTAGGTTTCCGTAACATGCTCCTTCTCCTTTTTTGTCTCCCATGGCTTTTCTGATCACAAGTGCTTTCTCGTGATATTCCTTAGCCTTTAGATATTCACCGAGAGATCGAAACACAGTTCCTAGGTTTCCGTAATCTGCTGCTTCTCCTTCCTTGTCCCGATGGCTCTTCTGATCACAAGTGCTTTCTCGTAATATTCCTCAGCCTTTAGATATTCACCGAGAGATTGAAACACAGTTCCAGGTTTCCGTAACATGTTGCTTCTCCTTCCTTGTCCCCGATAGCTCTTGTGATCACAAGTGCTTTCCCAATATATTCCTTAGCCTTTAGATATTCACCGAGAGATTGAAACACAGTTCCTAGGTTTCCGTAAATGGCTGTTTCTCCATCTCTGTCCCCGATGGCGTTTATGATCACAAGTGCTTTCTCATAATATTCCTTAGCCTTTTGATATTCACCGAGAGATTGAAACACATTTCCTAGGTTTCCGTAATTTACTGCTTCTCCTTTCTTGTGACCAATTTCTATTTCTATCGCAAGCGATTTCTCCATATATTCTTTAGCATTGTTAAGTTCTCCAAGGTGATACAGCATAGCTCCGAGTTTTCCATAAGCATTTGCTTCTCCCTCTCTGTCGCCAATTTTTATCAACATATTGATTGCTTTCTCATAAAGTTCTTTTGCTTGGGTATGTTTATTTTGACTCTTATTTATTTCTGCCATTTGTATGGCAACATCGGCTCTTTCGGGGCATACGGTAAGAATTTTATTTCCGTATTGGATTGCATTTGTGTAATCAGCGATAACAGAGTACGCCCTGAACATTGCACAATAGATACAACAATAAACTATTTTGGCCCATTCGTCTTGCATTCCCTGACATTTATCATTTAGGAGAATCAAACATTCTTTACATAACTCGATGGCCTTTAGACTGCGACCGGTGTTGAGAAGGAATGTAACGACAACTGCGGCTATAAAGACGGCTTCCACAGCATCACATGTGTTGTACATGATGCTCTCTTCGGCCGTAAGCCTTATAGAAATAAATACAAACACGTTAGACACGCGGTGTTACACGGTGTTACATGGTGTTACACGGTGTTACACGGTGTTACAGGGTGTTACAGGTGTTACGCGGTTATTACACAGTGTTACAGGATGTTACACAGTGTTACACAGTGTTACATGGTGTCACATGGTGTTACACGGTGTTACAGGTGTTACCGGCGGTGTTACAGGTGTTACAGGGTGTTACACGGTGCTAGAGGGTGTTACACGGTGGAGAGGGTGTTACAGGTGTACACGGTGTTACAGGTGTTACCGGCGGTGTTACAGGTGTTACAGGGTGGTAGCGGTGTTACAGGGTGGTAGCGGTGTTACAGGTGTTACAGGTGTTACGCGGTATTACACAGTGTTACAGGATGTTACACAGTGTTACACAGTGTTACATGGTGTCACATGGTGTTACACGGTGTTACAGGTGTTACCGGCGGTGTTACAGGTGTTACAGGGTGGTAGCGGTGTTACAGGGTGTAGCGGTGTTACAGGTGTTACAGGGTGTTACACGGTGTTACAGGGTGGTACAGGGTGGTACAGGGTGTTACAGGGTGTTACACGGTGTTACACGGTGTTACAGGGTATTACATGGTGTTACCTTGTATTACACGGTGTTACACGGTGGTACAGGTGTTACACGGTGTTACATGGTGTTACACGCTGTTACAGGTGTTACAGGGTGTTATACACTCTTTTTTTATAAGAACCTTTTTTTATAAGAACGTCGAGGCTGAGATTGACCAAAATTTTAAGAACATGCTAAGAACATAGCCAGGTTGAGACTTAGCTAAGAACATTTTTATTCACTTGTTTCTTGCATCAAGCTTTGAATACAACATTCCAGTATCCATTCAAACAATTACCAAAATGTAACATTTCAAATATCTCAGTGAATAAGCAGTTCAAATCAGCTCAAAATACTTGAATGCACATTTATTATAGCAACAACATGAATTTCTATCACATAAAATGTTATTACATTTTCATGGACACGTTCGAATCTTTTTGTGAAATTCTATACCATGTAACTTAAGAACATGTTAAGAACAGTCGGTCTTGGTTCAGCCTCAGCTTTAAAATTAGAAGTTCTTATATAAAAAATAAAGAGTGTATACGACATAGCATTTTAGAGTGCGAATAAGGACCAAAACGAGTGCACATATGAGACTGTATTACACTCGTCTTAGTCCCCTTGACCGCGCGCTACGGAAAGCCTAGATTTTAGGAAATAACAATGTCGTATAATAAAACATTTATTCCGTGAAAACTTGTATAATACTGCTGGGCATTTTTCTCGTCAAAACTGACTTGTAAAATTACCCAGCATACCCAGCCGTATTATACAAGTTTCCGCTGAATAACTGCCTCTTTTTACACGGAGTTACTTGGATAAGTTGTTGTTGTTGTTGTTGTTGTTGTTGTTGTCATTACCGCATGCAAGAAGGCTAGTCAGGTAATTGGTGTATTGTTGAGACTCAAGTACTAAGTGCCAATCTCTGCCAAATTACAGCTATTCTAGGCTATCCTCCCATATCTAACATACTGTCATCTGACCTGGTATTTCTGCAGGGCCAGCGCTACATGGAAACTAGAACGAGCGCTGGAAAGGGGTTTACGCGCTGTTTTTAGAGATAACAAATCAACATAGAAGCAATGATTGGAGCCTGCAGAGCTACCCACACTACTGGAACAGACAACTACAAGAAATCGTATTACTCACTAATGTACCAATGTGCCTGCAAAATGACTGCGATAGCCGATTTACAGGCTACCTTTTGCCTTATAATCTAAGGAGGACTGAATTTACACTCCGGAATATTTAACACTGTTACCTATGGGAAGCGTTCCCTCAGATAGTTAGGGCCGAAAATGTGGAGCATGGTGCCTGACAAACTGAGAAAACTTCTATCCATCCAGACATTTAAAATGCTGTAATATGGAACTTGACTCATTGTAGGACTAATCGAGACTGCTGACATAACTGTGACCTCTGAAGTACTACTAAGTCAGTACCTTGGTCAAGAGATTTTGACAGATTATTTTTCATTTCTCTGTATCAACCTGGGGCGTTAGTAAGACTATAAAAACACGGAACATTACGGGGCTGGCTGTTTATAGCGAGATATCTGATTAGGTATAAATCTAGGATTAGCGTCAACTTCAAAATTCAGATTTGTAAGTTGACAGAAATCACATGCATCTGTTATTCGTTTTTTTTTCTCTCATGTTTTAACTTTGGTTAATACAAGACTGTAACTAAAATTAGCAGTGCAGAAAACTTTATTAATAGAAATCTAGCTTGAGTAGCTTTTAATCTATTATTCTCATTCATCGTAATAAAGCATGGACCTGTGTCCAAGCACAGTCTGACTTTTGCAAAATTTGGTCGTCAAATATGATTGCGTCATGTGTGATTACACTTCAGTACAAATCAAATGTAAATGACTGTAATATTCTCAGGCTCAAAAACGTGCTACAACCAAACTGGCTCACACTCCTGGTTCCCGTAATAAAGTGACCCCGGACAGTGCTCGAACCCGGAGTCCAACAACTATTTGGCCACCGTGCCTCAAAACAGGTTTTTATATACTCACCATCTTGTTTAGGTAATCACAATGAAACAAAAATCAATATGCGTCAACAACAGCAACGTTTCCTGTAAAATAAAAAATATAAAGTTCACTCAACACAGTTTACCTCCGGCGGACGTTCATTCGCGTGACATTTTTTTTTCTCGCGCGACTGATTTGCGCTTTACACTGCCAAACGAACACACATTTATAGTCACGCGAGTCATCCAATCTGTGACTCAGAGGAAATTTAGATTACTGAACATCAGGTATACAGAACTGTCTGGGGAACTGTCACTTCACCAGCTTACTGTTTGGAGCAAGAATAAACTTACCGTGCCCGGTTTTTCGATCTTCTGATCAAAATGAAACCAAAGAGGTAAACTGAAATATCAGCGTCTTTAATAATAATTACCCTACAAACAAACACAAATGCAGATTGAGTTTATACACAAAACGTTTGAACTCGATGCAAAGTCGGAAGGGCCGGGAAGAACCTGAAGAAACGTTCTGTTAATGTGCTAAGCATGCATCTCAGTTTATTTGCGAACTTCATTTTTGTGTCAAACGGTCAGATGGAATAATTCGTTCTTGTTGTTGATTTTAATATGAGCCGAATCTACATTTGACCTTCCTGTCATTTCGACGGTTTTAAAAGTGCTGCAAATTAAAAGAAAAACTGTTCTTCTTGGTCTGTAATCGTCTTCATCTCTTTTTCGTGACACGAAAGACCATCAAGTTACCATTTATATGGTCTTTGTATTCATTTTATGATGTAGGCTGTATGATTTGATCAATTTCATACTTCCGCCTTTTCAAAACAGACACGAGATTGCATCACCGAACAGCTCTCGTATGTTATCGAATTTGCCATTACCGCTTCGTTTGATTTTTCAGTTATGTTGTGATCATAAAATAAATCTTCTTATATATTGTAAACAGGTAGAGATCGAGAACAAACAACAAGGTTAGTTTTTGCTTACCACGACCGTTCAGGCTCAGTTCGCTTTAGAAAGTGAAAGTAGGAAACCAGCTGCCAATTAAGGGGTTCCCCGACATTCCGAGAAAGCAGACTGATTATATCATACTGATTACGTCATGTATGCAGAACCAATAGCGCTGCGCCCTAATGACGTCACGAAATTTGAGACCCCGCCGTGACTCAGACAAACAAAGTCCTCTTCTGTAAGAGTTTGTAAGGGAAATCATGTGAATGGCAAGCTGTTCGCTTCGATCTTTAAACGGTTCTTACCGACGACGACGACGTTCCTGGCTCTAAATTTGAAAGAGACCGGAGGAATACACTGTGGACCAGTTGAAACGGTGGTTAAAGTGCAGGGGCTTAAAGTTGAGCGGTAAACGTGATGAGCTTGTGAAACGTGTGAGCAACAGTATACAAAGTGGGAATCACCACATGCTTGACCCGAGCAAACAGACATCACGAAACCATTAGATTTACGGCTGAATCTCAGAAAAGGAAACTATTTTCTTGGATACATGCGTTTACAAAGACGATATATTTAAAGACACATCTATCCTTGATCTGTGCACCCACTACAAGCCGACTGAAACATTTCAGTACACGCATTTCTCTTCCTGCCACCCACCAGGGGTCAGTAAAGGCTTCATCAAAGGCGAAGCACTCAGGCTGCTTCGAACAAACTCTTCAAAAATAACTTTTGAGGAGAATATAAGAGAATTCAAATCACGCCGACATATGAGAGGGTATCCAGATATTCTGGTACATAAAGTCCTCTCGGAAGTTAAATTCGAAGAGAGAAAGTCGGCCCTTCAACAGAAGGAAAAAGCGCGCAAGAAAATTCTACCTTTTGTCACACAATACTTAAAAAAAGTCTTGATGGATAAATGGCATTTAATACAGAATCAACCTTTACTGAGGGAGATATATAAAGAGCCTCCCATTGTCTCGTACAAAAGAGGTAAATAAAGGCTAAGACAATACATTTGGAAACAGCGGGAATCGTGTAGGCCTGTCACAGCTTTATAACTTGTGCTGGAGTAAAATTTTCCTTCAGCGGATTAGGAAATTCGGCCGTGGGGGCCTTTTTCTCAGGGCCAGTGAAGAGCACAAATGTAGGTGTTTCTGGAAATGCTTTTCTCAGTAATAAATGATTCCCGCGAACAAGCCAGTAGCCAACGTCTACACTTCGCAGTAGCCAAACGTCTACACTTCGCAATGTCTTGCGACGGTTTTGGAAACGGTATGATGGCCTTCTTCCCCGATTTCCTGCACCTCTTTGAGGGAGTTCGGCCACTTATCTGGATATCTGGAGTCCGTTTTGCACTCTCCCCAACAGCAGTGTTTGGTACTAACCATTCAACGTCCTTCTGGAAAGCAAAAGCCCACAATTTCACCAATTTTTTTGTTTTTTTTTGTTTCACTGTCGCCGCTCTCGCACATACATTTGCCTTTCACAGATCGCAATGTTTGTCTGAGTCCGTGCGGGGGGTCTCGTGTGGTCTCATGTGACAAAACCTATTTTTAGTAATAGGGTGCAGCGCTATTGTTATGACTGTTTATAAATAACTAAGATACAGTATGTAAATAATCAAAAGGCGCTTTCGGCATCTCGTGTAACAAAGTGTTGCTATTTATGGTCAAATTAATTTGTTTTTATACTTTGAAATTAGAAGTAAGTAATTTGTTTCTATTAAATAATGTTTTTTTCTTATACATAGTTGATTTTAGCAGCATTAAAATACATTACTTAAACTTGTCACAGCAATGTAATGGACTGTTCATTTAGAGGACAACTGACTGTGTACTTACAGGAGTTTGCTTTACTAAAATAGACTGAAATAGCTTGTAGTATACAGTATAAATAAGCGCGTAGCGCGACAGTGAGCGCGAAGCGCGAGACCAAAAAAAAGACTAAACCTACGGTGTTCGAGGAGTATCACTAGAAAATTTATCACTTTTGATTTATTGGTGCCATTTTTGATTTATTAAGTGTCATGACGAGCCGCGTGCCTTAACAACGGTGACGTGGAGAACCCATTGTTTAACGATCAGATAAGCAGTCCGGGAGTATACCAGTTCTGGAAGAAAGTGTGACGTCATATTTCTTTTGTTCTACCGAAAATGCGCAAAAATCGCCAAAAATAATCGAGAAAAATTGAGCTTTTTCAAAAAGCTCCTTACCAAGCCTCTACACGCAATATCCGGGAACTTTGAGTGGCGAATCTCGGAGAAACAAGATGGATGCGTGTTATAGTGTGTTTTTGCGAGGAGATGAAGGTTTGATAGCGATTATTTTAAAAACCAAAGTTGGAGGATCGAAGAGGACGCCGCCCATGTTGACGGGTATCAAGTGTAAGTACATGTATTTGTGTTTTATTTTCTCTACCTTGGCGAATTTTCCAGAGTAAGAGAATAATTTTCCTCGACTGTGCTGTTGATAACCACGTAGGAAAAATGGTAACACTTTTTAAAGTTGACTTCTCGGAGGTTTCCCGTTCCTTCAGTGTCTTGTGACATATGTGTTTCTTCTTGCGTCACTTTAAGCTCGCCAGGAACTCTCTGTTCGCTCAATTTAGCGTTTTTAATAGAGGAATTCAGGCCAGTGAGCACATATGAAGGTGAAATTTGTAAATCAGTGAGAGACGCGGACCTTTATTTGTCTATCATTTTTTTTATCATTTATCAATCGTTTGTATTTAAAAGCTTACTGGTGATTATGGCTCACCTCGCAAGTTTACTTCCTAAATATTTATGTTCTGTATTATGTTCTGTACACTCTTTTTTAGCCAATCAGAATGGAGTAATTTTTTCATGTATATTATTACAGGTGTTACACGGTGTTACAGGTGTTACATGGTGTTACACGCTGTTACAGGTGTTACAGAACCTTTTTTTATAAGAACGTTGAGGCTGAGATGACCAAAGTTTTAAGAACATGCTAAGAACATAGCCAGGTTGACACTTAGCTAAGAACATTTTTATTCACTTGTTTCTTGCATCGAGCTCTGAATACAACATTCCAGTATCCATTCAAACAATTAACAAAATGTAACATTTCAAATATCTCAGTGAATAAGCAGTTCAAATCAGCTCAAATACTTGAATGCACATTTATTATAGTAACAACATGAATTTCTATCACATAAAATGTTAATACATTTTCATGGACACGTTCGAATCTTTTTTGTGAAATTCTATACCATGTAACTTAAGAACATGTTAAGAACAGTCGGTCTTGGTTCAGCCTCAGCTCTTACACGGTGCTACAGGTGTTTACACTGTGGTAGTATAGGTAATCGCATGATTTCGAGTGCAATTTGGAATAAATAAGACACGAATAAATTTTTGAAAGACTAACAAAATTGGCACGAGCCCGTAGGGCGCGGTAGTGCAATTGATGTAAGTCTTTGAAAAATTTACAAGTGCTTATTTATTCCAAATTGCACGAGAAAAAAGCATGTGATTACTTGGCTAATAACACACTTGAGAAAAAATACTGGTTTATCCGATTACTTAGGCCTCGAGGAGCCCTGGTTTTCGTACACGGTGTTACACGGTGTTACAGGGTGTTACACGGTGTTACATGGTGGTACAGGTGTTACACGGTGTACATGGTGTTAGACGCTGTTACAGGTGTTACAGGTGTTATAAACTTTTTTTTTAAGAACCTTTTTATAAGAACGTCGAGGCTGAGATTGACCGAAAAAAATTTTAAGAACCTGCTAATTAGAAGACATAGCCAGGTTGAGACTTAAGCTCAGAACATTTTTATTCACTTGTTTCCATATGTTGCATCGAGCATCTATGGAATACAACATATGCCCAGGTAATAGCCCATTACAAACAATTAACAAAATGTAACATTCCAGATATCTCAGTGAATAAGCAGTTCAAATCATCTCAAAATACTTGAATGCACATTTATTATAGTAACTACTCAATTTATATCACATAAAATGTTAATACATTTTCCATGGACAAGAGCACGTTTTTTGTTGTTTTTTTGTGAAATTCTATACCATTTAACTTTAAGAAACGATGTAAGAACAGTCGGTCTTGGTTCAGCCTCAGCTTCGAAAATTAGAAGTTCTTATATAAAAAAAAGATTCTATATCGACATAGCATTTTAAGAGTGCGAATACGAGCAACGAGCAAATACGAGACGCGTATTACACTAGTCTTATGCCCCCTGACCGCGCGCTAACGGAAAGCACTTGATTTTTAGGGAAATAACAATGGTCCGTATAATAAACTTTATTCAGTCCTCGAAACTTGTATAATACTGGCTGGGGCATTTTTCTCGTCAAAACTGACTTGCAAACATACCCCAGCATACCCAGCCGTGTTTATACAGTTTTCCGCGGAAATAACTGCCTCTTTTTACACGGAGTTACTTGGATGAGTTGTTGTTGTTGTTTTTGTTTTTGTTGTTGTTGTTGTTGTTGTTGTTCAAATAAATTACAATACCCTTTACGTGTACATGCGGACTTGTAAGGTCTAGCTGAAAGCACGTGATTATTAGGACTCAATGTTAATATTGTTTATAGACTATTTATTTAAGTAACTCTATATATGGTTGGGTGAGGACACTAAGAATAATTAAAGGAAATGTTTTTGGTTTTTTAGAGTCATTACGCGCATGCAAGAAGGCTTTCAGGTAATTGGGTGTATTGTTGATACCTCCAGTGACTAAGTGCTAATCTTCCTGTTCCAAATTATTACAGCTATTCTAGGCTATCCCTCCCATATCTAACATACTGCCATCTGACCTGGTATTTCTCTCAGGGCCAGCGCTACAATGGAAACTAGAACGAGTGCAGAAAAAGGGGTTTTCTCGCGCTGTTTTTTAGTGAGAACAAATCAAACATGGAAGCAATGATTGGAGCCTGGCAGAACTACCCACAGACAACTACAAGAAATTCACATTACTCACTAATGTACCAATGTGGCTGCAAAATGACTGCGAGAGCCGATTTACCAGGCTAGACTTTTGCCTTATAATCTAAGGAGGACTGAATTTACACTCCGGAAGTATTTAACACTGTTACCTATGGGAAGCGTTCCCCCTCATATAGTTTAGGGCCCGAAAATGTGGAGCAATGGTTGCCTGACAAACTGAGAAAACTTCTATCCATCCAGACATTTAAAAGGCTGTAATATGGAATTTGACTCATTTTAGGACTAATCGAGATTGCTGAACATAACTGTGGTCTCCTGTAGTACTACTGAAGTCAATACCTTGGTCAAGAGATTTTTGGACAGATTATTTTTGATTATTTCTCTGTATCAACCTGGGGCGTTGGACTATAAACACGATTGTGACGAAAACTGAACATTATGGGGCTGGCTGTTTGTATAGCGAGATATCTGATTAGGAATAAATCCAGGATTAGCGTCAACTTCAAAAAAAAATCCAGATTTGTAAGTTGACAGAAATCACATGCATTCTGTTATTCGGGGTGGCTAAACTGTCGAGCCTGCGAGCCGGAGTCCTCTTTTTTGCGAGCCGCGAGCCTTTTTTGCGAGCCTCTGTTATTTCTCACTTTTTGAAGTTCTGTTATTTTTTTTTTCATTTATAGACTTTTTAACATATCCAAACCTAGTTCGCCTATTTTGTCAGAGGGTATCGTACTCGGCTAAAAAGAAATGGTGAGGCCTATAATTTCGTTACAAAGGACGCGGACGCTCTTAAGGTCAATAGCTCATACA
Source organism: Desmophyllum pertusum (assembly GCA_029204205.1). Lineage (NCBI taxonomy): Eukaryota > Metazoa > Cnidaria > Anthozoa > Scleractinia > Caryophylliidae > Desmophyllum > Desmophyllum pertusum. The sequence goes on along the minus strand of MU827833.1, from coordinate 29,213 downwards.
CTAAGCTGAATAAAATATATTTTTATAACACATTATAGAAATAGCTGAGATTCTCGCGCGTATGTTTCTCACAGAAAAATCTATGTCTTTCACCAGAGTTTTTAGAAAATAGCTGTGCCATATAAACGGCATAGACTCTAGATCCGTGCGTTATTTAACAAATAAGATTATATTTGGCCGTGTGGTCCTGTACTCTACTAGAGTACAGATGACGTCAAAACGTGACAATAACAACTAAAGTGGCCCACGAGAACGCAGTCGAGTGGGTCACTGTTGTTCTTGTACACGTTTTGACGTCCTTCTGTACTCTATTAGAGTACAGACGCACAGCCAAATAGAATCTATTCGTTTTATATAATTTTGGAAGACCATAACATTGTATGATAGGATATGTCGTGAGTAAATAAAGATTAATGATGATGACATGATGCAAAACGACAATCCATAAAATGCCAAGCGTGCCGGTCACGTCACACTGTCGCGAAATATTAGGTCTTAACGCTTAATAAATTTTAAAAAGCTTGGTTATCTTTTTTACACATATAAAAAGGTAAAAATACAATGAAAGAGACTTGACGATGGGGTGTAAAAGTGTGAAAAAACAGTGGCTCGCAAAGAGAGGCTCGCGGCTTCCACACAAAACTGCAAAAAGGCTTCTGCGGCTTCGTGCTCACGCACCACAAGTCGCTCGTCCGCTCGCAGGCTCGCACATTAGTCACAAGCAACACACTTACATCAGATACTGAACCCATTTGAGCCCTTTGATTTTTATTTGGTAGTTAAAGAACATGAGTGAATATCATTAATACTTATTGAAATTCGGTATTATTCCACGCTCGAAATATATTTTACAATGTTTCAGTTTCTGATAAAAAACCTAACTAACCGTTCCTTTGTGTCTTTTTTCTCGCTCAAAATATTTTATCTAGCATGCATGTCAGGAGAATTAAGGGAATGATTCACCGAAACTGAAAATGTATTGACATTTGCTGTAAACAAATTCTCCCAACTGGTCTTATCAGGAATGTATGGAGTCTCGATAAAGAGAATTTGTTTGTTAACATCAGGTCTGAACTGAAGGAATTAACCATCCTACCTACCTGTTCAGTGCAATCGAGGGTTTTTTGTTCGTAAGTTGAATTCACTGAAAATGCCTGATATATTTTGCGTGCGTGTGGTGATCGCGTGATTAATGACAT
>MU827833.1:0-27514 GCA_029204205.1 Desmophyllum pertusum | reverse complement strand
CTTGCCCTGTACAATGTGGTTCTAGGGACCTTTAATTTCTTTGATTAAACCCTGCATTGGTTTGCGTGTAGAACCATGTCACATTCATGCTATTTGACTCTATTATTATCTTTATGCCAATGTGGCTTACTCTGTTTTATTCTTCTTTACCATTTTAATCATCTATATACTTTTAAGTTTCTGTTTGTAGTAAAAACCCCCCTATTTTGTTGTAATACCATTTCAAATTTCGGAATGAAATCTTACTTTGACCAGTCTACTTTCCTGATTTAACTTTTTAGCTTATTCTTTACCTTAGGCTGTTTTTTCTAATAACATACTTTTAAGTCTTTGTCGGATTTACAACCCGTCAGTTTTTTAGCCACTTCAATCACAAAGTATAAATGCTGATTTTGACTCACGTTGCTATACTTTCATCATGTGTGTACTTTGTATTCCTTATGTCCAAACTCACTGTAAATTTTCTAATGATTAAACATCTAGTTATTCCTTACTTTTTTTTTCCATTTTTTCAATTTTAGTGTCCCTGGCAAGTACAACTGTAATTCCATGATAATCCACCGTTTATCCGCTTTTGACTTTATTTTTTTTGTTCATTTCCTTGATTTTTTACTGCCGTGTACCCTCCAAATCTAATAACACCTACAATGCCGTTTTTTGTCTAATGAAAACATTCCACTATAAAAATTTTGATTCCGGATAACGTTCTTTCCGACACAATACCATTTGCTTTGTTATCAGCTTAATTGTGTACATTTCCGTTTCATCCCCCTTGTGATTCAATTTCAACCTTCGATCCCACTTATCTTACCTTAATAAATTTTTTCACGTTCTGTGTAAACACTTCTCTTGTGTTACAAAACTATTCAATGATTTCGTAAAATTTCGTAGACATTGGGGGGGGTGGTAACAGTTGTTAATGGACAAAAGACGGTTGCTTAGTATATACACGGGGGAGGGGGCGGGGTGGCGCCGAGGGGGGGGGGTGAGGGGCGGGGGGCCAACCGTTGTTCCCATGGTCTCTTCTTCCACACCGCTGGTAATGAGGTTGGGCGTCTGGAAACGCGCAATTGAAATTAACTGCTGCGTTTCCCGCCGTTCACTAGCTGTGACATTTCAGGGTTGCACAACGAAAAAAAAGTTGTTTTTTGAGAGCCTGTTTTCTTCCTTTACCCTCTACCAAAGTAGTTAAGTAATGATACCAATAATTTGATACCGCGTGGGCCATGTTTCCTCGAAACCATGTGTCGCTGAACTTTGGTCACGTGTAATAGACGAAACAATAAATGTAAACAAACTATATATTTTATGGCCCGTGTATCTTATGTTTTCATATGTCGGTAGCAAAAAACGAAGTCAAGGCATTTCACATGTCTTAACTTTTAAATGTCAAGCCCGGGCCCAAACTAGAATGGATAGTTGCTTTTTTTCAGAATTTTCTTCAACTGTCAATCGATCCTATCATACAAGCGTGGGCCCAAACTAGAGAAAAACTCCTCTCCACGGACTCGTCAAAGAAACATTTTGAGCAGGTTCCAATTCCGATGATAGTGCACGAGAGCCTCTGAGAATTATATCCAGGTCCAAAACGAGAGTGTCGAATTTAGGAACTTCATCAGCAACTCTCAGCTTAACATCCCGGTTTGTTGCCAAGAGTTTATCTTTCTTCTTTTATTACTCGTCGGCGCGCCGTGGCTCAAATTCCGCATTTAAATTGAAAAGAAAAAGGAAGAAAACTTCACTGACCAGGGTTATATGTAAAACAAAACTTTTACATTGTGAAGATGACGCTAAAAACCGGTTCGCCACTCGAACAAAGTTTTTTGATTAATATTTGTTACATCTTTTTGACAACTTTAATGCGGTTCCGTTTCCACAGGGGTTTCGCCACGTTTGAAACCTAGATCCGCGATAAACTAAAACTATTCAAATTGTCCACGACTCCGCCTCCACAAACACTGTTCCTATCGGATTTTGATTTGGTCCAAGTCAAAAACGGCAACACCCAGTCCACGAACAAAGTCGTTCAAAAAAGTTGTCCCAAAAAGAGTTTTTCAAAAATTAATCAAAAAACTGTGTCCGTTATGGTCAACGGTAGCGTCATCGTTCACTGTAACAGTCTTATTATTGGCTTACAGAAATGAAAGAATTCCGCTAAATGTACATTTTTTTTTTCTCCATAGGAAGAAAAGAAAAAAGAAATTTGTGGAACAGTGTGCAGGTTTGCGTGTTTACGGTTTTCCTTCGCAAAGATCAGTTTTAGAATTTCCACCTAATCCTCGTTACACAGATCTACCCCTCTGCAGAGTTGTGATCTGGGTACCACAAGAAGCATTAGAACTGACTTTTCGCGCCTACTGTATTTTGTACCCTTTATCTTCGACACCTTTCTCTGACAGTTTCACCTTAACCTCTCAACTAGTACAACTAAAGAGGCCCCTAATGTCAACAGACCAAATTTTCTCCTTACTGGTCTCTAATATACATTTTTTTCATAGAACTTGTTTGGGAGAACTTGTTTATCAATTCATTTCATCTTTGGTGATCATTTACTCGTGGGGGTAATGTTCTCATAACCTGTAATGCCTTCAATTCATTCTGTTTGATATCACCACAGGAGAAATTTTATGGCTGCATAAAACGCCCCATATTGAGTGCGACGTCGTTTTTTTTACGTCACAAAATAAAACACTATCGGCCTCTAGTCGAGCTTAACAATGACATTTTTTTTTGTATACTTTGTCCCTCGTCTGCACATAAGCTGATTTTACAAAAACCAGCGTGATACTGTGACGAGATGAAGAAGTCCCCCCTTGGGCAGTGAACGTATTAGCCCGATGCAAGAATCAGCAGAATAAGGTTGGGTCTTATGTAATCTGTTGAATTTCGGCCATCCCTTCCGATCGTAGTGCTGGCTATCTGGTGTTTATGTTTCCTTATCCACCCATTGAGTCATAAAATAGGACAGTGTACGGCGACTAATTTGTCATGTGCTAACCTGGGGTTGGGTTGACACAAAACAGCTGTGGGATTAATCCTTGGCGATGGACTGGCATGGGTCCCATCCATTTTCCAGGGGAGTAGTTCCCCCCAGAGACTTGGAAATAATACTTTAACCCTGACAAGCTTGACATGTTTCACTCTGTACTGTCCGATGAATTTACAGGTCGAAAGATTCGGAACCTAGTGGAAAAGAAGCGACAAAGAAGAATTACGCAAAAACCACTCCTCACTTTTCTTTTAACTCTTAATGAAGTACTTCTCAGCTTTCAAGAAAAATTATGCACTTAATTTAAACCAGGTAAATTGTCCATTACTACCCATTTTCGAACCTTTCACTTTCACTGCAATTCGTCTTGGAGACCCAAAAAAGGGAACATTTAAGTCAAAACTATTTCGAAATTGGTTTCTGTTTTCCCTCTTTTTTCCCCATATCTCGCCAGGGTCTTTTAGATATTCTCGCCTGTATTCCAGCCTTTTTTTTTGCGTTTTTCCTCCTTCCCGTCACGAATTGAAGTAGCCTGCGACACATGGCTTACTTTTTTTAAAGATGAATTTTCCCAGTGTGTTACTGCGCAATTACTCAGGGTTTGTTTGCATTTTTGTTTTGAATTTGTTGAATACGTTACACTTTGGTGATAGCGTACATGAAGTTGTTATGAAGTTTTCGAATCCGTCAGCCATTACGTGTCGTTGAGTTCCTGAATGCTCGATGAGCTGCAACGTCGGTTTGGGATAACGCCGAGGTTCTTCTACTCGTTATTATTGTTTGGCAAGGACGTTAATACTGAAGAAAACATGTAAGTTTATACAACAATTTCTATTTTCGCTAGTATTTACATTCCTCGTATGCGACTCATAACCATAGCAGGCGGAGATTGCGCAGTACGGACTGTAAATCATCTTAAAGAAAATGTTCAGTTTTTCATAACACTTTAATATATCCAAATTTATCTGAAGCCTCCCTTCCGAACAGGTATTCCCCACGCGAAAACCTCATACTACTATAAACTAATGTCGTTAATATTGTCAGTGTTTTGTGTAATAATGTTTTACTGCTGTGTTGGTAGTGGTCTTAATAGTTTTACTCAAACCACGAGGGATTATTGCATCAAGCTTGGCCTTGAACTAATCATGAAATAAAACTAACACCTCTTAAAATAGCTAGCCCTATGTCATGATATTTTAAGTCATTTTTGCAAAATGCAAAATCAACTTCAAAATTGAAGAAAGCCTCAAAATAATAGTTCACTAAGGTAGAAAAACACAAAGAGGTGATAATAAACCAAACAAGAACAAGGATGGTTGAGGGATGGAGAAGATTTAAGACGGATTGCGAATGGTAAACTTGAAAACATTGACCAATTTTTTCAAGATGTGCCATCCGTGACGTAGCTCCTTTAAACATCATCTACTTTGGGAAATATAGATCATTATAATCACATCAACCATTTTTTCTCGCGCGCGATTGGTCTAAACACGTCACGTGACGCAGGCCAAAAACTGGGGAATATCCGGGTTATATTCCCCATGTTTTGAAAATTTGCATTTCACGTTCGCAGGTTCAGTTTTTCGTCTCAAATAAATTGCTAAATTTTATAAATAAAACTGATTGTTTTGAAACAGACTAGGAATATTTTTGAACGCCAACATAATTATTTTGATGTTTAACAGCTTGGCCGACCGAGATTCTTCCACGGCAAACAGAGCGGCCTTGTGAAAAAATATTTGAAGGATAATAACTACAATAGCCTCCATTTGGCTTCAAAAATATGCTCGGAATATTTGTCCTTGGACATTATCTGTTCCTCGAAGCTCACAGTTTTTCCTCGAGCTTCGCTCTCGGAAAACTGTTCGCTTCTCGGAACAGATCATGTACGCGGACAATATCCGAGCATATTTCCTCGCCAAATGGAGGCTATTGTTTTATATATAATGATATTGGTAACACAATTTCTTAAGTTCATTGAACGGATCAAATTCCACAGGTACGTAGTTTATGAAAACATTTTTCATGGTTATTTACTTGTTAGCAGGTAGTTATTTACTTCTTAATACACACCATTAGAGTACTAGTTTATCTTCTTCAAACTTATCAGACTTTGCAGTCAGTTAAGGAGGCCATGTCAGCAGGTATCACGGACTAATTAGCCCTGCTAGGCATGGAATATGAGTTGCAAGCTCAATGGGATGTCATAAAAGGAACAAAATATTATAAATTAGATTTTTAATGTGGAAACACATTTAAGTTCATGTTACAAGCTGTATAGGAAACAAAGTTTCCCATAACATGTGGATTTCATCCATTGTAGCCCATAGAGAAATTAAGTTGTGCGTTTTAACATTTGGCTTGAATATCATCTTGTTGTGTTGTTTTGATTTCCATTTAAGTTAACTATTATTTTTAGGTTCCTTCGATATATTTGAAGACAATTAAGTAAAGTCGTTTATTTTTATTATTTTTTTTTGGTCAGTTTTAACCATTCATGTCTCGTTGTGTCTTGCTATCGTGCCGTTGAAACTTTCTCTTCCATATACATGTAGTAACGTATTTTAGCTTATTTTGAGGTTTCTTGTGAATTTAAATGACTTTTTTTGTTGTTGTTGTGTTGCAGTAACCTTGGCTTTTTTAAAAAGTTGCGTATTTTGAGGTTTTTACGTTGCACAAAACTCGACTTAAAATTAACGTGACACCATGAGTTAACGTTAGGACAACATATCTTGTCATATTTAAAACTTGTGCGATACCGAGTTTTAATCATGTTTAATTCGCGCTAATAAAGCTAATAATAAAATTATATCCCAATATCGAAGTCATTATAGAGAAGCCTGATTGAACTGAAACTTATTTCTGCTAGGAATTGACCAGCCAGTCTTGTCGAGCTTTGTTAAATACTGATTCGGTAACTAGCGCAACACTGTTATAACTAAAGATGGTTGACGTTTTAGAGTTTATTTGCAGGGAAACAAAGAGTTGGAAGCAAGAAAGCCGATCCTAAACCGGACATTGTATTGAGTGGTCTGAGGTAAGACAGTCACACACGACGGAAAACAACAAGTGCAAGTCACAAAGTATTAGTGCGTACTGTCAATCACAATAGTGTCGAAGTTATTTTGCTAAATGTGAAAGTAATGCTCGATAGCTTCCATTTGAATGGTCACACATCAGGGTTTGAAGTTCATCCACAGACTTCAAAGATAGATGCACCTTGTACAGCATAATAAACAGTACTACATGTACATGGAAGTACTGCTCAATAACACACTAGGGTTTTCAAACCACAGTCCTTGAAAGTTAGAAACTTAAAAAAAAAATAGCCAAGGTTTGACTCCGGTGGTCAATAAGTTAGCTTCATTGCTCAGCATTGCACAGGGGTTATATTTGGTAACGATGTCACGATACCGAGTCAATTTAACTGCAGAGGGAATGGATCGAGATGAGTTGGGAGAGAGGGAGAGAACGCCTGCACCAAAGACCCTTAACAACTCTTATTTAAAATGGCCCTTTATACTGCCCCTCTGCTAGTTGAATACCACAACAAGTTGCACTATTGTTTGGGCTTGCTCTGTTTGCTGGGAAAAGTGTTAGACAGATATTAAACAAGCTTTCTTTTGGATAAATTTTGGCTATGTGGCTGGCCACATAGCCGCTTTAAATAACCATTTCAATTCAATTTCAATTACACATAGATGAAAGAAAGACTCTACCCAGCAAAGGGTGAGGGCAAAAATCCGCTAAAATCTAATATACATAAGAATGCGCAGCTAGAATAAGGGTGGGGGGTGTGGGTAAAGTAAAGATACAGTTGAACAACTTTCTCAATGCTATCGAGTCCAACAACCACATGGCATAGATAATTCACCTAGAGGGTTTACCAGAATGCCCCAATATGTTGCACCCCCTATTGGAATACCCTAAGCCACGCAATAATTAGTTCAAGTTAAACGTTAACCGAGAGGCAGCATAAAATGGTTTATTGTCTGGACAATAATTCTTTTTTTTTCTCATAAGCATTCTTTCAGAGCACGCTACGTTGGACGCATAACCGGAAATACCATCACAATTGTCGCTCATACCTGATGCTAAACTGATGGTGAATGGTAAACCAACACCGTGCGAGAAAGAACTTCACCATAATGACAGGTATAGGTTTTGCTACATTCCTGTTTTCTCTCACACTACTGATGTAAGCCACTGGCCTCCTTGGAACCTCTATATATAAAGGCCCTATCAAACGATCACAACATTTTGTCACAACCGATTCTCTCAACATTTGTTGAGAGCCGATTGTTGAGACCGTTTTGACCACCCCTCTCAACAATGTTGTGACAACATTTCTTTTGTTCTTGAAATGTTGTGGCCGTTTGATCGGGCATGGTCACTTTGTGTCTTTGTTTGTTTGTCTGTTTTATTTTTGTTTGTTTGGTTATTTTTGTTTTGTTTGTTTGGTTTGTCAGTTTGTCTGTTTGTTTGTCTGTTTGTTTGTTTGTTTGTTTGTTTGTTTATTTGTTTGTTTGGGGGTAGGGGTACTGTATTGTTTAAGCCCGGATCAAACGGTCTCAAAATTTGTCTAAACATTCTCTCAAACATTTGTTGAGAGCCGATGTTTAGGCCGTTTGACCACCCGCCCCTCTTAACAATGTTGAGAGGTGTTGAGACATGTCGAGAAGAGTTTGATTTCGTTTAAACTTTGTCTTAACATCTTTTAAATATGTTTTTTGTTCTCGAAATGTTGAAGCCGTTTGACATGGCACTCTCAACATCTCTCAACATGACTCAACAAATATTGAGACCGGGGCTTTACTGTTTGTTCTTTTTTTTTTTGGTGTTGTGTTACTTATTTATTAATTTTTTTTATCTATAGTCAAATTTAATTCGTATTAGCTTAGCACTGAAACCATTTTCGTTGTTGAGAATCAATGAGAGCTAAGACAACGATAAATCTTAGTGAACATATCGGCGAAGCTACTAACGTGGATTAAACCGAAGAACAGTGTAGTAGGGGTATAGTGCTTCAGACGTTTATGTGAAATAATTTTGTTTCTTATATTTTTCTCTTGGCAGAGTAATGTTTGGCTCCGCTAGTCTGTTCGTGTTGCATCACCCTGTGGAGTTGGAAAATATGAAGAAGGATGGCGTCAAACTTGAAGAAATAACTTATGGACTTAGCACAGATGGAAATCGCGGAGAACTCTGGGTTCAACATGGGCAAGAACAGCGGCCAGTCCAAAAGTATGTAATGTCAAGAGAGGATGATCTAAGAGAAGCATTCTTCAGTCCATATAGTTGAGCTATTTTAAGAGCACTATCTGATTGGTCAGTTCGAGTAACGTGGTGTCGGAGCCTCAATCAAAATAAAATAAAAATAACTTTCACAGCATGGCGCGAAACTGTTAATAGATTTCAAAAAATATCATGGGTTACGGGGAAACCTTCTCTTAGATCATCCTCTCTTAGTAATGTACAGCCTCACATTCCAAACAACATCCGCCGGTACGATTTGCGTAGAGGATTATTGAATTCGATCGCGGGAACAAGTATCAGTTTGATGGGGAAATCCCGTTTTGGAGATGGCACTGATCCCCGCGGTTTTTCGTCCGGAAGTTGCTAAGCAACATGACGTTTTTCATAGCATTCGTGAGTGCTCGTGCTGTTTCGTGATTGGATAAAAACCATCGGAAACTCTTCAAATGCTTTAACGAAGAATTGCCAAAACGGCACTATGGATTATATAATGTCAATAGCTGTTATTACAGTTGAGCCCGCAGTCAATTTTTTTTGTTTTTTTTGTTTTAAGTATGCAAACGAGTTAGGCTCGATTTCCGCCTCTCTCTGGAGTCTTCGTTTTGGCTCATTTTCCCGAACAGCGGCTGGCAATAGAGCCTACAGATGAGGTTAATGGGCCAATACAGTGCCAGATTGATTCTTTCACCTCGTTTTGCATGTCAAACCGCTGACATCTGCAATAACTGCTATTGTCATTCATGATATTGGAGCAAATGTAGTCGTGTTTTCATGGTGCTGAAAATCCGGTTTCTTTTCTTTTTTTTTAGATGATCTACTGTTACAAGAATACCTTGTACAGATAGTTCCCATGGTAAATGAAACTAATGCCATGGCTGAGGAACTTAAAAAAAAGGTAACAGCCTTAATGCAATATGAGTAAGGTATTAATAACAAGTAACACGAGCTGCTCAGAGAAAATTTCCAAATTCTCCCAATAGGATTCGAGCCCATGGCCATCCGCACACCGGCCGGACGCTCTACCACTGAAATACAGGAGACTCGTGGGAGCTAAGGCCATATAACTAGGTTCAAATGTGACAAACGCCCTACATGTATATGCAGTAGAAAACGATGTCGAGGGACTCACTTATCACTTTTCAACGACATTTTAATAATTATTGTGTTCACGGCCTTTAGTAAGCCTTGTTAACTTACTATGAGTGTTTTCTTTTTCCCCAACAGGTAAAGTTTGAAAATTCTCTTGGTGTCGCCCGAAGCTCGTGGTCTCAAGGAAGGAAGAACTGAGGTAAGAACTGTCTATTATTTTCTATACCTATTTCCATATGGTTGCTGCACGTGTAGCTAAATCGTGCTTGTTACGTTGCAGGTCAAAGTAATGATGAAAACCACGGACGACGATGCGGAATGGATCTGGGACATGAATAAGTTCGTCAATAGAACCTATTTGATGAAGGAAATGTTCCAGAACTACTATGAAGGCGAGGAAGACTGGGACGTGCCAGAGGTTTGTGTATCATTCTATTTGTCCGCCATGTTGGTACACAGCTTCTGAACAAAATATGTCATCAACATGGCAGTCAAAATAATCATGCCATACGTGGTAAGGTTATCAAAATAATTTTGTTTATTTCTCAACAGGAACAAGACCCATTCTGGGAACCCCATGATGCTGAGGTGTACATCGGTTCAGTCCAGTGTTTGCCTCCAAAGTTTAGCTTACTTGGTAAGTACTACTTGGCTTAACCTCTCTGCTCAAACTTTGGACTCAGTCAATTATCCAAGAATGGTTTCTAGCAAAAAAAAAAAAAAGGTACTTGATACAGATCGTATTCTAAAGTTGTCTAATTTCAGCTACTTTTAGAAGTCTAACATATGCTTTGCGTTGTAGATTGACGTGGAAGAAATTCTTGTAATAAAAGATTACAAGGACAACGAGAAGGGTCATCTGCAGGTGCGTGAAGTCATTTAACGAACTTACTGATGTAGGTTTTTTATAGTACGAATTGGGAGAATTTGATGATATCTTGTAATGCAACATATAGTTTGTTCCTGGTCTTAATTAGCACACCATTTTATTTCCCCCTTTTTCCTTAGTTTCGATTGAGAAGATATATCAGACACTCAAGACAGTGTTTCATCTGATTTCCAAACACCTCGAATGTCGTCAAAAATACTCTGCTACGCGTCAAAAGCTAATTTCTGGACAAAATGAGTGATGCTGTGTTAATATGGAACAAAAAAAAAATGAAATAACAATCCGCTTCGTTTTGTTACCTGTTAGGAAGTGACTAGAGTTCTCAATCTTGAAGTAGAGTAAAACACCTGATCGCATACTTCCTATACTTCATGCTAACAGAACAAAGCAACATTATGGCTTGCTGATTTGCTAAAAGAATATTCATTTATAAATAGAGTAATTATAGCAAAGCTTTGTTTGTTGGTAGATTGAAGCGTTTTCCATGTTCCGAGGAAATGAACGATGACTTTAAAGACCCGAAGGAATTGGTATGTTTATCGAATCAAACGTGTCAGAGGATTAGTAAACGTAAATACATTCGAACCTCCACTAACGGCCACAGCCAGGATTTTTCGTCCCGACCATGCGCCGATCCACACACTTTACTCTTATTGAAACCTCCCTACAACGGCCACCTCTCTACAACGGCCAGATAATTCTGCACCAGGGTGGCCGTTGTAGAGAGGTTCAACCGTAACCTTTTATACCTATATATATAGACTTCAAGTTGATTAACTAAGAACTTAAAATTAAATATGTCCGTGCACGTGTGTAAAGGAATTACATGTAGTAGTATGCCATTCTATTGATTTTGTTCGTTGTTGTATTTTTTATTATTGTTTTTTTTTCTTCATTTCTCGATCTCTACCTCTTTTTGCAGATTGGAAAGGCGCTTTATTTGAAACTAAAAATTCCGTCCGCAAGTGGCTTGCCAGCAATATTTGGAAAGGTATGCAAACTACTTTAGCGTGATGAACATTCACACCCGTCACGTATAACTTCTCTCGCTCGCTCATGTATAACCCCTTTTTTCGCCCTGTTGGTTCAGGCTGAATCAAGGGATTCGACAACAGCTACAGCATTCATGCAGAAATCTATATTGCAACGTTTTATGACAACCTCGCTTTACATGACATCGTTTAGCCGCCGTCTATCGAGACAACGTCTATCGGCTCATGATCAGTTGTAACCAATGTTTAACTTAGACTTTGTTTAAATAACCGGCCCTTAGTCTCTTCGACATTTTCATTGTTTCTGGAACTCAATAAAATTAAGTTTGACGTTATATTGCTTTATTCGTGTTACAGGGCGAAACATTTTGCAAATATAAACTATATCTGGATGACGACTACAATTGCACGAAGAGAGTGTCAGGAAACACCAATCCTTCTTATGACTTTGAGAAGAAGTACACTTTTAAACCTGTCACAGAACAGGTTTGTTATCCCGTTTCTTATCATAACAAATCGTAGCAACCAGTTGAGCCAGTTTTGAGATAGCAGCATACCTGAATTGACTATCCTGCGGAAGGTTTGGGAATAAACCCCGGGGATGACTCCGATATCAAAGGAACCCCTAAAAGGTATCAGAATCTTGTTTTGTGGGCCTGAGGCAAATTCATTTTCAGCTCTTAAAGAGGTACCAATTTGGTTCCTGTCTTTTATTTATTTATTTATTTTATTTATTTATTTATTTATTTATTTATTTATTTATTTATTTGGCTTAATACCCAAAAAGATACCAGGAAAACTGCATTAAAGGATGGTCACTTTAGATTAAAACACCCTAAGCGGCTACCAAACCACGATGTGGCTCGGGTTTACATAAGCGTCCGTATTCTCCCAAACTTTCTCTCGTGCTTGCTAAACGGCTATGCCTTAAATGGATAGGCCAAAATAAGATCAGCGTACTTTAGCACCCCAGTTGGCCTATAATAGTACTGAATTAGTCCCGAGAATAGCGCCCCGGTTAGTCTACTATAGCCCCGAGAATGGGTTAGGGTAGGTCTGATCTGATTTTGGGCTATCCATTCTAGTCACGACCCTATATAAACACACGCGCCATTTTCTAATTCTTAAATTCAATCCTGTTACTTCGACTTTGAATGAGAACTTGCTCGCTGTGGTCAATCATGTTTGTCTTTGTTTCTTTTTTTACCAATTGCAGTTCGTTGAGTATTTATTACAGACACCGCTTGTTATCGAGGTGTGGGGAAAACAGAGTGGAAGGAAGATAAGCCGCGAGGAAATAGCTGGTGCAGGAGAAATAAACCGCAAGAAAATGTCGGTAGGACCAGCAAGCAGCGGAATGCCGAACAACGGCCAGGTTATGGTAAGAATTCTAAACTCGAGCACTGTGAGTGAGTGATCCATATGCGGACAATTTTAAATACAACCTTTTGAGAAAAACCTATCTTACGCACTTTGTAGCGCGTAGCCCAAACAATAAACAATTATTGGATGAGGTTGAGCATGATAGCGAGAATTATCAAGGCCGAGGTTTGTGTTTATAAATCTGCCGAAGCCGAAGGCTGAGGCGGATAACACAAACCGAGGCCTTGATAATTTCGCTATCATGCGAAAACCGAATCCAATAATTGTTTTATTATACATATGAAAAGCTAAATCATCATTTTGGGAGTAGCTTTGCAGCGTTTTGTCGCTTTTTCCTTCGCGGATGGTGTAGTATTTTAATTTATTTTTCGTTGCCGCTAATGAAGCGACGCGTGCGACACATGCACGACATCGATCGAGATGCATTGTCTCTAGGTTTGACGCGTAATTACACGCATAAATCCTAGTGTCTGTAGGTATGACGCGTAATTACAAATTACATGCATAAATCCTAATGTTATGACGCGTCAATGCCAGCGTGAATTAGCTGTATGCTCTAAGCCAATGAGAATAGAGATAAAATGTATAATAATATGAATTAGCTGTATGCTCTAAGCCAATGAGAATAGAGATAAAATGTATAATAATATTGATTGGAGGGGAGGGGAGGGGCGATAAAATGACCACATAACAAACATACAAGCAAAAATCAGAGCTAATGAAGTTCAATGTCTCAGCAGTTTTGTCCAAAATTGGAGCTATGTCATGTTATATTTAGTCATTTTGTACGAAATCACCTTCAAATCGAAGAAAACCATAAAATTAAGGTAGAAAAACACCAAAGAGGTAATAATAAACCAAGCAGGCACAAGGATGGTTAATATTGAGGAAGATTGAGACGGATTGAAAACGCCATCCGTGACGTAGCACCTTTAACTGTCATTACCAAGTGAATTTTTAGTCCCAAGTTTAGTTCGCGCTTGTAGAACCGTCAAAATCAAGGTACCAACGGTATTAGAACCCATGATCTCCGCGTTACCGCGCTGCACATTTGAAGCAGGGTAAATCGTGAGCCGGTTCATGTGTTCCCGTGAAAGGAATGGAATCCAGTGGAGTATATCATTAGTTTGGACGATAGCTGTCCCCAGTAAAGCTGTCACTTTGTGTTATACTAAATACTAATACAAACGCATCCCTTTGTGGCGCGTATTGTGAGCATTTCTTTTTTTTCTCAGTCAAAGGACGAAGGTGACAGATCTGAGAAGAAAATTGTAAGTAACCAAGAACCATGCAGACGCTCGAAAGGCGATTGATTCTAATCTGAGGTTAAAATTAACCAATTTTTAGTATACATTCCACTTGATATATAAAAGTGGCTTTATCAAAATCATGATAATGCGAAGGAATGGTTATCTTGGGAGGGGGTTTTCATTTCGGGAATTACTAATGTTCATACAACGGATTTGAATACTTGTCAGATTTTCCTGTGCGTTTTATTGACAACAATATATAATTTATATATTTCTACTTTTTAGCGATTATTATTCAATTATCAGATTATTAAATCAGCTACTACTAGATTGTTAGATTAGTATGATTAGTATTAGATTTTTATACTATTATTAGATATTTTACACAGTTTTAAATATTTTCAATTTGTTAGTATCTATTCATTTTTTTGTGTCCCCAAATTAGTATGGGATTTCCAGGCTATAAGGCATTGGACACGTTAATAAAGTTTTCTATCTTCTATCTATCTATCTAACAAATTAATTTACGCATTTGCTGTTATTTTGATTACAGAAAAAGATGAGAGAATTAGCGGAAGATGCTAAAAGGAAGGCGTATCGACAATAGAGGTAAGAGCTGAAACACAGAATAGAATAAATAGGCAAGTAAATAAATCAATTATCAAAACTCAGTTGTTGTTGTTGTTGTTGTTGTTGTTGTTGCCTGCTGCTGTTGTTGTTGCTTCTGCTGCTGCTGTTGTTGTTGTTGTTGTTGTTGTTGTTTTGGCAGCAAAATGCTTAAAATCCTCCACTATATAATAAAGCTGTGGGTTTTGTGATCCACTTCAACCGTCCACAATCTTCACTACCTTTTTTACGTCAATAGTTTTATTTTGGACTCTTCGTTGGGTGTCTTTGCTACCTAAGTAGGCTATTATGAGCCATATTCAAGCTTGGGGCGGGGCTCTTGGACAAGACCCTTCACTTCTCTGTGCTTTTATCCACCTAAGTATTATAACCTGACAAAAATGCAGCTGGTTGACCTTTCTCTTGTCGTATACTATTGTTTTTGATTTTCTCATTAACGTAACTGTCCTTTAGTGTTGACAATCCTTTGTCTTTGGTAACAGATCGCTACAGTTGAAGATATCTTGAATGGAGTTGAAGGCAACAAGTTTAATGCAACCGCTGGCATCGTTATTCACGTGCAGAAATCACCTGACAAGGACGGCAAGATCAACAGTGGAATCTGCTTGATCCTATGAAAACATTATTAGATTAATATTTATTACTTGATTACTATGTCATTAGCATGTAGACTTCGTGGCACTCATTTACAGTTCATCATCTAAAAAAAATTAGCAGAGAGCTTAACTAATTTCAGAAATTACTGGACGAAATTGCATCTACAATTGTTTGCATAAAGAGTTGAGGACACTCTTCGTTAAGAGGACAACTTCAGACATTTTAAAAATTACACCTTGTACACCCCCCTCCCCCCTTATCAATGTTGTCAAAATGTCGGGAATACATTCAAACTATATAGAAACAACACTGAAAGGGGGAGGGGGGTTAGAAATGAAATTATTTGTTTCTTTTTTAACGAAGACATGCTTTTGGAATGAAATTCTTGAAGAGAGTGTCTCAACCATTTTGCCAACTCATTGTCTGAGTACTGTAACCCTCAATAGCTGTTGTTTTGATTTTTCAGTAGAGATGAAATTCGGTGTACTTTGTCTTTTCAATGTATCGGTTTTAAAAAACAGTATTTCATTTCTCTCCTTTTGTGCGTTTCATTATAGCACAGCTGTTATGTGTAGTTTGATCAAAACTATTACTACCGTCCTCGTATGGACATTACTCCGAGTATAGCGATGGTGTACGAGACAATCTCGTCCCCAGAACCAGCGGGTTTCGGTCAGCGGACCGAACGCCCAACGGCTCTGAGCGATTCAAAAACCGGAACCAAGGAACCTTGGTTCCGGTTTGTTTGTGCGCGTGCGCGACCTAGTTCCCAGCGGCCGCGATCCTTTTGGTCAGCATGAATAAATGTGTTCTGAATATGCGTAGAGAGAGTAACCGCTGTAACTGATTGTGGCTCGCTTGTTTATAATGGCGGCAGCTTCTGCAGTTGATGTTACATCGATCGGGTATTTAGACCTCAAATCTTTGTCAAGAATCCTTTGTTACGGATTGAGAACTATTAAGACAACAACGCGTTACGTCTACCAAAGCTCGATGAGGTATTCAATTTTCTAATTGACTATAGAATATGCTCTTTTTGCTGTCGTTATACTCGATACAGATCAATTCAATGAATGATATCAGATGATGATGCGTTCGTGTTTGATTTTTCCATACCGAATGCGAGCCAGAATAAAGTTATGTAATACATCGTGAAAGTTACCAGCTGCAGGATACCCACGATTTTAGGCGAAAATTAAGTAGATGGGCTTTTAGTTTTGGTTAAATAATTTTCGTCCTGAGTAGCCAAGGCTACCTCTGCTTGTTTGTGAAGAGTAAAGAAATGCATGTACAGCTACATGTAAAATTATTTAGAAATATAAAAGGCAAAACTTCTATTAATTGCATTTTTACTGTAATTCTTCGTCACATATAGTTTATAATTTATTTTATTTTATTTATTTTCATTTAATTTTGTAAGTTCATTTGTATTGTCACTGCTAAGCATGAAAAAATCATCAAAGAATTGATACGAATTCTAGCCAGTAAATGTGCTAGCAAAATAATTGTTGTTGTTAAACAAATTTTCACTAACAATAACTTATTACAACACAGGCCGCCCTAGTCCAGTTCTGGCCCCTCTCTGTCACGCAACACTACGCTCACGTCAAGGGTCCAGGGACAATTGTCTGCGCATGCTCAACGGTTAGTCAGCTTCTTAGCTAATCGCTACTGCGCATGTATTTTTATACTGACAAGATGACGGATGTTTCGATCTCTTCCGGCGCCCTCGGTGGAATTAAAAGTGTTCCAGTCAATCAATGCTAATAAAACTTTGACATACAACTATTCACATTATCAAGCATGCGAGGGGAAAGTTTTAAAAACATCTATCGAGCCGTTTTTAAGATTTTCGCAAAAGCGCTCAAAGTCGAAAATTACACGAAAAATGTAATGAGAGTAACCTTTGGAAAAATGCTCGTTCTCAGAATCGCAAAAATGAAAATCAACAAAACTTTCATGGCGTCAAAACAGGAGTTCAAGGCACATTTGGGCCAATTCCGAAGTAATTTTATCAAAATAGTATGTATATTTCGGTCCATTTTACTATTATTATGCAAAAATTAAGGTTTGAAATGTTTTCCCATTTTATTCGAAATCAAAACATACAGAATTGTTTTATTCTCGTATATTTTATTTGCCATATACCATAGTTTAAGATGTTGGTATTGGCTTTTCTTGATGACGTCTGGATCATGCAGAATTTAAGTTTAACTGATTTCAAGGTTTTCTTTTTATCGTTGCCATGGAAATATCGATTTCACTAAAAAGTACATCATAGCAAACTTCAATGTAAGACTACTTATTGGTGTAAATTTCACATCGATCCGACTGAGGAACGTCTGCTAAAAAGCTGGTTGAAAACAGTTGGTATGGCACCCAACAAACTGTATCGAAACACCTTAATTAATCACCGCGAGAACATACAATTATTATATAAACATGCAATTATAAACGTGCCGACATATAAGCGATTTAAAATACGTGAACGATAATATACCGACTGATCAAGACAACACTGAAATATGTTCTCCTACACATTCCCTTCATGTCTGTGATAATTTGCGAGGTGTTAAGTCAAAGGAAGAGCGGAGTATTTTAGTTTTAAAATCTCCACTGAAGGCACTGATGGCGACCAAATATATTTTTCTCTTTCTCGACTCGGTTTGTCGAGTTTACAGAGCGAGTCAAAAAGCGTGAACACTCAAAATATTTTCTGGAATGTTTATTGTGTTGCAACCAATCAGAGGCGAGATGAAACCCGCAAGAGCAAACCGCAAGCCGCCACGTAAAATTAGTCTAATTACCGTCGGTTCAAGCATAGTTAGTAGTTACTAACTATGGTTCAAGTAGATACACGAAAGGTCTAAAATCGCTCAAACGTATTCTTCGCTTGTGTAGTGCATTGTGCCTCTCAAATAGGAATTAATAGCAATTATTTATGTAGTAAATTCCTGTAAAAATATGACAGAGGATGTAACGAGAATCAAAATTGTTCCGTGCTTGAAAAATAGCCCTGATGGAAACCCATTCACTGATGTCTGTGGTTTTTGCGTTCAAAGATCTCGCATGTGATTGGTCACAACACAACATTCCAGACATAATTTTTGGCGTTCACGCTTTTTTAACTCGTTTCTGTAAAAGTCACATGTGAGCTAAGATGCGCTGTGATTGGTTATCATAAGCATGCGCAGACAATTTGTCCCTGGACCCTTGACGTGAGCGTAACGTTGCGTGACAGAGAGGGGCCAGAACTGGACTTAAGGTGGCTCGAGGTAGTTTTTTTAGCGATGGGGCTCTCTCCTCCGCAGAGGCTCCATATGGGGTTTCGGAGTGGGGAGAATCCGCTGAGCGAAGTGAGTGCAGGCGCAGGAAAACCCGGAGAGAGCGACGGCGGGAGCCTCTGCCAGATACCACACCCAATATGGCCGCCATCCGGGGAAGGCAACTTTTTATCAGTGTTTCCTCACGGGGGGAACGGTGGTGTATGTATTACTGCCGTATGTCAGTAAAATGGCGACTACATCAGAATCTGTTCGGAGGTTTATACGCGATGTAAAAGTAGAGTTAAATAAAACTTTAGATGCGTGGAAATCTAGAAAGGTTTGTTGCCCAGATAAAGATTGTTATTCTCAAATGTTTTGTTGTGTTCTGATGGGTTGATCTACAGAATTCAACATTCTCGAGACCCGCCATGTGGCGATCAAGAATTCAGGAAGCAAAGGATTCCCAGGCGGCTGAAACTCTCAACAGCTTATTAATTCTGTCCCAAAAAAGAGAACAAGTAATCTTAGTTTTCTTTGAAATGTGTTTTATTAATCTCTACGTGTTTAAAATGTCGAGTGCAGTGCGATCGATCGATCGAACTGAACGAATATATAAACTAAACGCTAAAATTAAACGAAATGCAACCAGCAGGAATTTAAGACCAAAAACACGAAATACAAGAAGAATATTTACCATCAAGAGACATCTCTTGGAGCAAAAAGTCAAGCTCTTCCGCCATTGTTTCCAAAGAACAACACACTTGCAAGACCACCCCCACGGGTTTTAGGGTGAGGCTTCGCGATCAATTCAGTTGGTCGTCGCCCTAACATTTTTGGCTTTTGTTTGGTAAATACGAAACCTCGTCTTAAAAATAACGATCGCTAACTGTAGCAACTCACCTAGCGCTGATTTTCGCCAAGTTTCAAGCTGTTAAATTTAGCGAGGGCTGAGAAATCGTCCAATGTACAAGAAAACGACAAAGATGTACAAGAAAACGACACAAATCTGGCAGAGGCTCGCCGCTTCGTTGATCCACCAGTTACTTGCGCCTGCACACACCACGTTCAGCAGATTTCTCCTAAAACCCCCTATGAGCCTCTGCGGAGGAGAGAGGCGATGGGGTGAGAGTTTTGAAAACAAAAATTCGATCAGAAGGCAAACTTCGATCTTTGCCATACTACACCATAGTGATGACATATGATGATAGTTTTATTTTCCACTGGTTTCCAAGCAACAGAGGTTACCATAGCAACGATTTCGGCATCATATTGGTTTTAAATAAGGCTGATTTTCTCGAAATCTAGTCGGAAACATTGCATCCATTTTATAATATTTTGAAGTAGGGTAGTTTGGCTACCTGTAGACGAAATTTGATGAAAATCTGTAAGGCGGTTTTCGAATAAAACAACACTGAACTAATTAAAGCTATATATACCTCTCCTCTGATGGAGAATTGTTGATGATATTAAAAACTTTGTAAGGTAAATGGAGCACTTCGGATGGTTACGATTTCAAAATATTTAATTTTGAAGAACTGCACTTTAGGCACCTCAGAACACGATCGAAGTGCATAATTTTACATTTAGCGGAATATTTCTAAAATGCTCTTACAGATTTTTTCAAAAATTGGTCAGCTATTAGCGTGATGATTGTACTTGATATTCCAATCGAAAACGAGAGTAGAAAATTGTTGTCAGCATTAGAAAATAACACCGAACTATGGCTAAGTTTTGATCGCCATTTTCTTTCTCTGATGAAGGGTTTTGTTTATCTTGTGTGTTCTATTTCTCTCTTGATGCACGTGCAATGAATATTTATTCCAAATGCCTTCCTGTGGCCAGCGTGCGTTTAGGATACATATTTAAATTAATTTTCAAGCAGGAAGACATCGGGCACGCCTTAAAACGCAGACCGTGCGGACTGCAGACTGCATACAGCAGTACGCGTGCAGACAGTGCAGACTGTGCAAACTGAGTACTTTTTTTTTTTCACTCTTGATCTCAATCTAAGTTCATTTTTCTTTTTTTTTCAAACAGCGCGTAGACGAGTCAGGAATCTGTTTCTAGAATAAATTATCGCAAACCACTGATCAGTTTTCCCGGTAAAATGGATGCCCTATTTCTAGACTCGAAACTCTCTGATTTCCTATATCTTATCTCGCAAATTACGCTAGACGAACAAGGGATTGTGTTAGACAATCGAAATGCGGCGAATAATATTAACCTTACAAGTTATTGTGGTCCTGAGCCAAAAACTCGAAAACACTGCAACTTCAAACATGGCTTAAACTGCTCACAGGGCATGATTAATGCGTCATCGTTACCTAACCAGCGGTAATATGCAAAATGTACTAATGTAACAATCATGAAGCTTACACGCTCGCCAAGCAAGGCAAGTACCACGCCAAAGTTGAGTTTCACCAAAACTCACATTCAACCGTGTTTTGTAATCAAGCTACAACTGTATGTAAACACAGATGTACAACACTGGCAGGCGGTGTTTTTATATTTCTTGAAATCCCGACTAATTGACAGCCTTTGAGTCTTGTCTTTTCCCGCCCCAAATTAACTTATAATAATTAATTTTGGCTTCCCCGCAGAGGCGAGTAAAGTGTTTTGAGTTTTGTTCGACCAGCGACCTGAACGTTTTTGGCTCGGTGTAGCTGTTTCACCTGGTGGATATTACGTTGCTCACAAACCTCGTTCCCATGAAAGGGTCTACCTCTCGCCTTTCAAGATGGCGGCTGGGCGCGGGAGAAGACTCCTGGGGTAACACTGATATAACGCCCCACGCTGATTGGTCTATAGATTTATGATTCTTAACATTAGTCGTGATTGGCGGGAAATAGTCTTCCTTGCAAAATGGTCGACTTGCGGGAGTTTTTATTTTGGTTATTTCCTTCTCCGAAATTGATAACGTAAATTATTGCCTGTTGTACATATTTCCCGTCTTGTTGTAAATTATGCACGGCAATTTAAGGAAGAGGTGGAGTTGACGTTGAGACCGTAAATTAAATTTGAAATGGCCTCAAGGCGTCACAGTGGACAGATCAAGAGCTGGAGTATCAAGCAAGGTGAAAATCAGGATCGAATGATATGATTACAAACGTTTATAAATGTTTAAGCTTATGTGTTATTATTCGAAAAAAGGCCTGGAATTTCTTCAAAAGTGCTTTTAACAGGCGAATTGAAAATGTGACGGAATCCTGAATTTAAGTAATTTTGCTCGCGACAAATGACGAATCGAACTTTTTTCACATCGTAAACTACGTGAATCTGTACTTTTCAGAGAATTATTTACCAACATCAGTACAAAAAATGGTAAACTACATGTAATAGAGGTGTCCCTTTCATAGCATGTATCTGAATTACAAACATTATTATCGAGTGTGGTAAAAGGAGGTATTCCCTTAATAGAGGTGGCTCCGAAGTAGAGTTTTCCTACTGTATGTTGTAAAATTGTAGTGATTCTAATATCTATACCAGCTTAGAAAATTGGGAGAAAAAGTCAGCTTATAATAAACCTATAATCTTCATTTTAAGTTAATAATCAAGGTTTACAAAATATTTTCAAGGAAGGGGCTTTCCTTACTTTTAAGTGCAATTGCACTCAAAATGGTCATAATATTGTATCTTGTCTGTTCAAATCAATTTGATTCATTTTGATTGTATCTTAATTATTTGTTTCATCGTGGGTTAGATAGATGATATTTAATCATTTGTCCTCATGATAGAGGTCACTTTGAGGTGTTAGTCAATGATCACAATGTTTTTAGACTGCAGTGTGCTATTGTGTATACTGCTAGTCCTTCATCAGGCAATTCCTCATGATTATTCCAACTAGATGTTGTGTCCCTCATACCACTGGTCCCAGAGGTTTTTCTTTCTTCTTTTCCTTCTTCTGAACTTGATCGAAGCGATCACGTCCGCGACTCGCTTCCGCCGCTTCGCGGCTTGTTTTCGCCGGTTTCGCGGTACAAGTTCGATTTTGTGAAAGAAAAAGAAAAGAAAACCTCTGCGGCCCAGGGTATTCCCTGCAGTGGGGGTCTGCTGCCGGTATCGATTGGCTGTTATGTTTTCTTGGTCCATTAAGGTGGGCCTCGCATGGTGTGAGGAATTTCGCGGCAGTTGTATGTACAACTGTATGTCAATAAAGACTGTACTGGGTGCAAGTTTTGTGTGGATTAAGTTTCTTTTGGTGTACTGCAGGGTATTGTTTTCTTGTAGGTCATTTCTTTCAGTTTTTGTCCTTTTTGTTTTGCTTATGTTGCTGTATGACATTTATTGTTCCTGTAATCCGCCTCAAATGTATATTGTTGTTGGGGAGGTGTGAATGAATTTATTTATGAGTGATATGGTGTTTATTTTAAATTTATGTGTCTAGGAGGTATTTTCCATTTTTAGATGACATGTATAAATAAAGTTGCTTTCTACCTTAATCTTATTATCCTTGTTATGGAGTATTTTTTTAGCTGTAGTTAATTTTTTTGTGTCTGGGTGATAGGGTCCTGAAGAGGTAAAATTGGAACTGGTATTTGCCTTTTTTTCACTGGAAAAATGGGATTTGGGGCACCAATTTTGCTGTTTGGGAATTGGGATAATTTGAGCAAGCATTAGGCTGGGAGATCTAGAATTTGGGCAAAATCATGGGCTGACTCATGGGCGCCAGGGCCCTCTTCGATATATTTTGGGTGCTACTCTACCTTAACTCGTGTGAGTCAGAAAACAAGTGTGAAACCACTTTGATTGGGTGGTCTCCAAAATCCGCCAAAAAATTCAAGCACTTTTGGCTAGGTGTAAAAATTGTTTATTGTTTTAGCTAAAATAAAATGACAAAATATTGGCTAACAGCCACCAACCCCACCCCCCCCCCCCCCCCCCCGCCCCTTCAAAAATTCTAGATTCCACCCCTGGCGAGATAGACAATAAATTTTTTAAAGGTTAAAGGGCCCGGCCCTTAATCAATAGAGTTATTGTTTCTCCAGTGGTACAATCTAGAACAGAAACAAGTAGTCAGAAATTTAGGGTATGGATTTTAAAGACCAGGGGCCCGGTTGGTCAAAAGAATGGATAACGCTATCCACCGGATAAATCGCTACTCCAACGGTATTAGCGTAGTTTGTTTTTGTCTTAATACTTATCGCACTGGATAGTGATTTATCTGGTGGATAGCATTATCCACCTTTTGAAAAACCTGGCCCAGGTCTGTAATAGTGTACAGAAAGTTATACATTTTGGTTTCAGTACTGAATGGCACAATCCCTCCAAAAATTCAAAGTACACCCCAGGGCATAAAATATAATAAATACCGTAAAAGTCAATTTAGCCCCCACCTCTCTATTAAGCCCCCCCCCCCTATCTAATAAGCCCCCCCCCCCCTTGGAAGTCAGATTTTGTAATAAGCCCCTCTCTCTATTAAGCCCCCCCTTTCATCAGACTGAATGTAATAATGTATCTAAAGAAATATTTTCTGTTGTTTCAGTCACTTTGTATGGAAACATGGTCTTAAATTTCCAGAACTATCATTGAGTTAGGATATAAATGACATTGCATTTGTAAGACGGTGATATATAACCCATTTCTTGTTCTGTTTTAGTTTGTGTTGTAATAGTAAAGCCTGGGGGGGAGGGGAAGTACTTGACCCATGTTGGGTATAGGGGTGCCACTAAAGGTTTGAAAACCTGACCCTGTTTAGGACACACACAAAAAAAAAACCTAAAATACCTACCCTGTGTAGGACAACATCCTCTTTAGGGCCACATAAAGGAGTACCCCCCCCCCCCCCCCCCCCAGGTAGTAAAGTTTGAAAAATGAATGTGCTTTTCTCGAAAATTTATGATTTGAAATAAGCCCCCCCTCTCTATTAATCCCCCCTCTCTAATAAGCCCCCTCACCCCCCCCCCCCCCCCCCCCATTCTTGAGGCCTGAAATTAAATAAATTAAATAATTAAATAAGCCCCGTACTTTTATGGTAATTATTGGTTTCCAAATAAAAGCTAAATATAAAAGGCTATAAAACATTGTCATCCACAGAAACCACGCAGGGAAGCTCCCACTTTTTTGTACAGTTGAAATTACACTTTGATATTTTACTAAATTAATTTAAATCTGTTTAAATGTTTGTGAGTTTCCATGCTGAAGGGTTGAGGAGGAAGCAATCTTTATTTAGATAACCACACACAAAGTACTGACTCAGCATGAACCTTAAAAATATCACCTCTAAATAAAAACAATCACACAAAGATTCGACCATGATCATGTTGCATTAATATTTTTTTTATTAATTAAGCTTAATTGGGCATGACTTTCGTGCTATAAAAAACAAAAATTACAAGGTTCGCGATCCGAGCACGAAATAAAACCAATTAATCGACCAAAAAATAATATATCCACCCAAAAACTATCCGCTTTACTTTCGACAACTTCCCTAACTTGACTTTCTTATAATCGTGCATTGTTTATACAGCTAAACTGGTGCTAAATAAGTCATAAAATGTGTAATAAACCTCACCTTAAATAAAATAGACCGCTCACCAATCATGCGTAAAGACAGCAGAAATATATTCGAAAATTCAACGAACCACAAAAACGTTATTCCGCGGCTTAATTGGGTGTAAAACTGTAAAAACGAAGCTCGCCAGCTTCATTCCAGTAGCCATTTGAATCCCAGAACCGCTGGTCAGGTGTAGCGAAGACGACAAAATACTCCACGATTCGTGGAGTATTTCGCAGCTTACCCCAGGGTCTTCTCCGCGCCCAGCCGCCATCTTGAAAGCGGAGTAGACCCTGGGAACGAGGTTGTGTTGCTCAGTGAAGTAACTCTAAAGTGTAGTCGGCCGTGTAACTCGATAGATTTGAAATTGATACATGGGTGCGAACTTTCGTTTGTTGTTCGTGTGTAAGTTTTAACTGGCTCACTCTGATGTATAAAATATATAAACGAACTCTATTTTGATTTGTTCGAGATAAAATTGAGAACAAGGTAAAAAAAAAAGTACTTAGTCTGCACAGTCTGCGTGGTCTGCAGTCTGCAGTCCGCACGGTCTGCGTTTTGGCGTGACCGCCATACGGGTGCCGTACGAATAGCCACTGCGTTGTTTATAACATGCCACTAGAGACAGCGCGTCACCCAGCTCCAAAAGCACTGGGAACGACTATTATGATCGCACTGATTAGACCCGAAAATAGCGCTTCGGTAAGCCCACTATAGCACTGATTAGACCCGAGAATAGCGCCCCGGTTAGCTATAGCACTGATTAGCCCCGAGAATTGCGCCTCGGTTAGCCTACTATAGCACTGATTAGCCCCGAGAATGGTTAGCTCTTATATAACTGTAAGGATAACATATATACTAAAAAATTCCAGAAATTGGTGACCAGTGCTCCGGTGGTCATGTGGTCATGAGTTACGCTTGTTATGCCGATCGACCCGGGTTCGATCCTTCTAGATTTATATATTTTCAAACAGTTTGGAGCGTGAAAAAGTGTACGGACTAATGTCAAAAACTTTCAACCTCTCAGGGTTCTCATCAGGACAAAAAAAAATCTAAAAAAAATCTAAGTGTCTGGTTACGCGCTCTTCGCTAAATGCATGTTTGTTTATAAGCCTGGTTGGGGAGTGTGTGGAATTTGATTTTACATGCCGCCAAGAATAAAGGAAACAAGAATACAAGAAACAATGAATCTAAAAGAAGCACGTACCCCTCTGTCCCAGTTACAAGTAAATTAATAAGCTTAATTATAAAAATTACAATTTCCTCGGTTGTGATTGGTTGAAAAAACTCCTATTTTCCACTAATTTGCTTGCCAAGTTGTTATCGGACAGTTCGTTATCGGACAGTTCGTTATCGGACAGTCTGTTATCGGACAGTTAAATAAGCCAATCACATTTAAAGTTCTAGTTTAAATCAACCAATCACAGCCTTGGTTAAAATAACCATAGCAAGAGTATGAACACTCTCTCTTATGCAAAATGCAAAATGGATAATTTTTTCCCCTTCCCCTTGAACAATGACAGTATTGGAGAAGGCAATGATGATTTTGTTTATCCTATGGCACAAATGTTTTTTGCCAAGAAACCAGACGAGTTCTTTTATGGATATCTTGACAAGTTCAGATGAATTTCAGCCCTCCACTACATCGTTTTAAAACTGCAAACGGAGGCAAACATGCAGCCGACTTCCGGTGAAAATCCGCCATTGTTCGACAAAACACAACAACAACAATGCAAGTAGACCAGTCTCGTTTCCCACTTGTGTCGGATGAAGAAATTTCGGAAATAAATGAAACGGCAGCCTCCAAAAACACAGCTCGAGCAACCAAAACATGAATGACAGTATGGGCACAATTAATAAATGGTGTAAAAGCGAGAAACATTGATGTCAACAATCCAGCTCGACAAAAACATGTGCGGCTGTCACTTCTCCATCTGCTCCATAAACAAGTTGTTTGCCGCACAGTTCAGGGCCAGCTCCATCAAATCCAGCAGCTGTCGCAGCTGTGATGAAATAGAATATCTGACCATCAGATAGTTCTAATCCAGTCAGTGAGTTTGTTCCTTCGAGAATCCAAGCTTTATGCCGTCTTTGCACAGCACGTCATGGCTACGAAACAGAATATCTCTCGGCGCCATTTCAAGTTTACAACAACTGCGTGTTCAACACGAAACCAAAGATCCGAAAAGCCAAGGAAGCGAAGAATCATTGCCTCTGACTCCGATTAGTATACAGACTTTACAGCTTCGAGTCAGCTTGTAAAAATATTGTACTTTGAAACAAAAACTGCCTCGCTGAGCGTTCGTTCAACGAAATTTTGATAAGTTGTTCTGCGCAGTTCTCGCATGGTTGCGTATTTGATTGACACAAAGATTTATTTTTCGCGAGTTACTTAGCAACCGACAATCTCGCTATTTGTAGAGCAAAAAATAAAAACAACTTGACCCGTTGACACTTCTCCTTTCCTCGGAAATTGTAATTTTTATGATTAATTGGTAATGGGACTTCGTGTCGTCCAATTCTGTCTGTAATCATACTCGTGATAAACAAATCGGACTCCCGCGAAGCGCGGTCGTCCGATTTTGTTATCACTCGTATGATTACAGACCGAATTGGACTCCACTCAGTCCTATTACCATTACTAAGTGCGGCATACCGGAGCTACTCATAATTTTAAACTATA
>MU827832.1:349152-374671 GCA_029204205.1 Desmophyllum pertusum | reverse complement strand
TAACATCACGAAAAAAGACAAATCAAATCAACAGGCGGAAAAGAAACCTTCGTGTGACGATGAAAAACAAACTGCATTAAATTTATCTAGAAATTCAGCCTTAAATCACTGCGCGAATTAAAGGGAACTAATTTGCCTCCAAATTATGGATATTTTATATCCCGAAAGTCTCTCAATACTGCATCATTATATATGTAACAGATTAATTTGAGGCACGTGCGCAGGCGGGCTAAAGTGGGAGCATGGATCTGCCTATAATTGAAACCATACTACGACCCCCCGCCTCTATTGTACTTTCATGCCCATAACCACGCGACTCGGCGTGCCCCGGTCATTCGACTCTAAGATTTACATCCGAGTCCGAAGAACGACTAACCTGCTATTTCTTATTCCCACCTCCTCCCCATGGCCTAACCGCTTCTTTTTGTTGCCCTCACCTTTGCTGGGCCAAATCATTATTTGTAAGTTTTGGATATAAATTCATTTCACATATTTTGTAATTAAGTGGCAATGGGCCTTTGCCCTTAGACATGCATGATTTTAATTTATACAAAACATTAAAGCGGCTATGGGCCTTTTGTCCACAGCCATTTTACACCAAATGCCAGCACCCAACTTAGTTACCTGTTTAGGAGAGGAGGAAAGACATAAAATGGCTCTTCTTCAAAGGAAGAAATAAAGAAAATAAACTAATTTTTAACACCTGATTTAAAAACAATTAAATTAGTTAAGTGCTTCTTTAAAGCTATATTAAAATGCGGTCTATTTGCAAATTTACCTGACTCAGCGATGACACCCGTACGTGCCATTGATGTGAAATCCTTATCCCTGCTTTAGCAATATAGAAAGTTTTCGTTGTTTATTACGGTGACAGGAATGGATGTTTGTAAGAAGGAGAAAGCCCTGGGTACACGAGTGCTACCACAGCTGCTTTGAGTGATCAGTCTTTCTTTCTTTAATGAAGTAAATGCTTGAAGTAATTTTCTTTGAAGTAATTTTCTATATAACGGTTTCCATAGATTTATGGGGAATGTCTGTCACCCAAAATCACTCGCCGTATCTTGTTCCTCTGCTACAACTAACATGTCGTCAAAACGAGTTTAAGCATCCACCTGCTTCTACAGATAACTTCAAGCTGTTTCTCTCTTTCAGGTTGTTCGCCATATCCACGGATGGATGGCAAGAAAATTGCAAACTTACTTCAGCAAGGATACAGAATGGCCTAAACCATCACACGTGGATGATGAGTTGTAAGTTATGTTTTACTTATCAATATGTTTCTCTCCGAGTCTGTCATGTAATTGCCAATTTTGATACCTCATCCTCTGTTTATGTAATGGAATCAAACGAGCGCATCACAGATCGATTGTTGACATCCATCACGTGCACTCCTTTAACCATCACCGGTCACCTTTTATAATTGGTATTATCTCATAAACTTTTCGTCAGTAATTCAAACACAAATGATTGATATTTTAAACCACATCTGATAACAACGAAATTCATAATAACGTTTAAAACGCTTAAAAACAACTACTTCATATGAGACGTTGCTTTTCAGGTATCAAATAATGATGAACTGTGGCAAAATGACCCGGATGCAAGACCAACATTCACTGATTTGAAAAATCAGCTGAAAGATATGGAAAAACCAACATAAGGTGAGATTTATCACGGGCACATAATAAACAATTATTAACTTTTTCCTTACACGAGCTCATACTAACATTTTCTAAGTTTAAATTACACATTATGGAACTTTGATCAAATAATTAACGCGCGCTTTGATTGGTCGTGCAGCCATTTTACATGACGCTCAGTGTAAACGCGGTTATGAACGTATCATTGCATTTTGTCGGCTTTTAGTTTATAAAAAGAAATATTAAACGGCCGCTTCTCGTTTACATAGCCTGATGATTAACGCGAAAGAAAGTTTACGGAGAATTGTGAACTACTTAATATGTAAACTCCAAACTTTCTCTCCTGTTTGTATCAGGATATATAAACCCAAGCTCCATTCTCTATTTCTTAAGATCAATTATAAATGAAACAAAAATATATTTTTCTTTTTTTTTTAGCTAAATTTCAACAAATATATTTCTTCAAAGATTAAAAACAAATGTTGCTAAAAAAATAGATGGGCCTAAATTTAATTTTCCAAACTTAGAAATGTAATCCTATTAATCCTATTATATATTTGTTGCTTCTGCAGAGTGCTGATGCAACATGCGAAATGTACGACAAACAGTTATATGCAAACGTCGAGGACTTGGTTGTGTAAACGAGCTAAAGTGCCATCAATGTCCAAGCCAATCCATATTAATTTTGTTATTTGCTTCATAATGTAGAACTTAGTGGTAAATCCTTTAACTCCGAAGCGCACATTTTGTCAACTATTGGCTGAATACGTACGTCCTAAGAGAACTGTGACATGCACCTGTCAGATGCGATGACACATAGGATAGATCTTTGCAAGCGTGCCTCAATTAAATCGAGTTATTAGCACACCTCTCATTCACAGATTAAAACTGCGAGCAAGGTTTATTTGAAGGTTTGAAAAATTTAGAAGGTTAATCAGACTTGCCACAAGTCGACCTTCGACGCTTAGTAGAGTTACGAGGGCACGTCACCTACGAAACGAAGCGGGGAAAATACTATTGGAAAGGACTTTTAGAAAGTTCTGCAGTTTTTTCTTCCTATATCTACGAAAGTCGCGATAATTCTGCGCAAAGCTAGGCCGAAGCCTTAAAAGTGCCCATAACCCTTTTTTCTCTCATCTAAATTAATTGCGATTTTCACAAAACACGAATTCTTTATGAATATTTCAAATCTTCAAAATCCTATTTTTTTTCCGGTACACCCGCCCCGCTGTTAAGAAGGCCGACGGGCTCACAATATGCCCGTGAAAGGAATCTTGTTGCATGCTTATTCTGTTCTTGGGTCGCTCGTGCACAGTGGACCCAGACAAGCTGTTTGACTGGGTGCTATTTTGCATTTTTATAGTGAATGTATGCGATTTACTGAATGGTTCGTAGAATTGTGAATAGTCACGAAAACTATGAACAAAAACCTGCTGAATAAACCTACCTTTCATGTTGTGTAGTGTCGTTTTTGTGGCCCAAAACGGTGAATTTAAGCGATTTGAAGGATTTTTGTTTTCGTTGTTTACTGTATATCTAATTATACGAAAAGAGAGAAAAGTAATTAAAATTCCAATATCTTCAAATTCGTACAGCTCCATGGCCAGCGCCGAGGCGATTTTCGCCCAGAAAATCCCATCGCCCGGCTTCCAGGCCAAGCACCAGAAAAGAGGAAAAATGCACGCATGTGCTCGTACCATTCATCGAAATTTCGTCAAAGCGTCCCAGAGTTAGCCCTTGAAAAAAACAAGTAACGAAAATTTCAAGGCAGTCCGAATGCGTACCCACGAATCCATGTGCCGACGTCAGACCGCCATGTTATTAGCCTCTTTCTGATTGGATACAGTGAAACGTTTGTTTCACTGCGGTCTGACGTCGGCACACGGATTCGTGAACCACGCAAAAAAAAAAAAACAGTTTGTCCTGAGTGAAGGTTAGGCACATAACTTTACACACTTCTCTCATAACTGAAGGACGGTGACGAGAAATGAAGACACTTGTAAATCAAACAAGGAGGATGAAAAACTCATAATGTGGAAAACATTTTAAAAATTAAGTATAGGAACTTATTGCCAATCTATCTCTGCACTGCCCAGGGCTAATTATCAGAGTTTTACTGAATATGAACATTTGACCTTCAAGACCTTCAGCTCCCTTGTGAATAAATTATCATGTTCACTGATGAATGCTGAGTCGAGTGAGCAATGGCGGGAAGTTCCATCAGATGTGTGGTTCGTGACAGTAGCACTCATCTTTATTCCCTTTACAGGTAAGAGCTGCATAGTTACCTTGTGATATAATAAAGTTATCTTAACTTCCAGCTTTGTAAGTTCATGAACGTTGAAACAATAACAAATAGTCTACTCGCATTCGCACCGAATCAGCAGATTTCGTTTTCACAGTACCCGTGATATTTCAATCACTTTCGAAGGTAAACCACCGTAGATCATTTCAACAGGAATTACATTTCAGTTCCAATTCAACACTATAATCAGCTTTAATAGCTTTTAACGTGGGGCAGAAAATAGTCTACACTTAAGCGAATTTAAAATTATCAGGGCATTTAGTGTCTTGCAAGTTATGATACATTAATTACTTTGACCGACATGTTCCGAGCTCCGTGTAGTCCCATCAGTAGTTGATCTATTCTAAGACAATGCTGAAATGCCTTCTTTGTTTCATCAAATACCAACTCTTATTTTTGTTTGACGTGATTCTTAAGTTCGCCAGAGTAGGTAGTCGTACTAATTTCCTGCATGAACAATTGCCAAAGGTTAAGCTATTCACAATATTTATTTTCATGTCACGCTCCTTGTTTAAGTATGATAAATGTCATAACAAAGGTATAGAACAACTTAGGACAGAAAAAGTATCATAAAGTGTGATGATATGGACTGATTTTTAATTGACCTATTCCAAACAGGATAGTATATTTTTTGTACACAAGCTGTTTGAACGACCAGCAAATTTACCTTGCCGAGTTTTCTTTCACCAGTTTTAGTTTCTATTGGCACGTTTCTCTTTGAAGTCACAAACTTCATCCGTAGAAAGGTCGATTTACAATGATTGAAAAATACATCGAGTTTGGCGTCAAACGATCTGTTTTAATCAGTTCAGTTTAGTGCTACTGAAACAGCGAGGATATTACTTAGTTAGCATATACCACATTAAATGGGGGTATACGAACCAGTTTGCAAGCACATGAAAATGTTCAAAGAAATTACTATTTTCCTATTTTGATATGTTGTAATTAAAGTTTAACAGTAGATTGCTTGTAAAAGTGACGACACAAACGTAATTTAATTTCCTTGTGACTTTCGTTGTGATAGATACAATAATTATGAGCGGCAGATCTGTAAGGGTATTTACAATGACGAGCCAAAGGCGAGACATACAGATCTGACGTGAATATTTTATCGAGCTTACGACACAAATGCATCAAAATGTTCATGTTTATCGACGATTTACAGATATTCACTAATTCTTTTGTATTTTATTTTTGAATTATTAATGAGCGTTGTAAATTTTTTGAAACGCCTTGAAAAGTGAGGGGGAGGGGAAGGGGCGCTAATTCGAGAGTGAACGCTTATTCAAGAAATACGGTATGTTACTTAGTGATATCGTATTTCAGCGACTTCAGTAACATGGACAGCGCCTCCACCAGCCTGGACTCAGACGGACTCAAGTGTCATTAGAACAGTTGATATGCAAGTGTTACTTGGAAGTACTCAGGTGTCTCTGAGGTGGAATTACACTCTGTCACCTGGTACAGTTCTAATATTAACCACGTTTATTATTGATGATGGCGCCAGTGATAACATTGGATATATATTTAATGGTGGTACTACAGTGAATAACAGAAGTGATTACCTGACACGTTTGTTATCAGTGCTACAAGTGAAGTGGCAACCTTGATAATAAACAATGTCACTGAAAAAGAAGAAGCTACTTTTCAGTGCCAGCTTACAGTGCAGGGAAATACATGGGCGTACAACATACGTGTCAATGTTACTGGTAAGATATTTTAACGGAGGTATGTTTTTCCAACTATTATATTCTTAGATCATTGCGGGCTACGAAGGAGCACGATACCTAATCCCAGTGTAGCTCGATGCTAGCGAGAAACAATCGAAAATATTGATCAAAACTGCTGATATATCACGCTAGCTGGCATCATGTTTCTCTCTCGTCTTTTCTTGACTTTCTTGCTCGACCGTCGATCTTCTCGACTGCCTTCTTGGTTCTGCAGAGGCGAGTTTTATGGTATTTAAAAAATCATGCTCATTTGGTTGCAAAGATGCAAAGAGCGCTTTTAGAGATTTCATTTCAAGGCCGTATTTCACTGCGGATTTCACTGCAACAACTAAGGAATCACGTTAAGTATGAGCAATTGTGGTCTTCGATCATAAAACCGAACTATCAAATAGCAACAAAACGACCAATTGTGGTCACCAAACATAAAAATAAGCTCCGTTCTTGTCTTCGGTGGTCGTACCGATGGATCAAACCAACATCAGCAAATTTAACCAGTTTTGGTTAAACAAACAATGACCAGTTAGCCACATACCCCCACCAAAATGTTCGAATGCCAATCCCCCCTCCTCCCACTTTCCAACGTTACTTTTAGTTTTTAGCATCCTTTTACAGGTTTTGGTTACTTTTGCAGTGGGTTATTGGCGGGTAATTTGTTATGGTTTTGTGTCGACGTCATGGAAAAATTAAAAAATCCAAGATGGCGGATCCAAGACTGACAAGCAGTAAACGGCAGACCCTTCCTTACTGCAAGGAGAAGACAATTTCGGAAACGAGATAATAACAAAAAAAAATACAGTAAAAAACTAACCCGCGTATAAGAAACTGTGGATTAAGAAACTGCAGGCTGAATTTGACAAATTAAACCCCCTTATATATAAGAACTACTTCAGCCTTACAAATGAAGCAGATTCTTATTTGCAAAAGATAGTAAAATACAGAAAACACAGGCTTAGACCAACATGTGCTTTGGAAGTCCATAATCACAATGTACACGGTATAAATCTGATTGCCTATCTACTGATTAGATACATATACACTCCAATTGTATTTTCTGTGGTAGTTCCAAACTCATGCAGAGTTACAATTTGAACTCTGCCTTGTGTTAAGTGGAAGTTCAAACAGAGCAACACATACCACTATCTTGACATGAATATACACGCTTAACAAATTAGCCCAAAAAGCTAAAGCAAAGCTTCATAAATGCGATGCAAGTGAGAAAGTAGAATTAAGAGGATACACCCATATAAAATTAGCAGCAAGCACTGTTACCCTATCAAAAATAAGAACCTATTTAAGAACCTATACGCGGGTTTCTACTGCATATCAATTTGCCCGATATATTGTTCGGCAATCATGCGTAATTCCCACGTTATATGACGTCATAAAATAATCACGTCTGTTTTTCCCGCGAACTGCAAAAATCCTACTTTTGGCGTTTGCCGTTGCCGTATATAAAACAGGGGCGGATCCAGGAATTTTGATAGGGGGGTCCGAGGATTTTTCCCGAAAATGTGAAGTACGTAGAGGGATAACTTGGAAGTAGACGGCAGTATTGAATTATTACTAAAAGGCGTGTGGAGGAGAGTGTTTGGAGTCCTCCCACATAATTTTTTTGAGACTTCAGGCTCTGATCATGAAAGTGCATTTTAGTGGATCCTGGAGATGGTTTTGCTATGGATAATGGAGAAAGCAATAAACTGATAGTGGTCCGGGCCCCCCCCCCCCCCCCCCTACATCCGCCACTGTAAAAGGAAATAATTTCAAGTTTGTTTCGATGGATTTATTTAATGGTTCGAGGGCACGTGCCAGCCACCCCCTACGGACCGCCTGCGCGCGGAGCGCTCTTGCTCTAATGGCTCTAAACCATATATATTTTGAAACCCTAATAGTTATAGTTTACGACAATTTATTTATCTAGGTGAGGGGAGGGGGGATCTCAGCTTTCAGGTTCCCGTGCATTTTACTTCCGCTTCCCGCCCGTTCCTTATTGGCTCCCGACTCTTTGTGCTTTTTCTATTGTGAAATATTACGCAGTGTTACGATTTTTTTCACTTTTCCCTCCTGTCAAAGACTTCCCACTCCCTTTACTTCCGGATTCCAGTCCCTTTTCTCCCTTCTTGATAGCGAGGACCATCGACGTCGAGCTCGAGGTTTCTCAGCTGTTATCAGCCGCAAGTCGACAATGAAGACAACTGGAGGTTTCGATCCCACACGTGCTTTATTATATGCATAACTCACTTGCTGTGTCTCAATACATGTACACATGCCATATCATTTCGATAATAACACCCCTCTCCCTCGAAACTAAGCCCACCGGAATCTCAGACGCAAAAATTTGACACAGTACGTATTCTTATGGGCACCTATATTTTTAGACGCAAAATTTCTTCCAAGTATCAGCCCAACCATTCACATTCTGTCCAATCATAAACCCTCCCGAAAATAACACTTGAACTTTGAGAAAAGCGATCTATGTGCACCTCAAACGATAAATCACCTCCAAATAGACAAACATTTTTATAACTCAAAATTCCTAACCCGGCTCTTCCGAAAATAATCCAACCAAAAATGCCTTTTGATAAAATAAAAAAAAGCCTAGCGCTTCGAAATTTTTGCGCTAATTTATTAAGGCTAATAATATGAACATTTCGAAACATTTGACCTTCAGCTCCATTGTGAATAAATTTATCATCTTCGTGAGTGCTGAGGCGAGTGAGCAATGGCGGAAGTTCCATCAGATGTGTGGTTCGTGGCAGTAGCACTCATCTTTATTCCCTTTACAGGTAAGAGCTGCATAGTTACCTTGTGATATAATAGAGTTTTCTTAACTTCCAGCTTTGTAAGTTCATGGACGTTGAAACAATAATCGTTATTATTCTTTACTCGCATCGCACTGAATCAGTAGATTTCGTTTTCACAGCTTATATATAATTACCGTGATATTTAAATCACCTAGAAGGTAAACCTAGATCATTTCAACGGGATTTTAATTTCAGTTCAAATTCAACACTATAATCAACTTTAACAGCTTTTAATGTTTAAAGCTCTTGCGGCGGAAAATTGTCAGGGTACTGATTAGTGTCTTGTATTAGTTTACTTTTACCGTCATGTTCATGAACCACGATGAACAATAACCACATCTTTTATAACATGTTCCGAGTTCTTTGTAGTCCTAGTAGGTCTATTCAAGGACTGCGCAGAAAAAGTCTTCTTCGTTTCATCAAATACCAACTCTTATTTATTTGACTGATTCTTAAGTTCGCCCAGAGAAGGTAGTTGCACTAATTTTAATTAACAAGAGTTGTGCATGAACAGTTCAACAAATATACATTAAACAGCAGTTCAGTTTTCATGTCACGCTCCGGCGCGATCCGTTGTTATATTTTAATTATGATAAATTTCATGCAAAGGTACAACAACTAAGGGACAGAAAATGTATTTCCTGTAACGTATTAAAGGGCATACAAAGTGTGTAATATATATATTTTTGCTGTAATTGACCTATTCCAAACAGGATAGTATTTGCGTTTTTGTACACGAGCTGTTGGAACGAACAACAAGGAATATAGCTATACATAATTACTGGTAAACCCAGTAGTTTTACATTGTGGGCCATATAAATACAGAAACAAACATTGTAAATGAACCTAACATGGTTAAGAATCCCAACTGGCAGAAGGCAGACCAGTTGGCTGACCGAGGAGTTGAACTCGGGACTACCGAGAACAAATCCAGCTAGTGGCAGGATGGAGGGCTTGAATCCGGGACCTCAGGATTACAAGCCCAGCGCCCTAAACCACTCGGCCACGCTGCCTCCTTGTATTGACACGTTTCTCTTGGAAGTCACAAACTTCATACGTAGAAAGGTCGATAAGAATGCCATCTACCAACACGCGTAAGACCAACAGTACCGGAGGACTGGATGAAACCGCAAACCCCAATGTCTCCCTCTTTAGTGGAACTACTGAAACAGTAACATACCACATTTCTCCGACTAAACGCCTGTGCGTTTATTATTTTGGGTAAGGGGGCGGGGGGGGGGGGGGGGGGGGGAGGGCTGGGGAATAGAAGAAGGGCTCTTAATCAAGGGGGCGCTTATCGTAATAGGACAAAGATTAAATAATCAACAGATAATGTATGTGCACGAATTCAGCAAGCCATGGGAATATAATACTGGAAGAAACTATTTTCCTATTTTGATATCTGGTAATTTAAGTTTTACAGTAGATTACTTGTAAAAGTGACGACACAAACATAATTTGATTGCCTTGGGATCTCTTTGCTATTTTAAATGTTTTAAACCCTTTTATTATTGACCCACCTGGAAAGGTGAGGGGGAGGGGAAGGGGACGTTTATTCGATGGTGGGCGCTAATATTAAAGAGTTAGCACTTATTCGAAGAAATACGGTATGTTACTTAGTAATATCGTCTTTCAGTGACTTCAGTAACATGGACAGCACCTTCACCCGCCTGGACTCAGACGGACTCAACTGACATTAGAACAGTTGATATGCAAGTGTTACTTGGAAGTACTCAGGTGCCTCTGAGATGGAATTACACTCTGTCATCTGGTACACTTCTATTCACAACGTTTACTATTGATGATGGCGCCAGTAATGACATTGGATATAAATTTAATAGTGGTATTACTACAGTGAATGACAGAAATGATTTCCCAACACGTTTTGCTATCAGTACAAGTGAAGTGGCCACCTTGATAATAAACAATGTCACTGAAAGAGAAGAAGCTACTTTTCAGTGCCAGCTCACAGCGTCGGACAATACATGGGCGTACAACATACGTGTCAATGTTACAGGTAAGAAATTTAATGTATGGTAAAACTATACCACAGTATCCGATCCATTATACTGCATGTCTCCAGTCTCTATATTCCCATAAAAGGCGATTTAATAAGGAAAAATATTATGCTCTCAATACATGTACACATGCCATATAATTTCGATAATAACCCCGCTCCCCCTCGAAACTAAGCCCACCGGAATCTCAGACGCAAAAATTTGATACAGTCCGTATTCTTATGTGCACCCATATTTTTTAGACGCAAAAGCTCTTCCAAGTATCAGCCCAAACATTCAAATTCTGTCCAATAATAAGCCCTCCCGAAAATAAGGCAAGCGATCTATGTGCACCTCAAAACGATAAATCCCCTCCAAATAGTCAAACATTTTTAAAACTCAAAATTCCCAACCAGGCCCTTCCGAAAATATTCCCACCAAAAATTCCTTTTGAGCAAAACTGAAAGCCCAGGGCTTCGAAATTTTTGCGGTAATTTCTTAAGGCTAAAAATATGAACATTTCGAAACATTTGACCTTCAGTTTCATTGTGAATAAATTATCGTCTTCACTGCTGAGTCGAGTGAGCAATGGCGGAAGTTCTATCAGATGTGTGGTTCATGGCAGTAGCACTCGTCTTTATTCCCTTTACAGGTAATGTTTTAAGTACCGTGTGATATAATAGAGTTTTCTTAACTTCCAGCTTTGTAAGTACATGGTCGTTGAAACAATAACCGCGAGTCTTTTCTCGCATCGCACCAAATATATTTCGTTTTCACAGTATACCCGTGATATTTCAATCACCCTCGAAGGTAAACCGTAACTAGATCATTTCAATATGCTTTAAATTTTATTCCAATTCCAACACTATAATCAGCTTTAATTGCTTTAAACCGTGCGGTAGAAAATAGTGAATTTAAAATTATCACGGCATGTCTTGCAAGTTGTGCATACAGTAGTTACTTTGACCGAGAGCTCCTAGTAGTCCTAGTAGTCCTATTCAAGGGAAATGATGAAAAGTCTTATTTGTTTCATCAAATATCAAATTCTTATTTATTTCAGGACTGATTCTTAATTTCGCTCAGACAAGGTAGTCACACTAATTCTAATTAGTGACAGCGTTATGCATGAACAGTTGCCAACGTTTGAGCTATTACATTCACAATATACAATAAACTGATAGCAGTCACGTCACGCTCCGTTATTATACTATGATAAATGTCATACAAAGGTACAACAACTTAGGGACAGAAAATGTATTTCCTCAAACGTCATATAAAGTGTGATAATATAGATGTATTTTTACATTAATTGACCTATTCCATATACAGGGTAGTATATGTTTTGTACACGAGCTGTTTGAACAACCAGCAAGTTTACCTTACCGGGTTTTCTTTCACAAGTTTTAGCTTACTAGTTTCTCGTTGGTATTGCATTGACACAAACTTCAGTATACAGTATACAGTATGCAGGTCGGTTTACCAATATTGAAAGCAAATAAATCGAGGTCGGCGTCAAATCTGTTTTTTTTTTCTTTTTTTTTTTTTTTTAAGGCTAAACTAGTGAGCAGCACTGAACGAACTTAAATTGCAAAACTTTTATTTTCCTACGCGTTTCGTTAGACTATCGCTAACTTCATCAGGGAGTAGTTTATACAAGTAATAAACATGCTTGTATATATACACAGAATGTACACGTTTACGGATTGACGTAAAGGAAACAAGCTACATGTTTTTGCAAGGAGTGACTAAGGTGTAGCATATGTGTGACATATTTGTTACATTACATATGCGTGACATATTTATTTTGGGGGGTCACAGATTTAGTACTAAATCTGTGACCCCCAAAAATATATTTACTTACATAGATTAGCTAAAGTTACAGTAGATTTGTAACATACAGTACATTTCAAATCCGGCAACATCTGGTGAATAACACTCTTGATGCGTGCGTGGCTGCAGTTGAATGTTGTCTTAAAAACAATGGTTCTATTAGACCCTGACGTGTTTTTAGACTTAAAACACCTCTTACGGTCAGTGTAACGTATCTCACGAAACAGCTGTAGTAGAAATCTAAAGGGATATCCCTGTGGTCCGTAAGAAACAACGACTAGTTAGCCACCAAATGTTCGAATGCCACGCCCAGTCAGCACCAGCCTCTTTGAAGCCTCCTAGGGAGGGGCCCCGCCATGGCAGAATGCAATTGAGGAGTAGGGGCCGAAACTGGCTGTCACGGTTCCTCCTGATGACTTCTGTGAGGCTGGATCCACAAATGGAGCTGCTGACTGGGTAGCACGGAAGTGTTTCA
Source organism: Desmophyllum pertusum (assembly GCA_029204205.1). NCBI lineage: Eukaryota > Metazoa > Cnidaria > Anthozoa > Scleractinia > Caryophylliidae > Desmophyllum > Desmophyllum pertusum. The sequence goes on along the minus strand of MU827832.1, from coordinate 361,893 downwards.
TTACTTTTATTTGTTTTGTCCGTTATTTGTGTTCTATACTGAGTAGCATAGAGCTGGATCATAAAAATATAATCGAGAAAACAAAACATGTCTCCGCTGAAGGGTTCATATTCTTTTGACGGTAATAATATCATTTTGGGTTTTTTGTTCTACTGGGACCATTTTTGATGTTTTGGATTGACAACTGGGTCATAGTACCGATCGCCTTTCACGGAAAATAAAACGGTCATTTCACGCAAAGTCCAGTTCACGATATTCCACGTAATACAAGCGGTAATAGTTTCAATTCTTAATTCTCATTTCACGAATATCATAGTCTCCTACGCAGCCGTTATTTGTGTCGTCACGCAACGCTTCTCCCCAAGCGTTTGCGCGACGACACAAATGTAACGGCTGCGTAGGAGACTACGAATCATCGCGGCTCATGGCTATTTAGATCACGTGTCACGAGAAGATAAACAATATTTTCACATTTACCCCAACAAATATTCACGGCTCACAAAATGCTCTACCACTTTCAATCGCGCTTATATTTCATTCTTGTTGTTGTCGGAAATTATAGCGACTACGATTATATGACGGGGGGGGGGGGGGGGGGGGGGGGGGGCAGGCAGCGCCTTTTGATCTTGCCGCTTTTCCGCTATACATGATCGCACAAGTAAAGAAATCTGTCAATCATTCGAGAAACGTACCTCTACGGGAGTTTCCTATGGAATTTTCATTCCATGGTGTCCCACAGTGACCAAAATTCAGTTAAACAGGCGACCGAATCGTTCCCATGGATGTTTGAAACGTGGAATCGGCCAAAATATTTCTGAACGAACACAAACGCACGTCATGTCCGCCATCGTCCGCCATGTTTATTTTAAATAAACCAGTACTTAGTCTCGCTCGGCCAAATTTCTTAAATGTGCAATCATGTATACTAGGTCCCAGGCCTCGCTGCTAGCCCCCCCCCCCCCCCTTCCTGGTTTGGCGTATCGTAAAATGTGAAAAGACTGTTTATATTCCTGATGCGCGATCGCGTGCAGCGTGATTTTCCATACGAAAAATAGGTCAGGGAACACCTGATAGACATGTGTGCACGTGGATAGACGTGAGATCGGATCCTCGCCTGAGTAGTTGAATTCGAAGAAACTCTCGAATTTATTCTTGGAATTATAATCATGTTTTCTGAAGAATCTGTATCTTTGCGGAATTTAATAATTCAATCCAAATTAAATGTATGAACTGTGGGAGGCAACACGGCTTTGGCACATGAAGAAAGTGGTAGAGCATATTTTGGTGAGCCGTGAGTTGCCATATTTTGGGGGGTAAATGTGAAAATATTGTTTATCCGCTCGTATTAACGTGGAATATCGTGAACTGGACTTTGCGTGAAATGACCGTTTTATCTTATTTTTTCACTCTGCACTCCGCACTCCGCACTCCGCCACTCCGCACTCCGCACTCCGCACTCCGCACTCCGCACTCCGCACTCCGCACTCCGCACTCCGCATCCGCACTCCGCACTCCGCACTCCGCACTCCGCACTCCGCACTCCTCGTTTTCGGAACAGCCTTTTTTGCTGCTTATGCGCATTAGTTGAGGTTGAAGCCAGCAGTTCTATGTCGATTTTAATAGCTATATAGAATTGTTTAAAATAGTTTTTATTTGCTGGTTTTAAATCTAATTCCTTGTAGAAAGCTGGTAAAAAACGTATTGCAAATTTCAAATCAGAACTGATTGTCTAACAATCGTTGGTTACTCCTGACTATAACCGTAAGTATGCTACTGTGCACCATTTTGCCGAAAGAGCATCTTCATGCCACTAACCAACAAAATTCCACCAACCTGAAATTGTTGCCTCTAAAAGCAACTTTAACTTTAAATTGTTTTCTGCCAAAGTGTCAGAGGGAGGACCGGCTATAGGGGCAGGGGAGAGGGGGATTCTGAACTTCCCGGCTTCCCGTACACTTTATTCCCGGTTCCTGCCCCTTCAATTCCTTATGGGCTTCCGCCTCTTTGCATTGGTGCCTTTGCTATTGCAACATATGACGCAACGTTTCGAAATTCTTTCATATTTCTCTCGGTTGCCGCCACCTTGGGTTTCCCGCTCCCTGCTCTCTCTTTTTCCGCCTCCCCTACACTTCCGGACTGAACTCGTCCCCCAATTTATTTCTGTAGTGTCCTGATCAGAAGATTCTAGACATCGAAACTTTCAGCGTCAAACATTTAATTCAAGCCACCCTCTATCCCAGGTTTTTTTAATTGCGCCGAGGGAAAACTGAACTCTGGGATTCAAGCAAAGCCGGATTCTATTGCGTGATTAAAATTTGCCCAACTCATTATTTTAACGGTTTCTGAGTGTCAGCGAAGGACAATTATGTAAAACTATTTTTTGACGCAAAATATCTTCCAAGTATCAGCAGAACAATTTTTGAAACTCAAAATTCCGTCCAATAACAAGCCCTCCCGAAAGTAAGCCCACAAAAAATGATTTTTGAACAAAATAAGCCCAGGGCTTGTTATCGACGTTTTCGGAATATGAACATTTGACCGGGTGTTACTAAACAGAGTAACGCAGTAACGAGTAACGAGTAACGGAGTAACGGGAAACCGAGTAACGGGAAACAAATTCAACAGGTTAAAAAAATAAATACATTAAAAAAATTAAATCTATAGATTTGGAAAGCTTTCTGAAGCCTCCAAGTCTATTACCTAAATGGTTAGTGGATTAGTGAGACGTTAAAAACGCAAAACCACCCGGCAAAACGATCTGAAACGACCAAAAATAACTTTGATAGTCGATGAACTATGTTTATCCTCGTCCCCAGGGCTCCCCCGGTGGCCAGCTGGAAAATAAAGACTTGACTGTCGACTAAGATAATGATTAGCAATACCAGAGGTCTATAACTAGAGGTTTCCATCTAGCATTGCGCGCGGCCCATCAGATTCGCAGTTAGGCTATTTTTAGACATTTTTCGCGCGAAACCAGCAGCCAATCACGCACCATGCCTGACAAATATGGTCACTGAACGCGCTAGCTCGACAATTTTTGTTCAAGACGGTTGACAGTGAAATTTGAAAAGATGGCTAAAATTATTAAGTAAAAAACCTTGGCCCTTCTAAATCAAACAAAAGTTAATTCTACTAAATAATGTACGAAGTTTGGAACGAAATATTTAATGGGAAATTCCTGTAAATGTACAACTAATGCTACTGAAAGAGCACTAAAGGCAGCCTGAAATTAGATCAGATCCGAAAACCGCGGACATATAATTAATTCGTCCAAAGAATGAAACAGAAAGCCTGTTTACAACACAAGTTTAAGCTTAGTCTATTCAGTATTGTTACCTTGTATTTCGAAGAGGCTTGTCAATTCCAGCTGAATTAAGTTTTTACAATCAGCACAATAAATATCCATGGCAGTTCGTCAAGCGTTCGTGACGGTCAGATCACTTCACAGTGAAATTCTCTTCGAAGACCACTCTCTTTCTTTCCATCCATGTAGATATTGAGGGTTTCCTTTGTTCTTTTACTTCAATGAACTTGATTTTAAGCTCAGTTCGTTTCAACACAATTTAGTTTAAGCTTATTAAATTCTGTAGTCGCGCAAGTTTTGCCCGCCGTATAATGTAAACAAGTGAAACCTTCGGCTGCGTATAGCTGTCCGTTCAACTTGTAAAATGAATATAATGTTCAGCTCCACAATTATTTCGAATCTTCCCATGTTAAGCTAAACCATCGGCACAATTTTCCAGAATATACGAAACTTTGGAGAGATTGAGCGAAGATTTTAAATCCGCGGAGAACACTTTTCATTCAACTTGCCAACTGGACAGCGCGCCAGTCCGCCAGAAGTTTTGCCGCCGAATTCATACAAATCATGCTTCATTTAGATTGAACTGAAAAATCACTCAGTCGATTTATAGTTTTACAAAAAGTATACGGAAGTTTGACCTAAATTTAGTGAAGTATTTAAACAATTATTACATTCTGCTGTGACGCTTTTCGCTTTTCCTTGGCCAAAGTTTCTGTCTTTGCGTAGCGCTCGCCGCATATCATTTTAAAGATGGTTCAACTTCAACGTGATTGGCTGCTGGTTTCGCGCGAAAAATGTCTAAATATAGCCTAACTCCGAATCTGATGGGCCAAGGCCCAATACCAGAGATGGAAACCTTTAGTTATAGACCTCTGGCAATACATTAATTTTTTAAGCTAATCATCAACTTATTAGTCGACAGTCCAGTCCAGAGTCCATTCCAGAGACTAGTTTTCTTTTCCAGCTGGCTTCCAGGGAGTCCTGGGGATGAGGTTCACGAAAGAGTACATCGACTATCACTTTTTGGGTCGTTTTGGATCGTTTTCTAGGTTAAGGCTGTCCATAATATGCTCCAAAATGTTTAAAAAGATGCTCAAAATATCCCAGAAAGTTGCTCAAAAGTTGCTCCAAAAATCTTAAAGATGCTCAAAAGTTGCTCCAAAATCAAAAAGTTGCTCAAAAGTTGCTCAAAAAATCTTCAGGTTGCTACAATGTTTTTTTTTCATATTTATGATAATAAGATGCTATTTTTAAATAGGTAACTAAGTGAGCACAGGCACACAAGTAGACGAATCTTGTTAACTTGTTTTATTATCCGACCGTGTTTCGTGTGATTACTACACACTTCCTCTCCCGTGGTCTCCCTATGTTCGCTCTACGTCTCTACAGCCTCTACTGCATGCTTGTTGCAAAGTGATATGGCCATGGCCGGTGCGCGGCCGCCTGTTATTAATTTGTTTTAATATGTAAAAAGGAAATTGAGAAGTGGCTCAAAAGAAAAAAATGTGCTCGAAATCGGAAAAAAGTTGCCCACAAAGTTGGCCGAGGCATATTATGGACAGCCTTATTTCTAGCGTGGTTGTGGGGTCGTTTGGGTCGTTTTAAAGTGGTCCCTCGTTTTAGTAACTACAAAAGTGTAGGGATGTCTGGTGCGCGTTCGAATTTTCCGGGTATTTCCGGGTGGACTTGCCTAAGAAAACGACCAGCTTTTAAAAAATTATATTACGGGTAATTTTCTGAAGCAAAAAATCTATATACAGAACCCACCAAGCAGTAAAAAGCGTACATCTCATTCATTGAATGATTTTTACAGATATTTTTTTCTTTTATAGCAAAAACAAATGAAGCGGTGAGAATTTACATCGAAGGAGTGGATCGCTGCGAGGATCCTTAATCAGTACTAACCTGTAAAATCCAGGCGACCGCGCAGGGGGAGAGCGGGCTGGGGGGCTTTCCCCGCCCCGCCCCCCCCCCACGTTTCTAAAAATAATAATAATAAAAAATTTCCAGGAGGTTATTTCACTAGTTAACGTAGTTTACTAGAAGTTGGTGATAGTATATACGTAGGCGCGATTACAACTGAACAATTAATATCAAGAGTTAAGATGACCTAGAGTTGACTGACTTTATGCTATTGAGCAGTTGTATCTTTGCGTTTTATCAGTAGAGAAAACGTTTTTATCGCCAATAGATACTGGAGGAATTATACACAGCTCTGGACATCGCGGGACACGGGAGTCCTGCGCGATAACAACAGAGAAGTGCGCACATGGTAAATGTTGGAAAGAAAATATCCTACAAATGTCGATTCTTGTATTAAAAAACAGTTCGCTTTTTAAGTTGTTTTTTTGCAACCACGCTTGTTGATTTTAGATGCATTTCCAGCTATTTCAGAGGCCTGAAATTGAACCCCCAGATCGATCACGCTCACGCGTTTGCATTACCCCCCCCCCCCCCCCCCCCCCCCCCCCCACTCAAAAAAGTGCTGCGTGGCGCTGAAATAAATCCTTCGGAAAGCTTGGGCGTTTACTAAAACTCTCATCTGCAGTGTCTGCAAATCCAACTGGCTAGGAAGACATTATTCGCTTATCACTAGCATAACTGGGGTGTATCTACAAGCGACAAGATCGGAATTTCACGGTATTCAAGCAATTTTTTTACCCAAATTATTATATATTTTTTTTAGTAAATTAACCACCGGTAGGCCATGTCCTACTCAGCTACCCCATGTCCTACGCCATGGCCATGGCCTACCCCACGTTTTGTCCCTATCCCATATAATCGATGTTATAATGAAAATAATCTATATGTTTGATTTTTTTTTTATTAATTTTTTTTTTAACCTGTTTAATTTTTCCCGTTAATCGGTTTCCCGTTACTCGTTACTCGTTACTCGTTACTGCGTTACTCTGTTTAGTAACACCCACATTTCACCTTCAGCTCCATTGTGAATAAATTATCATGTTTACTGATGAGTGCTGAGTCGAGTGAGCAATGGCGGAAGTTCCATCAGATGTGTGGTTCGTGACAGTAGCACTCATCTTTATTCCCTTTACAGGTAATTTTTTAAGTACATTGTGATATAATAGAGTAAAGTTTTCTTAACTTCCGGCTTTGTGAAGTCCATCGACGTTGAAACAATAACAAATAGTCAGAATAGTCTACTCGCATCGCACCGAATAGCTGAAACAGCTCTACAGTGAGATTTCAATCACCCTCGAAGGTAATCATTTCAACGGGATATAAATTTTAGTTCCAATTCAACACTATAATCAGCTTTAATTGCTTTGTGCGGCAGAAAATAGCTACACTAAAAGTGAATTTAAAATTATCAGCCGAGGGCATTTAGCCATTTGATGTCATACTGCAGTAGTTACGTTGACCGACTGACATGCTCCGAGCTCCTTGTAGTCCCGTAGTTGGTCTACCCAAGGACAATGCTGAAAAGTCAAATATCAACTCTTCAGTATTTGTTTGACTGATTCCTAACTTCGCTCAGAGAAGCCGGGCACTTATATAATTATAATTAGTGTGACAGCGTTATGCATGAACACAAAGTTTGACTGTTATTCACAATATACATTAAACAGCAGTTATTTTCATGTCACGCTCCGTGATAAAAGTCATACAAAGATATAACAACTTTGGGACAGAAAATGTATTTCCTCTAGACGTATCAACGTCATATAAAGTGTGATAATATAGATATTTTTAATTGACCCCTGATTTCCAAACAGGGTATCGTAGTACTTATATTTTTGTACACGAGTTGTTTGAACGACCAGCAAGTTTACCTTACGTGTTTTCTTTCACCAGTTTTAACTTACTAGTTTCTCGTCGGCATAATTAATGCATGGCACAAACTTCATACGAGTATAAAGGTCAATTTACTAAGATTGAAAGCAAATACACTGTCGAGGTTGGCGTCATTGAATCTGTTTCAGTTTCATTCTGTTTAGTGGAACAGGTGTAGCTAACTGAAACAGTAACTCAGTGAGCATATTCCAGCATACCACATTAAATGGTGGGAGGGGGAGCGCTTATTACAGATAGTGCATGTACACGAAACTCTTCAAGCACATGGAAATATAATACTGGGGAAACTTTTTCCTATTTTGATATATTGTAATTAGTTTGACAGTAGATTGCTTGTAAAAGTGACGACACAAAGTTAACATAATAGGCCATTTACGATTTGCCTTTAGCCTCTGTTTCAAAACGAGTCCAAGTGCGAAACCTTTTAAATGAAAATGAGTTTGATTTGCATTTGAATGGACTTGTGAATAAAACTCACTTCATAAGAAAGGTTTCGAACTTGGACTCGTTTTGAAACAGAGGCAGAAGGCAACTCGGAAATGGCCTATTTAATTTCCTTGTGACTTTCTTTGTGATAAATATAATATGAGCGGCAGATCTGTATGGGCGACATGAATGCATCTCTAACTGAATGGTCATGTTGATCGATTATCTTGGTTATACAAATCATTTTCTAAAGGCGAGTAAAATCGAAGGAAAAGTTTATGTAAATCAGAACGAAATCTGTATCCGACTTTCTTGACTGATTCATAAAACATTCATTTATTTTGTATTTTCTTTATGAATTATTAATGAGTGTTTTAAATTTTTGAAACGCCTGAAAATTGAGGGGGAGGGGAGTGGACGCTTATTCTATTCGAAGAAATACGGTATGTTACTTAGTAATATCGTCTTTCAGCGACTTCAGTAACATGGACAGCACCTCCACCAGCCTGGACTCAGACGGACTCGAGTGTCATTAGAACAGTTGATATGCAAGTGTTACTTGGAAGTACTCAGGTGCCTCTGAGATGGAATTACACTCTGTCATCTGGTACAACTGTAATATTAACCACGTTTTCTATTGATGATGGCGCCAGTGATGACATTGCACTCATAATTAATGGTGGTTTTACTACAGTAAATAACAGAAATGATTACCAGACACGTTTTGCTATCAGTACAAGTGAAGTGGCCACCTTGATACTAAACAATGTCACTGAAAGAGAAGAAGCTACTTATCAGTGCAGGCTTACCGTGGTGGAAATACATGGGCGTACAACATACGTGTCACTGTACTGGTAAGAAATTTAATATATGGTAAAACTATATTTTAACGGAGGTATGTTTTGCCAAAATATTTTGGGAGTAACTATTACATTGTTAGATCATTGCGGGCGACGAAGGAGCACGATACCTAATCCCAGTATAGCTTGGTGTTAGCGAGAAGAAAACGAGCATGTTGACCGGAAAGTCTGTCCGCAATATCCATATCGTCCTACACGTTATGGGCCAATCCGCTGATATATCACGCATACTAGCGCTTTCATAGCGCTTTCATAGACAAAGGCATTTGTTACACGTGTTTTCTCTCTAATCTTTTCTTGCTCGACCGTCGATCCTCTCGACTGCCTTCTTGGTTCTTAAACAAGAAGTTCCGGTATAAAGGGGCCTTGCTGGCCATTCTCACACCTTGTTGTCAATCAACCATCAAAGCGTAAACAGCTGACAAACAAACCTGCGCTTTTTGTTACGACTATTACTGATAAAATTTGTTTCATTTTTTTCTAAGAATGTTCTGTTAAAACATTAGCAAGTTATATCTTATTTTTTGTTAATGATATATTTTGGTTTCATGAGATGTTGAAGCATGTTTAGTTTGCAGGACACTTGACTCAACAACGTGCCACGACTGCAAGAGTACAAATTTGCATTTCGCACCCGACAGGTGTGAAATGTGATCCCTTTTATAGCGGAACTTCTTGTTTAATTAACAGAGGGGAGTTTTATATTATTTAAAAAATCATGCATCATTTGGTTGCAAAGATGCAAAGAGCGCTTTTAGAGATTTCATTTCAAGGCCGTATCGACTGTCGACCGTTTCAAAATGCTAACCCCTCCTCATCCCACTTTCTAACGAGTCGTTACTTCTAGTTTTTAGCATCCTTTTACAGGTTTTGGTTACTTTTGGGTAATTTTTTATGGTTTTGTGACGTCAATGCGGAGAGATAAAAATGTTGTTTTGGGTACAAAAATAAGGCAATAGCAGCTCATAAATTCGGGTAATAAGATTTCAATCCCTAAAAATTTTCTGAAGTTCGAAAGTTCAGCTAACGTATCCGAACAGATCCATTTTTCTTAGCGTTTAAATATAAACTATTAAACTGCACAGAAAGCACAGTTGTGACGTAAAAACTCCGTTCCGACACCTACAGGAAAATTGTGTCGTTAGGTGCCCCTGAAGTGTGACCGAGGAGTTGAACTCGGGACTTACCAAGAAACAAAATCCAGCTAGTGACAGGATGGAGGGCTTGAATCCGGGACCTCCGGATTACAAGACCAGCGCCCTAAAGCACTCGGCCACGCTGCCTCCTTATATTGACACGTTTCTCTTGGAAGTCACAAACTTCATACGTAGAAAGGTCGATAAGAGTGCCATCTACCAACACGCGTAAAACCGCCAGTACCGGAGGGCTAGATGAAACCGCAAACCCCAATGTCTCCCTCTTTAGTGGGACAGGTGGAGCTACTGAAAACAGTAACATACCACATTTCTCCGAATAAACGCCATGGGCGTTTATTATTTTGGGTAAGGGTGCGGGGGGGGGGGGGGGGGGGGGGGCTGGGGAAACGCTTATTCGAAGAAGGGCTCTTAATCAAGGGGGCGCTTATCGTAATAGGACAAAGATTAAACTAATCAACAGATAGTGCATGTGCACGAATTCTGCAAGCTATGGGAATATAATACTGGAAGAAACTATTTTCCTATTTTGATATCTTGTAATTTAAGTTTGACAGTAGATTACTTGTAAAAGTGACGACATAAACATAATTTGTTTGCCTTGTGATCTATTTACTATTTTAAATGTTTTAAACACTTTCGAGCTTGTAATTTATATTCCGCATGGAAAAGTGAGGGGTAGGGTGAAGGGGAGGGGCGCTTATTCGAGGGTGGGCGCTTATTCGAAGAAATACGGTATGTTATTTAGTGATATCGTCTTTCAGCGACTTCAGTAACATGGACAGCACCTCCACCAGCCTGGACTCAGACGGACCCAAGTGTCATTAGAACAGTTGATATGCAAGTGTAGCTCGGTGTAAGCGAGAAAAAAAATCGAGAATATGAATATGTCCGCAATAATAGGCAACGGGCATTTGTTACACGTGTTTCTCGCTCGACGCGAGTAGTATATTATTTTAAAAAAATCATACTCATTTGAGTGCAAAGATGCAAATAGCTCTTTTAGAGATTTCATTTCAAGGGTTATCGACTGTATATGATTTTTTCGCTCGTGTGGTGTGAGCATATTGTGTTCTTTGATCATAAAACCAAACTATCAAATAGCAACAAGACGACCATCGCCTTGAAATTATTCCCGCCAGCTAACGGCAGACGCCAAAAGTAGATTTTTTCAGTTCGCAGGAAAAACAAACGTGATGCTTAATCTCTCTATATTATCACGTCGTACAAACGACTAAATTTCAAACTGCAGGCTCTTAATCCACAGTTTCTTATACGCGGGTTTTTACTGTATTTTATTAGGTTATTCGATAGTTTTGTTTCTTTTTATTCAGTTTCCGAAATTTTCTTATTCTTGCCGTAACGAATAGTCTGCCGTTTATTGCTTGCTTTTCATCTTGAATCCGTCATCTTGGATTTTTTAATTTTTTCCATGACGTCACAATTACCTCAATCAAAAGTAACCAAAACCTGTAAACTAAAAGTAACGACTCGTTAGAAAGTGCAGACGTCTGCGCGCGGAGCGCTCCTGCTTTTATTGTTTTAAAGAAAACCCCTATAAACCATATATATTTGAAGGCCTAAAATAGTTGTAGTTTACGACAATGTCTTCTTGGCACATTTAGGCCAAAACATTGTTTGCGATTTTTTTTTTAAACTGTGTTTCTTCTTTTTTACAAGCAGTCAAAGTGACGGGGAATAGCATTACCTGTAGAAAACAACCATAACTTTTAAGTGAAACAAAACTTCAGAACAAAAATCACAGACATGGATTTTAATATAAACCACTGAGAGCAGTTCTCAATTCAACGCCGACACTGACATTAATTTTATTTTTCTATAAAAGTGACTTTTAGTAATAACTTGGTTAAGTCTACCATGATTATTCGTTTTAGTTGCAACCAAGCTAACTAATGGTAAGTGGTGACCAGGACTGTACGTGAAGGCTCAAACATGCAGTTGGTCTGTGAAGCAACTGGTAAACCAACACCAACCATCACCTGGACCAGAGTGCTGGGGGATGATAGCAACAGTGAAGAACTGCACCAGGGACCTACTTGGAATTTTCCAAACATCAACAGAACAACTTCTGGGACATACCGCTGTACAGCTTACAATGGAGTTGGAAATCAGTAAGCCAAGAAGCTAAAGTGAATATTAACTGTAAGTACTTGCTGTATATGTATAGTTTACATATAGTTTGCTGTATATGTATATAGTATGCATTTTCTATGTGTAGGTACAGAGTATTTGCAGTCCTGGCTTAATTTCAGGATGCTCAAATTTATGTCAGAAGATATCTGCAAGGTCCTTGCTTGTCTTTTTGTCTGATTTTTGTTTTTCACGTGTATATTAATGCAAATTACCACCTAGTATTTGAAACTCCGCACTTTGTATGTCACTTTAGTCTGAAGATGGTGTAGAATCATACCGAAATATAGCCACAGAAAGTTTCTATAGTTGTATTTGTTGTCCATATCTTTGTCACAATGCAATTACTCGGATTAACCTTTATTCTTTATGTCCTGAAATTATCAGCGGGTAATGGGTTTAGGTTTGGATCCATTAATAAGTCTAAAAAACGAAAAGAAAAATGCAGTTGTCGGATTGTCAAAAAAGTGGGAAAACAGTGAGGCTTGCAAAAAAAGGCTCGCGGTTCGCCAAAATAGGCTCCACACTCCAGTAAGGTGTAATAAGATAGCGTGGAAACTTTTGAGGGGGGGAGGGAATGTGCTTCACTGTCAGACATTCTAGCACTCGCCCCTTCCACTTTTTTATTAGATCCGGCCAAGATTGTTAAACATTGACAAGTGAATATGAAGTTGCAACTGCCAAGGAGACAAAGTGTATCTCTTGCCACTGTCAAGCAGTAAGGAAACCCCAAAGCCTAACTTATACCTGGACTCCATGTGAAAGTGTGTGATCATGAGAGGCACACTAAATATTCCAGGGTGTCCTTAGTGATGGTGTCTACACCTGCAAAGTGGCAAATGGTCGGCGGCATTGATAGACGATTTACGCAGTCTTGGTAAAGTTGGGTTAAGTTATAGGACTTTGTCCGTTACTCCAGGACCAACTGTGAATTATTTGATGCTTCCAATATACTTTTTTAGAGGGTTGTATCTTTCTTTGATATTTTCGTTCCTCCTGTTAGTGTACGCCATGTCCTTTTAGAAATCCT